>JAVCKU010000117.1:11079363-11089653 GCA_032273985.1 Hypsolebias coamazonicus | reverse complement strand
AAGCTGAGTACAGGGAACTGGTGGACCACTTTGTGGCATGGTGTGGGAACGATCTTCTCAATTTGAATGTGAATAGAAAGGAGATGAATATAGATTTCAGGAGAAACAGGGACAGGTCCAACATCATTTCCATCATGGGAGAAGAAGTGGAGGTGGTGAAGTATAAATATCTTGGGATTCACCTGGACAACAGACTAGACTGGAGATGCAATGGTGAAGCATCTACAAGGAGGGACAGAGCAGACTGTACTTCTTGACGTTGAAGTCCTTCAGCGTTTGCAGCAAGATGCTGCATATCTACTATAAATCTGTTGTGGAGAGCATTATCTCTTCTTCCATCATCTGCTGGGGTAGGAGCACCAGAGCAAGTGATTTAAAAAACATCAACAAGCTCATAAAGAAGGTTCAGTTTTGGAGACTCCTCTAGAACCTATGGAGATGATTGTACAAAGAAGGATTCTTCATAAAATGAAAATTATAGAAAACCCTCAGCATCCTCATCAGACAAGAACAGAGTGTCTTCAGTCAGAGGCTTCTTCAGATCTGTTGTAGGACAGACCGCTACAAGAGGTCCTTCTTGTCCACAGCCATCAGCATCTAGAACAACTCTTTAATGAAACCAGGATGATGAGTTGCAACATTTAACTTCCCTCTGGGATTAATAAAGTATTTTTTAATTGAACTGAATAACTCATATATACAAATTTATATTTTCTAAGAGTTCTGGACCTAGATCTGCTATTTGCAGACCCCTGACCTACACCATTCGTCTCTATAGGGCAGAGGTCTGCAACCTTTACAATCAAGAATTTATTTCAACCTCTTTAATCACTAAATTAAAATGAAAAATAAAACACCAGAGCTTCAAATTGGGCTATTACTGTGATCATCAACTGGTGGCTCTTAGGCCACTTCTAGTCCACTGGTGGGGGCCTTCGTTTCCCCTAAGGCATGTGCGTCAAACTCGAGGCCCGGGGACCAAATGTGGCTCTCGTTGGAATCTTACCTGGTTCCTCAAGATGTTATTTTAAATGTGAAATACCTTCACTTTAATTTTTTTTAGTAATATTTGATTATGATGTCAAAAGTGCAACAAATGAGACCAAACTCTTGATGAAGAACCTACAACCAAGAAAGGATGTCGAGTATCTAACTTGAGTTAATGTAGATTCTGAAACCATTTTAATTTTGGCCCCCTTTTGTAAGTGGGTTTGACACCACTGTAGTTTTCATAGTACATATGAAAACCTCTGCTTCTTCCTGTATTAAACCATTTTTTAAAGTAATTCTGACAAATTATGGGGATTTTTAAATTAAAAAAAAAAAAAAAGATGGGGAAGAAAAATGTGTGCGTTATGTACCTGGAGGATACGATCCATACAACCCGTGGCTCCGGTGTACAGATAACTGTATTAACTCATTTTCACACAGAAAAAAAAAAAAATTTGAATATTTTTAAAAGTAGGTGTAAAAAGGAAAACAAAATATAATGTATTCATTTTATCCAGCTTTGGTAGGTTTCTTGTTTAGGGAAACGTTCGTGCGCCCTGCCTCCTACTCCCTCTGTTACGCCTCCACACTCACTCACTCACGGCCTGTTGAAACACATGAAAACAAACTCATTATGCAACCTTTCTGTGGGATTTCAAAGATTAATGTTATCCTTAATTCAGGTGGAATTATCACCGTCAAACTGTGGTAGAGACTGATTTATTTATTATTATTAAAAAAATAAAATCTTGTGATTTCACCTCAAACCAGGTATACTTTATATTGCAGCATTTCCACCTAAAGCATCCCCTACAAGCTTCATTTTCTGCCTGAGCTCATGTTCTTTCCCATCTTTCATGACACAGTATGTTCATGAAAACAGCTTTAGGTTTGTCCGAGCACCAAAATGCCAGACGTCACTTTGAATTCTTTATTTGTTGAGCACAGGGAAGTTTGAGCTCTAACGCAGTGAAGTCCAGTTCCTGAACTCGAGTCAGGTCTCATTATGCAAGAGGAGTTCAGTCCAGGCAGAAAGAATAATCAAGGTTTTTAAGGGGGGTTTGTGGGAAACGTTCTGTAAATGCGTCACGGCGCTCATGCCAGAGTTTGAAGCAAAAGTCTTGTGTGATCTGATCGCACTCGGAGTGTAAGATGACGATGATTTTCTGCTACACTGAGTTTCAGCTTAAAACTGACTGAAAGTCATGTTTGTGTTTGCTAAGTTTCATTAGATGTGGTGGCCATGATGGATCAAGTTCATGCCTAACCTAATCAGTTATAGGTGTGCATCCAAGGATTACTTTTAGGGTTTCATTAAAACCAGTTTGCTGTTAAACGAGATATTTTGCCAATAGACCAACACACAGAGACAAATACAGTGTTGTATGATCTGTCACTGGCAAACAACTGATTTAAAAATTCAAAACCTTTGACATATTTTAAGACAAACCATAATAGAACTAATTTTAAATCAATATACAAGTACTCAGTGTTGAAAAATGTGCTTGTGCGCTATTATGGTGTATAAAATAATGACTGAGATAAGTGTGTGTATCTGCAGCAATTTAATGACACAAAAAGGTGTATGAACATGTACATAAATGTATTCATACCAGGCAATTGTGCTCATTGTGGGGGTTACATTCCAGACGCACCCCGCAATAAGTGAAAATCTGCAAAGTAGCAACGTTATATTTATTTTAGTATTTGTATTTAGTTTAAGGCTTTAGAAATGCTTCCCACACTCTTGCAGTGTTCTAAACTTTTAAACTTACATCATTTTAACAACATGCATATAGTATTGTATATATAGCTACTAAATTATACTTACCAGGATCTACAGAACAGCAGCAGCTCTCGGTTCTGGTCCAACTTTGGTTCATTTCTACAGACCTACCTTGCAGCAAGGAAGCCTACAGTCAATGTTCTAAACTCTTAAACCCACTAATTTTAACAACATACGTGTATATTTAGCTACTCAATTTTTACTTACCAGCTCGACAGAACAGCAGCGGCTCGATTCTGCTCCAACTTTATTCCGTTTTGGTGGTGGGCCTACCCTGCTGGTTCTGATCGGCTCTCTGGCCCGAGTACAGTAGTGGCAGTGGGCTCCAGAAACAGTGCCGGAAAGTACGGTGGTGCAACACCGCTTGGAAGTCCTCGTGGGCCGGCTACGATCGCTTGGGTTCACCACTGAGTCTGTGGATCCGGTTCTGTGCATCCAATCAGCACCCAGGTTGCAGAGCACAATGCTCTTTTCTTAAAGAGACATTGGGGCAACGGGCTGGTGCTGGTAAATCCAGTTGTGCAGGCAGGCAGTTGAGGACTCAGGAGAATATAAAATAAAGAATTTATTTACCAAAACCAAAAGCTGTCAGTGCAGCAAAATTTACACCTGTAACAAGGAATTCACAACCAGAACATAACCAGGACAAGGAGAGAGACAAACACACAAGCTTAAATATGTGAACCATTAATTAGACAAATTGAAGGCACCTGCGAGTAATCACAGGTGCCAAAGACAGGTTGAGGACGCAAAACAGACACGACACAAGATGGTGCCAGATACTAATGAAACACAAACCCTTTAAAGATAGAAACAGAGGATCAGGGGAACACAGACATAAACACAACACCAGAAGGGGATGGACACCAAGGAACATAAACCACAACCCCTACAGACATGTCCTGACAATTTTGTTCTTGTGAGTCTTATGTTTGTAAAGTTTAATTTTCTTAAAGAAACTTGTCCAAATGACATGATTAAAATCTTACACTTGAAAAACCAGTTTGCAGTCATGACTTCGCTTTTTGTTCAGCAGAAAGCAATGACCGGAGGCACAGGCACTTCAGTGTTGTAGTGGCTTCTGGGGAATTAAGTCCTGTTGAATGGTGATTACAGTGTAGGCTCATAAATTATAAAATGGTGGCACCTGTCTGAATATGTTTTTATTTATTTGTACTTTTTCCCAACCACGAGTACCGGTACAATAGTATTACTGTAAAGTTTGCAGTCATGTGTCTTGTACTGTATTGCCCTGTACTTTTTTTTTTTTTGGACAAACTGCGATAGAGAGTCCGCAAAAGTTGAACCGCGAAGTAGCGCGAGACTACACTACAGGAGTTCTTTTACGACTGTAACAATCCTCTTTGATCATGAAAAGGCTCACGCTAGCTGTTAGCTCATCAATTCAAAGAGTTATCTACAACTGGTAAGATATTAGTTGTTCATAAACTTTCCATAGAATCCCACCTCAAAAAAATCTGAACTATTAGTTTCAGTTTTCAATAATTTATTTTAAAACAAGAGCCGTTTGGTTTTCCTCCACTAGTGATGATTGACTGAATGAGAACTTCTGAGCACAGCTGCGATAAAGTTTATTTGAATTTTAGGTCATGACACAAAATTTGGCTCTGATTTAAATCCCATTTACCATTATGCTCCGACTTCAGTGCTCTAAATGAGACGTCTCATCCCTGGGAGTGATGCGCAAATGCATCTAAAGCCTATTTCTTACAAATTAGCTGAAAAAGCCGCCAAGCGGGAAGAGGGAGTATTTAAGTCACCGTGACAAAATCATGGAAGTGGTACTCGTGAGAGTGTCAGGTTGGTTGTGGTTGAATGTACCCTCCACGTTTAGTTTCTGTATTAGTCATCGCTACAGTTAAGAGCGAGGATGGATCTCACAGCAGGTTCTTTAGAAGAAGAAAAAGGAAGATGAGAGCAGAAAGTTGTTGAGGACGAGGCGATGGGTGTAATTCATAATTTGGAGATTCCTGGTAGGACTGAAGCTCACAGAGTTTGAGGAGAAAGAGCTGGAACATCAGCTGGAAATATATATACATGTACTGTATAAACAGAAAAAAAACACTTGTCTTTGTCAGTTTGAACTTCTGATCCCTTTTTTATGTTCTTGCCGGTCAAAGTGACTTCTTTCCCTCCAGGAAATGATTAAAGATGTTTCATTCAGCGTGCCACTTCTTCCCCACTGGAGTTAACGCACAGAGCGACAGGTTTGCTTTATTTAGCAGCATAAATGATTCTGGTCGTTTTGACATTTGGATTTGGAAATGGACTTTAAACAGGCATTTATTAGTAGATGGAATCAGTTTGGTCTTTGACCAAAAATAGAAAAACTACATTTCCCACTCTGACATGTTTTAACCACGAGGCTTTCGTGCCCTCCTTTCATTTTGTTTGTAAAAAGGACATCACATGTTAAACACGTACTGTGTTCTTTGTGCTAATCTGCAACAAAAGCAAATGACTGGTATTTTTATTACCTCAGGTTTGGAATCCGAGCAATGTTCTTTTTTTATTATGCCTGCCACCAATTAGTGTTTTTACAACAGGTGTCCTGAGGTGGATTTTAGAGCGCATCATCATTTTCATGACCTCACCCTCGCTTTTTATGTTCACCACAAAAAAAAAAAAAAAAAAAACTGCAGCTGATGGTTTATTTTTAGCTTCTGCTTCAGACTAAAACCCTCCATTGTCTTCCACGTAACAATGAAAATGGATGCAAGTTGGGTTATTGATTAAGAACATGATTACGTCACATGACGCAGCCAAGACAAAACAAATAGTGGGGATTGATGATGGTGGTGTGATCAAATAACTGATCTGACCAATGATCATCAAGAAAGCCACAGATAAATAATTGCACATTCCGTAACGAAGCTGACTTCTGTTGGATTAAAACAAATTTGTTTTAGCTGTTTCCTCTTCAGGGGTCACCACAGGGAGTCATCTACCTCCACGTCCTCTCTAACTGCATCAATATACTGTGTCTCCTCTTTGTCTTTTTCCTGGCAGCTGCATTTCTAACAGTCTTCTACCATTATACCCACTGTCCCTCCTCTGGACATGTCCAAACCACTGTCCCCCCCTCTGTCCAAACTATCTCAGTCCCAAGAACTTGAAGTCCTGCACCTTTGTGACCTCTGCTCCTGCTGCCTGTTCCACCGGCCTCCCGCTCATTCACACACATGTACTCTGTCTTACTACGGCTGACTTTTTATTCCTGTTCTTTCAAGTGCATACCTCCACCTCTCCAAGTTCTCTTCCACCTGTTCCCTGTTCTCACAACAGATCACAATGTCATCTGCAAACCAGAACTAAAATATTAAACTAACTGAAATAATCTGGTTATGCTTATTTACTGATACATCTCTGTATAATCTCCAGAACAACCAGGAGAAAAAGTGCTTTCTCTTCTGTGTTCTGACTGCTCTCGCCACAGAAAGCAAACTCACGTGTAAGATTTGGAGATTGTTTTACGCTGGATGCCCTTCCTGAAGCAACCTGGGCTTTAACTTGCAACCTCAGATTTTCGAGGCTGCAACACTGAACATGATGTGTGCACAGTGATATGCTAAAGTTTGTTCATTTGAATTCAGAATAAGATAACAGTTATAAGATTGATAAGATTGGGTTGGGCATCTGATTAGGATGCCTCCTAGATTCCTCCTTTTGGAGGATTTCCAGCCATGTTCCACTGAGAAGATGGATGTCTGTTTTTTTTCCTAACAGACCTGTTGCCTCTGCGACCTGACCCTGAACAGGTAGTAGATGATGGAAATGAAGAATCAGTCTTTTTTCGTATTCAATCTTTTTCTGCCTAAAAGTACTGGTCTCTTCATCCCAAAATTTATAGAACATGTGCAGAATCGTAGTGCACATTTCGAAGAGTCATCCCTTTGCTGACTTGTCATTATGAAAGCAGATAGAAGACCCAGAAGCAAGAAATCAAGTGTACTTTAATGAGTGTTAAGAACGAACAGTGTTATGATCCATAATAAGATCATCTGAGTTTACCAAATAAATAAGAACGCAAAGAACTACAAAAGAATATGGCGAGCAATTCTGTTGAAGAAGCAGGTAAAGATGAGGGATGGATGGATGAAAAGGAGTCGAGTGGACTGAGCGTGTTAAAACCAGATACAGCAGGAAGCGCAGAGGAGAACTCCTTCAAAATAAATCAGGAAATTAATCGAAAATTAAAACAGACAAGAAATGTATTTCAAATACATAAACTGTACTGGAATACAGTTTTTTATTTATTTATAATAAATCAAAGTTGATTAAACATCAATGTGAAAATCTAAAAAAAAAAAAAAAAAAAAAAAAAAAATAACAAAAATAATAATAAAATTTTTTTTTATTTTATAATAAATAAATTTTTATTAAACAAAAATTTGAAAATATAAAAAAAAAAAAAAAAAAAAAAACAAGAACAAAAATAGTAATGAAATTTAAATGTGTAAAAAATAACAAATAAAACTCAAAGCCAAAACCCAGAGGCTCTTATATTTATTTTACAATAATTCAATTAAAAGACCATTTTCAGGGAGGACATTTTATCTTTTTATATGCAGTTAAAGATGTAAAGCAAACACAGTCAGGTACCAGGAGTACTGGGGTTCAAACAGCATGCGGCTGAGTGTCCACAACACTTATGAAGCTCGTTGTACCTTAAAAAATGTCCCTCGCTCATCACGTCACCGAGTGTTTTTCTAAGAAAATAGAGAGAGAGGAGCATGACTTTATGGCTGCTCTATCTCCTGATCTCTCCTAAACACACTCACATACGTTCACTCACTCTCATCCCTGCACACACACACTTTACACACTGCATACAGGCAGCGCATGCACACCTACTCTCAGTCTGCTAATTCGCTCATGACAAATCCTGGAAGGTACCAGGCTGCTAACAAGCACACTCATAAGACACAAAGCTGTGCCAATACGTGCCTACACACACACACACACACACACACACACACACACATGCAAGTAGGCAGGCACCTCCTGGTAAACAGAAGCAAGTCTCTTGTTAGCTACATGAAACCTGCTTTGCAATAAAAGCTTTTGTGATTTCTGAGTGTGTGGGTGTGTGTTAGTCATGCTGCTGGGCCCAGTTGTTTACACTGCCACGCTATGATGTCGTCTCATCTTTTGGGGTGGGGGGGACAAAAAGCAGACCTCCAAGATATGAAATGTTCATTTCTAAGGTGACACGTTTACAGTAAATTTTAGATTGAACATACATTAGTTAGGAGCCTGGGGTGGGGGCAGGGCGAGGTTGGGGGTCACTTTCTGCAATGAAGCGTGGACAAAATAATCACTTGGTGCACATCTACAGCCGGCAGATTAATAGCTGGACTCAGTCCAAGTCAAAATGGCCACCACATCCAAATTCAATTCATATCAGTTTATTTGTATACTGTAGCACCACGTCACCACAGAAGCCGTCTCAGTGCACTGAACAGAAACATTCATAAACGTTATTAAAAAAAACCAAACAGTTAGTAAAAGTTATTTATCTAAAGGAAGCCAGCAGATTGTGTAGAATCTTCACTTCGTTGCAGTCTTCCATCCTGAGCGAGCACAAAGGCAACAGTGGAAAGGAAAAACTCCCTTTTAGCAGGAAGAAACCTCCAGCAGAAGCAAGCTCAGGACGAGCGGCCATCTGCTTTGACCAGCTGGGGGTTTGAGAGGACAGGAAGGAGAAACAGACACATAATGACAGGTCCAGGTCTAGTTTCTATAAGAGGAATGACAAAAACCATGTTAACGACAGAAATACAGCTAGTCCTCGGTTTACGGCCGAGTTCCGTTCTAACGGCCCAGCCGGATACCGGTTTAGCCTTAAACCGAAACTGAAAGCACATGGCGGCCGTAAACGCGGATTTTTAGCCTTAAACCAAAACTGAAAGCACATGGCGGCCGTAACGTCTTTTTAAACACGTTTTTTTCAATGTAAAACAACAACAAAGTACTTAAAACGCCGTTTTAATGTGATTCCAAGCAGTTAGCTAACACAATACCCTAAAAAAAAACCCCGAAAAAACATAAAATGCGGCATAAAAAAGGCAACGTGAGGTGTGATGACGTCACTGGGGTGGCGGCCGTAAACGCGAAACGGCCAGTAACTGAGTCGGCTGTAAACCGAGGACTCCCTGTATTAACCTTTATTTAACCAGGCACATCCCATTGAGACCATCTTGTTTTGCAAGGGAGGCCTAGCAGTGTTTGCTAGGTATGACTAGCTGTGATGGCCATCTTAAACTGTGCTGACTCCAAAAGTTTGTCAGTTTTAAATTCAACGATTATCTTCTATGAGTTTCATTAAAATCTAATATGTGGTTCATGAGATTTTTTGTGAAAGACAGACTAAAAGGCTTAATAGCCTGCATTTCAAAAATATTAGTATATTATTGGCAGTTTTTTTCTACACAGTTGTACTTCCATCATTATGTCACATTTCAAAAAATATTTTGCTGTAAAAACCAACCTCGAAACTCATTTGCAGTTTTGATCCACATGATCCAGACCTTTGGAGCACCTTCTTTCTACATGTTCACTGGAACTTCTACAGTTTTCATTATTCTCACAGGAGGTGCATGCGTCGCTTAGCTGGAAAAGCCAGTTTTGTAAATATTTGGTCTCTTGTCCTGAATTTTGAGGCAGTTGCTTCTCGTGCACAGTCACTGCAGCCCGGCCCTGTCCACTCTGGTTTCATAAGCACAGAGTGAACGACCTATATTCTTCTCCGAGGGAGGGAAGGTCACCTTGTGGTTGACCAGGAGACAAACGTGCTGCAGCGACGAGATTTTAATGTGCACCACTTTTAAAAGTATGAACAGCAGCTGAAGATTGGAGGGAAATATTAGAGAAACCTCTCGATTGCTGCTTGTCTTGTTCTTGGCTCTAAACCTTTCTGAGTCTGCTTCTCTTGGTTTGTGCTTCTCTCAACTCTGCAGTGCAGTGGTGTGAAAAGACCAGTATGAGGGGGGATATCCAGCACATTAACATGCTGAAAAACACAGCTCGACATGAACTGGAATTACTGACAAACATCCCCACTCGCACACCCACCCACATGCACGCACGCGCGTGCGCACACACATTTTTCTTAGCTGAAACCAGACCAGAAAGATCAAGTCAGACAAACACCTCACCAGGGACTCCTCTAAACGTTCTAACAAATTGAATGTGTGTGTAGATGGACAAGAGGGAATGAGATCAATGGTTCTGATCAGTGGCGGACTTAGCCATTTTAGGGCCCAAGGCAAACCTTTGTGAAGGGGGCCCTCCCCCAAATCTGCCTTAATGTAGCAGCAGGCCCTTAAGGCGAAAGATTCTGCAGGGCTGTCACAATTTTCATATTACAATATTTACATTTTTTTTTTTACAATATTTACATTTATTACATATTACAATTGTTACAAGAAAGCAATATAATCATCCATCAAATGTATTATTTAATCAAATGAAGCTGTTGAAGTTTTATGATT
>JAVCKU010000117.1:10955935-10967946 GCA_032273985.1 Hypsolebias coamazonicus | reverse complement strand
AGTCATCTTAGCCATTATTTTACTTTCTGGAACAGGATGGACACTTTGTGTCTACTGGTTGCATAAGTATTCATGACAGCACACACTGGTCTATCACAAACCCACTGGGTTACACCCTGTGTGCTTTTCCTCATCACAGGAAAAAACTGTTTTTGTGTAACACGGGTCATTATTCAGACTGGGTTTCAGAGAGGAGATGGATGTGTTCTGCTTGAAATCAACTTTACAAACGAGATGTTGATGCACAAAAAGAAGAAAGCTAACAAGACAGGAAAACCTTCAAAATAAAATCAACCTTCTAATTTTCTGTAAAACCCATTAATGCCCAAGTCTTTCATCTGAATGCTGTTTGTTGTTGCCTGGATGGAAAAGCACAGCGTTTGAATCTGAAAGTATAGTTTTATAAAAGAACTATCTGCTACCTCAGCACTGTGATCAAAATCAACGTTTTTTTTTTTAATTAATGCACACAAAGCAATCATAACCTAACATAAATATTTAAAACATATATATTACCTGCTGATGGATCAACAGTATCACACCTACCTGGTCTGATTTATCTTAAAGGATACTTTATCAAAATATACTCTCCTCTTATTCACACATTACATTTAATAATAAGGAATATTGTTAATGTAAATGTTGAGATTATTCTGAATATTGGAACATATTTTTTCATCAGTCGCTCTCTCTCAGCAGCAGGAAGACACTGCCAGCTTTATGTCACAGTCTCATTGTGTCAAGCTGCTGGGATAACAAAGACATAAATGGTTGTTAGAGGTGTTGCAGTTTTTTGCGTGACAAATGGGTCCTTGGCAAACTGTGATAACAGAGAAGGTATGAAACCATTGTACCAGTGACACAACAGGTGCAAAAGTAAACCATTAGGAATATAAAAATACGTTTACAATGGAGAAATGGTCATGTCCATTTATAGATTAAATGTGAAAAATCTATAGCAGCAGGAACTGGATATCACACTTAAAGTTTTGGATACAGGCAATTATCCTGCTTCTGTTTTAGTGTCCTCAATTATCACATTAGGTGAGAATAAATCATATGGTTTAATGAGACATGTTGAATATAACACTGTTGGTGACAACACACAAAGATTGTTGCTCATTTTTTATCTATTCTGATTTGTTAACAACACAATGTAACCTTTGTTTTTAACCTTGTGTTGAATCGTCACACAAAACTCTCAAAGTATGATTAGCATGAAGGAGTTATTATATTTTCCTGGCCTCATGTGATCATCACATCTAACACTCACCTACTGTTTCTCTTTCAGTTGGTTTAGACCTTTTAAAGAGGAATCCTGTGAAAAGCCTAATAAAAATGACCAGATTGATGAGCTAATGGCTAGTTTGAGCAGAACCAAAACAAAGGGGATTGATGACATATTCAAACCACTACAGTTTCTATCATTTCATAGCAGTTAAGGAGAACACTACATTGTAAAGGTCTGCGTAGTGTCAGTTTTGTGTTACAGTAGTCCCTCGCTGCTTTGCGACTTGTTGTTTGCAGACTCCCTTTATCGCGGTTTTTCAAAGTAAGATTGGACATGAGACCAGCTCTTCTCAGCCGCCTGAGGAAGTAGTCTCTGATGAGCTTTCTTCATCAGGCTGGTGGTTTTGCTCCAGCTGAGGTTATTGTTCATGTGCACACCCAAGTACTTGTAGCTGGAGACCACTTCCACTGCAGATCCTCTTATGTTCAGTGGGGTGTGGGTGTGTTTGTTCCTTCTGAAGTCCACAATCATCTCCTTTGTCTTCTTCACATTGATGTGAAGAAGACAAAGGAGATTAGCAAATTTCTAGTGATACAAGACCGTATGAAAAAGAAGAATACAAAACACCGCTCACATAAACAGGAAACAGTCTTAGTAAATAAAAAATAAATTTTGACAACCATTAGAGCCTATATTCTAGTTTTTCTTATCTTTCTCGTTAACACTGCTACTTACAACGGCATATTAGGGCCATTGCAGATAGAAAAGAAAAGAGGAGCAAATTTCCGCCAAAAACTGTAATGTTTAGATTAATCTCAGACAATTTCTAGAAAAAACAAAGAAATTTCTGAATTTGAAAAGTCAAAAAATTTGCTAGAAATAAAAATCTGAAATTTTGAGATTAATCTCAGAACTTTTCAAGAAAAAAAAAAAACAAGGACATTTCTGAGTTTGAAAAGTCAAAAATATGCTAGGAAGAAACTCAAATTTTGCTATTAATCTCTGAAATTTGCTAGAAAAAGCTTGGAAATTTCTGAGTTTCAAAAGTCGAAAATTTGCTAGAAAAAAAAAAATCAGAAATTTTGAAATTAATCTCAGAAATTTTCTAGAAAAAACAAGGAGATTGGTGAGGTGAGTGTCTTTAATTTCCTTATTCTTTTGCAAGTGTAATTGTCACTGTAATCAACATGGACTATAACATTGTGCTGGGTCAAAGTTTCTTTCAGTTGCTTAATACAAGTGAACTGGTGCCAAATGTTGTACAAATGAGTCGCTCTACAAGATTTTCAAAACTAGCAGCTTTTTTCCCCCCAGGGTTGTGCTTTTGATGTCAAAAGAGCTTCAGCTTAAAAACTGGGAGCGGGACACGAGAAATCTCTCGTGGAGATTTTCCATGGTGTCTGAGAGGAACCTCTTCCTGTAAATTTGTCCACCCTTCCTGACTTCCCCAGCTTTACCATTTATTAATGTGGACACATCATCTCTGTTGAGGAAGAGTATGACATTGTCACCCATCTTTCTTCTTTTGCTTCTCTCACACTGCTTCTTGTGGTTCTCTCTCCTCTTTTTGGCTCAACTTGTAAGCAGCACTGTGGACCTGTGTTCCTCCATTCCTCCCCCCCCCCCCCCCCAGACAGTCTAGTCCCTAGTCCCTAATGTTTTTCACTGAGAATTTTTTGTGCCTTCTTTAGTTTGTTCTTTTCCGCTTTGGTGCTGATGTTGCAGATGGCTGATTATAGCTCATGTTCACTGGTTGGAGGATGATTTTACATGGTCATAGTTGAGGCTGAGGGTTGGTGTTTTCATTCACACTGTCATCTGAGGGAGGAGTTTCATTTAGTATGTGCTGAACTGTTTGTTTCCTTTTATTATACTGTATCTGTTTGAATTCCTCCTCCATTTTTTGTTGTTGTTTCTGCAGCTGCCTGGGTGTCAGGTCTGCACCTGCCTTTAGCAACCCCATTTCCCTTGCCCTTCTGATACCTGTTGAAATGAGATATCACTAGAAACAGGTAATGTTGTGAGCACACAGTCATCCTTTCTGGCCCCTGTATGCCCACAAGTTTAGCTAGTGCTCCAATACATGACAGTCCCTTTGATTAGTTTGAGTTTGTACTTCTCTCATCAACATGAAGCAGTGTGGGTGTGTTTTGCTGCAGATTCTATAAGTAAGATTCCCTTTACACTCCTTGCTTATGTGTCCACAAACATGCAAAACAAACTCCCTTTTCCCTTTAAAAGGAAACTGTATCTCTATACCTTTTCTTATTTAGCTGTGGACATTCATCCAATGAATGCCTAAAGGAGCAATACATAGAAACAGATCATTTTTAGTTGTGACATTGTCAATTGCCTTCAAGTTTTCTGCATGGTAGGCAACTCGAAGTGTTGCTGTAGCAAATATACAGTATTTTTCTTTGCATCCTTTCTGTGCTGTATCTTAGTAATATTCGTTGAGCCAGCCTTTACAGATACATCTTGAATATTGGCAAAAACAGGACAAAGTATTTTGCCTTCATGTTCAATGAAAGCAACAAGATCCATAAACATTGTTCTGCGTTTGTGTTTTTCAGCTACTTCTAGTGCAGCAATCCTCCATCGTTTAGTTTGAATGGCAGTTTAGACATTATCATTCTCATTTTAGTCGGTGTGTCCATTTCATTCATGCCATCAAGTTCTCTCATCACATTACAACAGTTGCAGTTCCTTTGCATCCTCAGATTTGATTGGAGGCCAAGCCAGAGCCCTTTCAGTGTAGGCAGTAGCCATCTTAAACTCATATCCAAAGTGTTCATGCAAGAGTGTTTTTGCCAATGCATAGCCATGTTCAGGATCCATATGTTGACAGGTACGAACAATTTCCCTTGGCTGTCCTTGAGTGAACTGCTCAAAAAAGTACAAGCTACCAGCTTTACTGGTTCAGTCTTCCACAGAATATCCTGATGAACATTTTGTATTCCAGGGGATTTCCATCAAACAGTGGAATGTCTCTAGCTGGTAGAGACATTGAACGCTGGTGTTGAAGAAGGGCTTCTATGTCATTTTGTCGCTGCATTATACTGTAGATGCCTGTAGACGTCTCCTCTTTGGATTGTGACTGTATGGGATGTGTGAAATGTGCTGAGGTTGCATGGAGGGAGCCTGCTCTCTCTTTTTTTTTTTTTTTAACAGATTTGGCCTAGCTTGAGAACCAGCATTAGTATGAGTTTCCTGACTTGCTTCAGCTGCAGGCCATTGTTTTAACTCTTTTGGGCGTTCACCCATTCCAACTGAAAGGGTTTGTGTAACGTTTTATTTCAAAAGTGAATGGTCTGGATGGATTTCATGCACTTTGGCCATACAAGTATACGATTTTAAAGTTGATTGTGGTCCAGCTTTACGGTCACAATAAGAGTTCATTCCATCAAATGGGGCTTTACATTTACTTCCATTATCTGATGTTTGGACAACTGTTAATTTAGCAGTAGTTGCAGCTATTTCAGCTTCCAGCTCATGTTCTCTCTTTCTCCGTAGTTGTTGTTCTTGCTTCTCCAGAGCATGTTGTTTGGTTAAAGCAGCTGCAAGTGCAACAAGTTCAGCCATTTCAGCCTCAGCTTTAATGCAAGCCGATGTAGTGGAACTACAATTCTTCATGGCTGCTAGCAGTTTGTCTGCTGAGATGCCTGCTTGCAACATTTACACACTGTCATCAGGAAAAACATCATCAATAACCATGTGATCAGCATGCATTTAACATTTTTGCACATACTGTTTATTAATAATCATAATCTTTGCTTTGAACCATTTTTGCTGTCTTTCCCATTCATAATCTTTCAAAAACTCCATTAGTGAATTATGCAATACCTCTACTTCATCCCACAAAACAACAAAATTATCAAAAGGCATTCTATTTCATCCTTATGACCACATTTGGATATTACCTCCTCCACACCTTTTTCTGAAATTATTTGCTTTGTTTGTTTCTAGCATTTTCCAACATTTAAATTTTTTCACAAACACTAGTTAACTTAACAGTACGCTTTGGTCTGTCATGCCCAGTGTTCACATCTGAACCATCAGCAGTTCCACCAGTTGCAGCAGTCTGAACATCTTCAGTAGATCAATTTAATACTTTAGTATCTTTATGTTTATTTATCTCCAACATGTCCATAAGTGCATGCATTAAAAAAATGCCTTCTGGGCTACACATCAACCTTAAACACAATTCAGAATATATACATCTCGGTTAATTATCATGAACCGCCTACAAACAGGTGTGTTCAATCAACAACAATGAAATGGTCTTTACACAAACGTATGAGCAACTTATATCTAAAATGTCTGGAACTTATCAGACATGTAATATATGTGCCTTAAAGGGTTAATCTCCAAGTAGGAGCGAGAAATAGATGTATCTAATTTATTCCTACCTTATCAGCAAAACATCAGCATACGCTGAAAATTTTGTGGCTGGCACTGACGACAAACTTACGCCATTGTATATCAGTGTGCTGGTAACTTATTCAAAAACATTCACCTAACTTATGACTTATATTATTGTGTTTGCCATTGTTTTTTTTTAATCACTGATGCTGTACATCACTGTCTGACAGCTGCCCTGTCATATGCTTTAAGTTTGGCGTAAGTTACACCAATGTGCAAAAGCTCTGCATAAGTCAAAAACACTGTTGTGCTTTTAAAATTTATGTATATATAAAATTGACAAATTGACCTTGTTTCCTTAAATGAATTGTTAAAATTGAATAGTTTTCACGATACTATTTCTACCTTAACATGTGATTCTTGACCTGCCATTGTGTATCTGTTCCTCTCAAACCCAGCCGGTCGAAGCAGATGGCCGCTTGTCTTGAGCCTCGTTCTGCTAAAGGTTTCTTCCTCATGGAGTTTTTACTTTCCACTGTCGCCTTCATGCTTGCTCAAGATGAGAGTTCTGCGATTAAGTTAAATTCACAGCAGTCTGCTCCTCAGATAATGTTAAATTATTATTTTTACATATGAATGTTTTTGTGCAGTGCCCTGAGATGAATTCTGTTGTGACTTGGTGCTATATAAATAAACTGAATTGAATTTATAAGCTAGGGACAAGTTATGGATAAATTACCCACAGATTATATATTTGTTCAATTCATTAGCGATACAGTATACAGTATGTCAAAATGAGGCTTCCAGTTTGTTTGTTTGTTCATTATTCTATTTTCAGTGTACAGTATGCCTGTATGTAGGACAAAATTTACACAAGATGATATAATTCTGAAATGTTTTAATGTGACAAGGCTTTAACATAAACCTAGTAATGTTCAATAGTGGACTAATTTAAAAACCATCAGAAAATGTTCTAGAAATGACCTTTTATGTCATGGTATAATTTGAACTTTATATTTTAATACATGTATAAATTGCACTTATATCACCTGATCATTCTTTAATTATGAACACAGTTGTTGTAAATATGGTTTTGATTTTAAGTGTTCACTAATACATTTGACATTTGAATAAATTCCAGATGAAATTTTATGAAATTATTTTATTTGTTTAATAAAAACGTTGGACATTTACATTAGAGCTTATGCCACCTGGCAAGTTTCACAAATAAAAGGCAATGCAACATGCTCAAGCTTGGCAACATGTGATAATGTCCTCCGTCTGATACATGTATACATTTTTGACAAAGGCTGATATTTAAACTACACCAGTAATGTCAGTATATATGAACAAATCCACATTTTAAATGGATTGAGCGATTCCAGGCTAACCTGTGTTGATTTAATCCTTTATTTTAAGGGCATAGTTTACACCTACTCCAAATGTACACATAAAAACAGTGTGAAAAAGAAAACTGATTTTTTTTTTTTCCCCGACCTTGTTTAGCAAACATACATACTTTAAACATGACAGTAAAGTAATGGTAAACGAACTGTACTTATATAGAGCCTTTCAATCTGATCAGGTCACTCAAAAGGTCTTTACACAACAATCTGTGTCCTCATTTACACATTCATACAGCACTCTACTAGATCTCTACAAAACTAATTGAACAAATCATTCTAAAGAGACTAATCAGAGCTTCATCACATTCATACACTGATGGGACACACATCGGAGGCAATGAGGGGTTCAGTGTCTTGCCCAGGGACACTTCGTCATGTGACTGCTGGTGGATTCTGGTAACCCCCTACTCCTGTATTAGAGGATGACTGCTCTAACCACTCAGCCACAGCCGCCCGTAAAGTACTGTAAGTATATTGTGTGCTTATAGTAATGTTTCATTTAGATTTACTCCTTTTGGTCAATGCAGTTTTAAAAACTCCTACAAGTTAAGAAACAATCTTAAAACGTAAAAGTTGCATATTTCTGAACTGATTTCATTTGAGCTCAAGACACTATGTGAAAATAAAATCCTACAAAGTCTGTTTCACTCAGACTTCGAAAACATTCATTATTAGTTTCCTAAAGATCGAAGAAAAGATAGGTCCTCAAAGAGATACTCTTAAGGATACATTTTAAAACTACCATAATTTCCGGACTATAAGCCACTCCTTTTTTCACACGCTTTGAACTGGTGGCTTATACAATGCTGCAACTAATTTATGGATTTTTTTTTTGATGGGCATACAAGCTTCACGCCACCAAAACATTTAGCCTCGTCACACTGAGGCGCTCACATAGCTGCCCAATACACATCTCTCATGGGGGGGGGGGGGGGGTCCTCGTTGGCTCAATAAGAATACCTGTTTAAATAAAGGTAAAAAAAAAAATGACCAATTAAATTACAAAACAGGTCACAGTGGACCAATGAAAATTGGTTTTATTGGTCCACTGGGGAGAGATGGGGGGGAGCTTTTTTCCCCCACTCCCTAGGGGCACAACAAGGTATTTGCAGCCACTCGAAATACGTGTAAATCTTGCATTTTTGTGGCACTCTGAGCTCAGTGGGAGGCTTGGATGATTAGCGGCAAGAAATAGTTTACCAAAACTGGCCGCATGCGAAGAGCAACTTTAACTCAAGTCTGCTAGTGGATCCTGACATGGTAAAAAAAAAAATCCTCTATCACCAACGGGTTTCGAAAGGTGTGATGAAGTGGACAGCACAAGCTCAGTGTGCCAGAAGACGATGAAGATAGCGATCAATGACTTCCTGGTAGGGTACTAACTGTATTTTAATTTTTTTACCAGCCATGTTACAGGCACTGTTCAGAAAAAAAAAATTAAAAAATACTGTACGTATTTGTGTATGTTACTGGTAAATATTTAATTAAAAGTTAAAAAATGTTCTGTATAAATATCTCATGTTACAACATGGACACCCGTGTCTTAAAGACAAGTGCAGCCTACATATGTCCTTTTTTTTTCTGTTTTTTTTTTCTTTAGTGGGCGCGGCTTATAAGGTGTACTCAACAGTCTGGAAATTACAGTACAGTACTTGTATCCCAGTTACAACCAATTTTAGCAAAGCTTGTTAAGCTCCACAATTCCTTTGGACAACATAAAATGGGGTTAAATAAATGTTATTAAGTCATTTAGTGCCATAACGTCACTGAATAGTCTTGAAATGGTCAATTTCAAAAGTCTTTTAGTTTAGCATTTTTTGGAAAACTGCTAATGGTTTTTGGGCTGATATATCCTTTTGTACACATTGTTTCATTTACATCAGCAATGTCTGAGGCAACTTCACATGTCTCTAACTGGGACCTGCCCAGCCATATCCATTTGCGACACCAATCCAAGCTAAGAGATCACAATGAGATCTGCCTCATCTGGTTCATTAGTTTGGTTGGTCCTTGCGTAGTCTTGGGTTGAGTCAGGTTTGGAAGTCAAACCTTCATCCCACGCAGCTGAGTCCAGCCCAGCAGGTGCTGACAAAGAATGTGGTGTGAGGGTTCTGCCCACACCCTCATACTGGCCTCTTGGAGACCCAAAGTTGGACGCAGCTTCAGTGATGGCATCTTGCGATGCCGAAGAGAGAAGGCCAGACCTCTCACCATCATTTTGAGCCTCACTGAAGTAGGACTTCCTTGAACGACCCATCACTGTCCTACCTGGAAATGCACAAACACAAGACCTTTTAAGTATTTTCAATGTAAACATGTCAGAGATGCCTGCTTCTGGAAAAAATACACAACTGAAGGAAGTCATCATCCCAGAGGTACTCACCGACATTGCGGACTTGTTCAGAAATGTCTGCTCTGACATCAGAGATATCCCACATTGCCATAAAAGAGTCAAAGCAAGAAACCTCCTCTGCCTCCTGGATGTAAGGTTTGTAGGTGAAGCTAAAATGATGAGCAATGGCTGCGAGAAACATCTCCACACATATGATGAAGTCCTGCAGAAACCAGGACAAGTTAGGTCTGTTTCTCTCTGATGATTATTGACATTAAGAGGAGATTATTCTGATTTTATTTAATCAATCAAGCTTTATTTCTATAGCACCTCTCATACAAATCAAATGAAATTCAAAGTGCTTTAGTCCTTGTGGCTCAATGAGACTAGCCTGTAGAAATAAAGGTTGAATTAATTAATAGTGCTCTGTGACATGCATTGAAAACCAATAAAATAATTATCAAATAAATTCTAAAATTAACAGGCACACAGTGTACCGACTTTATAACAGGACTAATGTGAGCTCTCTCTGGTGACACCCTCGCTGCTGAATACTGAATTAATTGGAGCAGATTTATTGTACTCTTTGGAAGACCAGAAAGTAGAGCATTGCAGTAGTCCAGCTGCTGGTTGTAAAAGTTGTATCAGTCTATCAGTTACTCAAAGAGTGAAAAGGCCACACCCCCATTTTTATTTTGTAAATCAGAAAAAGTTGCTTTTGTTAACGACTGTACAGTATCTGTGGTTTGGAACTAAAATCCAAGTCAAATATACCTAAGTATCATGTACCTATACAGTGCACATAGATTTATTGCCTCTGCCCAAGGAACATGTGGAGGACTTCAGTTCTGTTACTACTTGCCTGAGTATGTCAGGTTTAACTAGTTTTAAACTACTGTACTTTCTGGCGTTCACGTCGCACCACTTTATAAGTCACATCAGTCCAAATATGTCTAACAAAGTGGAAAAAAATAAAAAATAAATAAGTCGCTTCGCCATATAAGTCGCATCTATTGTGTGTCACCAATGACAACGCAGAAATGTGGACTGGTGCGCCAAAATTCTATTGCCTGCCAAATGGTGGTCACGGAAGCGTGCATGGAAGGACTTTAACAAGAATTTAACAAGATTAACACTTAAAAACAATTATTTGTTTGCTTGAAATTATAGTAAACGTGTGTCTCAGTTTAACTTTTCCTTTATAAATGCACTATATTGGTCAAATCAGCTGTATTTAAAAAGCCAATTCATGGATGCGGGAGCACGCAGAGGGAGGAATCGCTGTGCATTTCTTCAAATTTTAACAAGATAACCACCTAAAAACTATTATTTGTTTACTTGACATTATAGCTATGACATGTCTCAGTTGAGCTTTTCCTTAATAAATGCACTTTAATGGTCAAATCAGCTGCATTGTACGTGGGTGGCGCAGTGAAATGCAGCTGATTTGACATTTGCTCCAGGACTTCTGGCGTGAGACGAAGGTACCAAGCCAAGTGTCTCATTAATAACCACTTTTACCTATTAATGAGATACTTTGCTTGCCATATCACTTGAGGGCCCTCTAGTGGCTGAAAATGTTAGTGTTCAATATTGACTTGCAAATTTATGCGAAAAGGTGCAACGTATGCGGCAAAAAATACAGTACATGCAGTTTATATTACCTGTAAACCAGTAGCTACAGCCTCCACACTTTGCCAGTCCCAAGTACGCTTCTCTGAGATGATCCCCACCTTAACCAGCAAAGCAATTAATACAGCTTGCCTGGGAAAAAATAGAAAAAGATTTCAAAATCTCAATTGTATAGTTACACACCCCCCCCCCCCCACACACACACACACACTAAAGGAAATTCATGTGGAAACTTAACATGGAAATGTTTCAGGTCACAATAATTGGGACACAATGATCTTACCAGAAAGAAACAAACACCACCATTTTGACACAAAGGAATTTTCCCACCGGTTTAATGGGGTTGAGCTCGTCTCTCAGAGCGCGGTAGAACAGCACCAAGCAGTACATTGCAAACTAGAACAGAATATATGCACAAAGCACTAAGTTACAGTCCTTATTCCATGAAGAGTTTTAACTCAACCCTCTTTTTAAAACACCATCATTACCAGTTGTGACATGTTGTTGAAGATGACCAGGTATGTCCAAGCATTGGCCGAACTAAAATTGCCTTCGTCGTACACTCCGCACAGCTGACAAATTCTAGTAAAGGAAAACAAACCAGTGAACTAAATATTGTATTTAACAATCAAAAAGATGAGTATTTATTTCAAGAAACACCAATTTTACTTACAAAGCAATGACTGTTGTGACGGGTCTTACAACTGTGTACTGTAACACTCCCAGTTTACATCTCAACAATAAAACTCTATTTTGTGCGAGAAGAAAAAAAATTAGACAAAAAATTAGAAATACTGTAGTAAACTTTGAGACTAACTGACAAGATATATAATGATGAACTGTCAAATGTTTTCTCTGCAACTGATGCAATCACCGACTGTGGTTGCCACATCTAGAATGCAACGATACTTTCAAGGATCAAAAATTTACAAGTGTACCTGTATGTATAAGGGAAAATGCTAAATTAATTTAATTAAGCTGATGCTACATGTGTTCGGGCAAATGTAACTGGTCCTGACTGATTTTTTTTTTTTTTTTTTTTTTTTTT
>JAVCKU010000117.1:10924357-10943531 GCA_032273985.1 Hypsolebias coamazonicus | reverse complement strand
TAGGGTACTGTGTTAGGATAGGCGAAGTGCTTGGTAACTGTACAGTCCAGTACATGTACGTGTCTAAGTGGCGGCTTGTGTGATGTCCGGTTTACGTTCAAATCGGTATACGACCGGGCCGTTGTAACGGAACTCGAACGTAAACCGAGGACCACCTGTAATTACTATATTATATGTCAGCGCAAAAGCATTTTTATAACATAAAACTTTTATGTAAAAAGCAGGCAACTGCTAGTATGCAACCGTTTTTGACCAGTCAGACAAATGGTGAGCCTGCAGCAAAAACTAAGCTTCGCAGACAAAACATAACATGAAAAGATGCTCTAATGTAATGGTTCCCAACCATGGTCCTTGAGGAATGCCATCCTGCATGTTTTAGTTGTTTCACTGCTCCATCACACCTGATTCAGCAATTTTATTACTTCCTCACATTATTTCAAAGCCTGTTAAGCACCCATTCATTTCAATCAGGTGGGTCAAAGCAGGGAAACAACTAAAACATGCATGGGTGGTGTTCCTCGAGGACCAGAGCAGGGTTGGGAACCACTACTCTAATGTGCAGCATGATAACAGTATTAGGGGTTTTGAACAGTTAAACTGAAAGATGGTAAATCTGTGAAGACAAAATACAAAATTACATGGGCTTTTCAAGGACAGTTAGTGTAAGAGGGCTGCTTAAGTAGAAACTCACTTCAGTAGCTCACAGCGCATCTCGTCTTTTTGGTTGTAAACCATTTTCTTCAGAATCCTGCTCAGGTGCAGCGGGAACCAGCAAAGAGCAAATATCAGCACAAGGCAGAAAACAGCTTTGGCCACCTCCCTCCTCTGCAGAGAGAAATATGTGTTTGCTTATTAGAAAGTAAAATGGTCAACAGAACCTATCAGGAATATGTTGAAACCACTGATTTGTTCAACCTGTTTGAGGTGTTCGCTGAGTGCGATGCGAAGGCTGCCCTTCCTGTGGTTCAGCATCTCACTGGTCATCAGGGTGTAGAAGATGGCGGTGCAAGTCAGGGGCACACAGAAGTAGAAGCCAAAAAGCCACCAGTCCTTATATTCTGTGTAGAACTACAGGGATAAAACCATAGCAATAAACTATTAAACAATGTTTTCCAGACTTAGAGTATATCTGTGACATGAATGCTTTAAATGATTGAAACGTGGATTTAGGGCAGCATGCTCAGTTGGTAAAGCTGCCACCTCTCAGCGAGAAGGTAGCCGATTTAAATCTCAGCCGGGGACCTTTCTGGGTGGAGTTTGCATGTTCTCTCTGTGCATATGTGGGTTTTCTCTGGGCACTCTGGTTTCCTCCCACAGACCAAAAACATGCATGTTAGGCTGATTGGTAACTCTAAATTGTCTCTAGGTGTGGGTGAGAGAGTGAATGGTTGTTTATCTCGTTGTCTCTATTTGTCCCTGGGATGAACTGGAGACCTGTCCAGGGTGTACCCCATTTCTTGCACAGTGATGGCTGGACATGGGCACCAGTGACCCGAAAAGGATGAAGTAGGTAAAAGATAATGGATAAAAATGTGGATTTGTTGAGTGTTGCTGTCCAACTGAACAGCCCACAATTAAAGTACAGGTAGTCCTCGACTTACAGCATTTCGGACTTACAGCCCGCCTCCCCAGTGACGTCATCACACCTCCCATTGACTTTCAATAGCTGCACAGTGCCTATTCTATGTGTTTTTTGAGGGTACTGTGTTAGCTAACTGCTTGGAAATGCAGTACTGTACATGTTTAAGGTCCAGAATGTACGCTGGTGTTGTGTTACGTTGAAAAAAACGTGTTTAAAAAGCCGTTCACCATTCTTTTTTCGACTTATGGCCAAAATCCGGACTTACGTTCGCCACGTGTAATGAGTTCCGACTTAAGTTAAATTCGAGTTAAGTTTGGCTCGTAGGAACGTAACTC
Source organism: Hypsolebias coamazonicus (assembly GCA_032273985.1). Taxonomy (NCBI): domain Eukaryota; kingdom Metazoa; phylum Chordata; class Actinopteri; order Cyprinodontiformes; family Rivulidae; genus Hypsolebias; species Hypsolebias coamazonicus. The sequence continues at coordinate 10,941,614 of JAVCKU010000117.1, read as the reverse complement.
GAACGTAACTCGAGGACTGCCTGTATTTCTTTATATCTCACTCAAACCTTTTCATTTTTTTTAAACAAAGTTTTTTCCTTAATTATTTCATTTTTTTAACAAAGAAAACATAAAACCATAAAACAATCCCCTCCCACACCGGATCAGTCAAAACCACACAAACAAATCATACAGGTGCTTACATGCTCTCAACAAACAATATAAATGGCCGTCAAGTATCCCTAGACCCCTTTAAATTGTATCTCACCTTCTCTAAATAAATATGGCACATCACCTCTCGTAATCAATGTACATATGACGGGAGGGGGGGGTATCCTTCCAGTTACACAATATTAGCTACCTAGACAGAAGAGAGACAAAGGCAATCACGTCCACCTCACATTTGCCGAGGGATGTATCCACTGGGACCACCACAAACAGTGAGATGAGTGGTGATGGAAGTACGGTCTTTCCACATATTCCAGTGAAGGTGTCAGATATACTGGTAGATTTACAAAAAGTCTACAGTTTGGGATAGGTCCAGAATGCATGCAGGAGTGTAGCTGGAGTTTGTTTGCAATGATTGAATGCTGGGTCCAGATTGGCCTTGATCTTGGACAGCTTATCTTTGGACCAGTGCAGCCTGTGCACTACCTTGAATTGGATTACAGCATGTCTCAGGCAGACTGAAGATGAGTGGATGTTCTTAATGATCCTTCCCCAGATTGGATGAGTTCCTTCAAGTCTGCTTCCCATTTTAGTGTAAGGGAGTCCAAACTGGACTCATGATATGAACTGATCAGTGTATAGATTTTACTGAGGGTCCCCCTAGTGTCAGACCTGCACTTTAAAATCTTAACCACAAAATGCTAAGAGGAGTATAATGAGAAACAGTCAAATTTAGATCTCACAAAATGTCTCAGCTGCAGATATAAAAAAAGTGTGATTTGTGAATATTAAACTTCTGTACCAGTTGTTCAAAGGAGGCAAATTTACCATCAACATAGAGATCACACAGTGAATGTACCCCTCCCAAGACCAAGGTGTCAAAAGCTGCATCAGCTACTGAGGGACATTTTCACGGTTTTGATGTTGAAGTGATGATTTATGTGAATAGATCTTCCATCTCCAATTCCCCCGATCGTAATAAAGTATCCATCCGTCCGTCCGTCCGTCCGTCCGTCCATCCATCACACCTAATTTGAAAAGGATTCAGCTTGGCTTGGAGTGATTGTAGATGCTCAGCTTTTGTAATTAAATCAGTTGAGTGTGCCGAAACATCTCCTGACTGTTGTTCTCTGTTGCCAAAGGAGCCTGTGTGAAAACCTCATGAGTCTGAAAACACATCCATTCTAATCAAGCAGTAAATAATAATGGCTTGTGGTTCTAGGAAGGCATGATAAAAATGTTATTTTCAAAACCATAAAATGTTACCAAACCTTATTACACAAATCTTTTGGGTCTTTAAGCCATCTTATGAGTCTGTCATGCTGCACACAAGTAACAAGCCAAAATATTACCATTCATTAGTTGTATTCGGAAGCGTTTTTTTTTTTTTTTTTTTTTTTTTACATTCTAGCACTGTAGAGAGATACTTCTACAACTTTGAGGAATTGGAAAGACACATATGGCTTAGCTTAGCCTCAGTAATTGCACTTGGACTGCAATCAATTATGTGCTTCAAAGATGTGGAAAGGCCACAATCGCTAATAGCAAACGTATTGACTGGGTTTATTTTGGAAAGTGACACTGCCATCAAAATACTGACCAGCATTAGGACATTGGTAAGACCTATGGTACTTGAAGTATTGTTGAGCTTTCTTGTAGTTGTTGCTTCTTTTAACCTTACTGTACCTTCTGATGTTCTTACATTTTAATTATTTATTGAAGGAACAGGATATGTTGTTGCTGATTGTTTTTAATGCTGTATCCATGCACTTAAAATATATTTCCAATCAAGTGTATCAGCATGTCCATTAAAAACACTCTCCAACTTGAAGTGTATGGTAATACATGCATTCAAGATGAAGGAGACATTAAGCTGTAGGCAAGCTTTCACCTCAAGTAGTTTTCATGTTGGAATGCATATTCTATCTTACTAGTCCTAATGCATCCATCCATCCATCCATCCATCCATCCATCCATCCCATTATCGTTACCCGCGTCTTCCTTTTTGGGTCGCGGTGGTCACTGGTGCCCATGTCCAGCAGTCGTACAAGATGCAGGGGGACGCCCTGGACAGGTCTCCAGTCCATCACAGGGACACAGAGCCAGACGAGACAAACAACCATTCACTCTCTCACGCACACCCAGAGACAATTTAGAGTTACCACTCAGCCTAACATGCATGTTTTTGGTCGGTGGGAGGAAACTGGAGTACCTGGAGAAAACCCATGCATGGATAAAGGACATGCAAACTCCATCCTGACAGGTCCTGAGCTGGGATTTGATCCGGCGACCTTGTCGCTGAGAGGCAACAGCTCTGCCAACTTCACCACCGTGCCCGTCCCTTCTACAGCATCACTTCTGAATTAGAAAATTTTTAAATTCATCTGCACAAGTGCTCTGTCACAGTTGGTGTTGTGCAGGAACGTATTGTAATCCTGGTGTTCAACTTGGTTATGTCACAAACTGTCGAGTTTTAAACCCTACATAAGCAAAAACCAATGCATGCACAAGGAGGACATGCAAACTTCACACAGATAGGCCAGAGCCAAGTTTTGAACCTGTAACCTTCTTATAGTGAGAGCAAATGTCTAAAAAAATGTGAAATGGACTTTTTTTTCCCCCTTCTTCAGTCTTTACTTATAAGAGGCTCCACTGTCTTAAACATTGAAAACTAAACACATAGACTCAAAAACTTTACTACGGTCTGCGGTTTGGCTGTATGAGATTATGTAAAATTAGTCGGGCATAGCCTTGGAATCTGGCATCATAAAAAATAAACAAACAAAATGAATTAATAAAAGACAAATAAACTGTTTTGGTCAATGACAAACCATTTGATATGTTAATATATTGTAAATCATTTGCATAAAATAGAGAAACTGACCTCAGGTTTACTGAGCCTAATGGTTTCACTCATCTATAATCCCAAGTGGGCTGTTACAGCATGTCTCTTTAGTGTTTTTATTTGTAATGTGAATAAAGACAGTAAAGTTAGCATTCCTTACAGAAATACATGTTACCCACAGCCTTACATGTCAGATTTAATTAAAGAACTTCCTAAATCTGTTAGCGTTTAGCTGCCAGTTGACCGACTGTACAAATTTAATCTAATAGTTGTAAAAAAGGCAAAGCAAAAACCTTTTTTTTTTTTTTTTTTTTTTTTTTTGATTATGTCAGTGAGCTGCAGCACCCATCTTAAATCAGTCTGACTCCAAATGTTAATAATTTGTAGATGTGAATCCAGTGATTACTTCCTGGGTGATTCAGTAAAATCTAGAGGAATTTATAGTACACTCCTAGATACAGACTGGTCTATGGCACTAAAACCTTACCTTCATGAAGTCAGTCTTTGGGTTGAGCATGCAGGTGCGAAAGGTGATGTTGGTGTAGTTGAAGGACACAATGTCAAAAACAACAGCCTCGGGCACTGCCAGTATGCACGACAACACCCATATTATTATGATCTCGATGAGGGTGAAGAGAGGGATGCCCACCCCCTGCACTCTGCTCCAGGAGGCCACAGCCCTGTACCTGTGAAAAAAGAGGTTAAATCGGGAACATTTAGTTCTGTGCATGCACAACTTATTCTGAAAATTTCTGCAAAAAATTAGTCAGGAGAAAAAGAACAACTAGATACAAGACAAATATGATGTAATACTGTAATTGTGGGATATACACTGAAAAACTGAAGCAAAAAAAAAAAAAAATTTAAATGTTACATTCCGCGAATCATGTCACGTTATTTAAAAAATGTAAAGCCTAGCATCATGCACATTTCTTGTCAGAGTTTTAGACAAAGATCATCTAATGTTGTGAAATGATGTAGCTATTAGCTGTTTTGGGCGAACACAAAATAACGCAAAGTGCAATCTCTTGCACCATTATGAGATGGCATGCTCAGAGTTTTCACTGGGAATGATTCTCAATTACTACCACACCACATTTTTGTTCAAAATCTGTAAAAATTGTCTGCTATGGCCATTTTTTGCTTTTTTGCTGAAGGCGTTTGACTGTGACGGACATTCTAAATTGCTCTGGCTCCAAACGTCACTGAATCGTAACCGTATCCATCATCTTTTACCCGCTTCTTCCTTTTTAGGTCATGGGGGTCACTGGTGCCCCCATTTAGCAGTCACTGTGCGAGAGGTGGGGGACACCCTGGACAAGTCTCCAGTCCATCACAGGGACACATGGAGACAAACGAGATGACCATTCACTCTCTCACTCACACCTAAAGACAATTTAGAGTTACCAGTCAGTCTAACATGCATGTTTTTGGTTTGTGAGAGAAAACCAGAGAAAACACAGGCATGCACGGAGAGAACACGCAAACTCCACCCAGAAAAACCCCAGGCTGGGATTTGAACCAGTGACCTTATCGTTAAGAGGCAACAGCTCTACAACCGAGCCACCGTATCACCTTGCTAACAAACAGAATACTTTATTCTAGTAAATAATACCAAAGTTTTAAACATGGATCTTGGGTGATCACTTAGCCTTCAGAGTATTACTTGGGGATCACTTTGAACTACTACCACACCAAACCTTGCATCCATATCTGTAACACTGATGGAGATGGAGTAGTAGCCGTTTTTACGTTTGCTAAGATTTGCTTTGCTGTGTCGGCCATCTTGAACAGGTTGAACCCCAACGTTAATCAGCTGAAGACGCCACCTCAGGAATTACTTTTTGAAGGTGTCATTCAAATCCTTGAATTAATTTATGATATTTTGGACAAACATAAACACAAAAACAAACAGTCAGGGGAGGATTCACCAACTTAGCCTTTGGGGTGGGCTTTAAACACTCAAATGCTCTCACTCACTTCATTGTTCAACAGAAATGAGAAAGTATCTGTGTCTGGCAGCATACCAAGCACAACAAAGTGCTCCGTCAGCAGACTATCCAAACGTTAAGAATTAATACGTAGAGATGATCAATTGTTTATTTTTAATATCTAATATTTATATTTCCATGAAGCCTCCAAACAAGCTTGGCAGAGGTCTGTGTGTTGGCGTGTGTTTCCTGCACACCCATTGTTTGTTTCGCTAACCGAAACCACTTGTCGAGATGTTTTAGTAAAATGGCGCATCAAGATTTTATGGCGAAAACAATATATTTTTCATGATACATTTGAATTTCTCTGTCGAACAACAAAGCAGCATTTATATTTCACTAAGTGGTAACAGATCCACCTCTTTTTTTTCCTCTTCATGCAGCATTCAAAAGATACCAAATAGATTACATTACTTTTAATGCACAGAAAATAGATTTACTCTACTGTTCCTGGGGACTAATAGATTAGAACATAGATGACCAACACTGCAGAACCCTCCTGTCTCATAATGGAGGTCATTAAAATTGTCTCGCTGCTCGAGTCTTGGAGTCTGTTCAAAGGTAGGCAGGTCTGTTTTCTCTGAAGTCATATGGTGCATTAAGTGAAACAACAGTGAACCTCAGCACTTCAGCATCATCATTTATTCAGTACGGGATGTCTTGAGGTATGATAAATAATAATTTATCCATATGCTTGCCCTCTTGGCAGCAATGTCAACATCACATCATTAAGGGTCTAGATTTCTCTTGAATTGGGTGATTTCAACTGTTATTTAGTTGTAGTGATTACTTGCAGAAAATACGATAATATATTAAAAAACATCCCGAGGTTCATGAAATATTTTACTAACATCATGACAAACACTCACACGCTAAGGAAAAACATTGTCTTTTTGCTTTTAGATGCTAATAAAGTGGACCATGAATTCACCATAAACATTTTTCTGCAGATAAAACTCAAAGTTCTCCAAGGGAAGACATTTTTTTTTTTTTAAAACCAAAAGGAGGACTACACAGTTAAACCACTTTGCTGTGACCCGATGAGCTTCCTGGAAACGATTATCTCGTCTTCCTCTCATTACTGTGGAATCAAATCAAACTGTTTATATACAACAAGCAAAAATCATTCCTGCATTGAGATAACTTAAATTGCATTAAAGGTAACTATCTGCATGCACTTAATCTTCAGAAACAGCCTTTAGTCTTGAATTGAATAGGATTTATCTGACTCGGTTAGACTAAATATTTTATTTTTTGTTTGCAGAGTAAAAGTTCTGTGCATCATCATCAGTTTATACATGAAGACAAGAACAGTAGTATGGCAACACAAAGCTGTTGTCTGTTTAGTTAATCATAAAATGATAATACGATGATGATAGACAAAACTTGAGAACTTACACCAGTTCATGACAACTGGATAAGCTTTCTGTGTTTGAATGAGTTTAGGCTTTTAGGAATACAGTGCATGTGCACATAACTTTTTTTGGTCACGTTCCCTTTTCCCTTTTTTCTTTTCTAAATGAAAAGGGCAGCACTTCCCTCGAGGCTGCAGCCTCAGGCATCCCCGTCTACCCATGTTTGTTTTCTTTGGACAGCTGTACTGAAATGTAACTTCGTTGTGCTTCTGTGCAATGACGATAAAGCTGATTTTGATTCTGATTCATTACTGTTTATATGGGTAGTCTGAACATTTTGAAGTCAGCTTCTGTGGAAATATTATGCACAATTTTATATGTTACATACTGTGATTAGCTCTTGGAGCAGCCTCAGTTTGGATAAAGAGGTTATTTCTGACACCAATGATGAGGTAACCTGTTGTCCAAACATAACTGAGACCAAAGTTGGTTGTTGTTGTCTGAAAAATGGTCTGTTCTCAAAAATGTCATAGTTGTTTATGCAAAATCCTGTTTTATGAACCTTTACATCCTCTTCAATTTGCCATTACATGATCATTTATGTGCACTTTTATGGTTATGCACAATTACAAAATTTAATTATAAAATCTGTATCTACAAGGCAGCTAGCCTTTTGGGAAGTGGCCCCGCTGAGAATAACCATTAACTTGTCTATTTGTTCAAAGAAGACTTGTTTCAAAAGTGAGTGTGCTATCTTAAAATAAATAAATAAACAAACTACCAAATAAACAAGCAAACAAATAAATAAATAAAAAGTAAACTCCATCTATCCATCCATCCAATCATCCATCCATGCACCCATCCATCCATGCACTGATCTATCCATCAATCCACTCATCCATCATCCAGCCATCCATGAATCCACTCGTCCATCCACCCACCCACCCACCCACCCACCCACCCATCCATCCATCCATCCATCCATCCATCCATCCATCCATCCATGCATCCATCCATCCATCCATCCATCCATCCATCCATCCATGCACTCATCTATCCATCAATCCACTCATCCATCATCCAGCCATCCATGAATCCACTCGTCTATCCACCCATCCATCCATGCATCCATCCATCCATCCATGCATCCGTCCATCCATCATCCACATATCCATCCATCCATCGGTCTATCCATCCATCCATTCATCCATCCACCATCCACATTTCCATCGATCAATACATCGATCGATCCATCTATCCCTCCATCCATCCATCATCCATCCATCATCCATCCATCCATCCATCCATCCATCCATCCATCGAAGAACCTGTCCAGCCATCCATCCATCCTTCTAGCCATCCATTATATCCACTATATCCATTATCTTTCCCAGCTTTTTAATTTCCTGGTGGTAGTTATTCACACAAATGCTGTTTTAGTAACACATTTTTATACCCCAGGCTACATACTGACCATCAGTGTCATGTAAATAACTGTGCACTGTGAAACTGACAATAGTTTAGGGCAGGGCTATTCAATTGGCGGCCCGGAGGCCAAATCTGGCCCACAGGTAAACTCAGTTCAGACAAACCAATGAGCCCATTTTGTAAATAAAACTAGATTTTAAACCATAAAACAAACTTACCTAATGACAATAACTGCTGAATGTCCAGCCCCTGACCTCTTGGCTTTCAGTAACTGTGGTCCCTTGAGCAGTTTAGTTGAATAAACCCGGTTTAGGGTTTATAGAACAATGTTTGCATGAACAGCTAAAAACTGGGCAGAAACCCATTTACAGACTGTCACTATGAATATAATTTAAATTTAAATCTGACAGCCTAGATGAACCCCATCAGATTTATGCCTTAGTGGGACAGTTAAACCAGTTGCTGTGACTGAATAGTGAGGAGTTTTACTGTACTGACCTGTCCACGCTGAGAGCACACAAGTTGAGGACAGTGATGCCAACAGAAGCCTTCTGCAGGAAAGGAAACAGCATAGACACAGGCCCATCACATTGTCATCAAATGGAAAACGCGATTCCAGCAACTGGTGAAAAAATACAGGATATGGATTAATGTAATCTTTTCTTCTGTATTTTCAGTGTGTTTTTCTTAAGTGGAAATGAAATATTACACTGTTTGGCAAAGAAAATGAACATGTGATTTAAAAGATTTTAGATCACAGTGGTTCCCAACCTTGATCCTTGAGGAACACCATCCTACATGTTTTAATTGTTGTTCAGTTTTAACGCACCTGATTCAGTTATTTAATGACTTCCTCAAGTTCTGCAGAAGCCTGCTAATCACCCGTTCATTCAAATCAGGTGTGTTGGAGCAGAGAAGCAACTAAACCACGCAGGATGGTGTTCCGCAAGGACCAGGGTTAGGAACCACTGGATTATAGAATTAAAACAGGTCCTCCTTGATATATGTCAATATTGCTTGTGACCATCCACTTAAATGTTGTTACAAACATGACAACTTTTGCATTTATGGCAAACTAAACAACAGCAACCTCCAGTATTCTTCATAATATTTATTATTACCTACCACCGACAGGCAGTAGAGGACAATGTTTTGTGTGTGTGTGTGTGTGTGTGTTTCACCCAAATTTTTGTGAACCACTGGATGAATTTTAATTACCCTTCCAGAAAATGATCATTGATTATACATCTACAATTCATTCAACCTTTATTTAGGCAGGTTAACAATAGATTACCATTTACAGTCAGTCCAATTTAAGATAGCCACCACAGATAATTACAATTAGCCAATTTACAAATCAGTCAGGTTTACAGATACAGTATTCAGCTAAAATTGAAAGCGGTAGTATTTGAGTCATTCACAGCACATATTCTGAAAGTAAAGCTCTTGTGACATGCATGAGATTGTTTTCTTACCATCAGTGTTTGACCATAATTTTGCCATTTCTCTTCACAAGACGTTCTTGGTCTAAAATGTTGTCATGAAAGGGGTGGGTGATATGCATTTCTTCAAGGAGTTCTAGACCTTTAAATATATTAATTATTCACAAGGCTTGGTAGCAAATTAATGTTTTTTTGTGTGAAATTGTTTAATTGAACTGAATAAAATCCTCATGAAATCTGCTAAACCTGATAAAGACATTTGAATGACTACGTGTTGCAACATTGCATATCACATTTGGGAATGCCAGATGTCTTGAGTTAGATATTTACAAGTTATTAAAACTATTTGGTTTGACATGGATTTTTTTTTCAAATGTTCTCTAATTTACAATGTTTTATGTATATTAGAGTATTAAATCTGTAATCTGACACCAATACAGGTAAACATTTGTACTTTTGTTGTTCTTCGGTAAATGAGACTATGAGACTCAACGAGATTACCAGTTTAAAGAAAAGTAAATAAAACTGCCCAGCTGTTTATAATCTTTAAAAGCAGTGGTTCTCAAACTGGTGTCCCTGGACCCCCGGGGGCCTGCGAGCTGGTACATGGGGGCCCATAAAGACAAAATAATAAAAAAAATTTTTTACAAGCAAGTAGATGTTTATCAACTCATTAAAATACACCAAAATGCAGGAAATTGCATCTATTTTATTCAAAATTTTCTGGGGGAGGACCCCCAAACCCCGCACCCACCAACTTTTTGCATTCCATTATTGATCAGTTTACAAACAAAGTCCTGTTATTTGCTATGACTACTGCTGTTCTGATTCTGTTCAGCTTATGTAAAGAGTTTTCTGTAATAATTCGAAGAAGTGGCGATACATTTATTATGTTCATTAAGTGAATAGGCAAAGTTTTAAAGTGGTTTTTGATGCTGTTAATTTTCTCAAAACTGTCATTTTTTTAAAGTCAAAATTACAAGTGTTAATTAGGTGTGTCTTGAATGAAAAATATCCCATGTTTAAAAGTATAAAAACTGTATTAACACGATTAAAGAACAGGTCTAAAGTATTAATGTTACACAGATATTTCAATTGCATTAGAGAGACAAACTGAAGAAAATTATTTAATAAACATGCTGGTTATGAGGGGGTCCCTGAACCCAAAATGTTTGAGTAGCCGTGTTGTAAAGGGAGCAATGAACTCCTTTATATCTTTATTTCCCAACATTTAGCCTCTTTAGATGCCCTTTTCATAACCAATCAATGTGTAATGACCAATTAAAAAGCCACAAACACAAAACTGGTAAAACATTTTTTTAACACAGTAATCCAACTCAATAACTCTAGAACAGTTACAGTAGCTGGTTTGGTGACGTCAATGGTTTTCAAAGATTAGATGTTATCGGATTTCCTTTTTTAGGAAAACAATAGAAACAAGGACATCTTCACGGTGTTGCTTTGCACTTTTGTGACACTTTTATGACACTTTTCTTTCGTGAGGTGAAACAAAGGATGATAGATTTGTAAACAGTGTCCTTGCCCCAAGGAAGAAGAAACTGGGGTTTTGAGTGTTGCTAAGGGGGGATGTCTTTCTTTCTTTGTGCGTAGACTGTTTCCCCTTGAAGATTTTAGTTTCCTCTTTGCACATGTGCTGCTCAGACTACAAAGTCGCTGTGCCCTCAGAGTCCCAAGTTAATTTTAACCAGGTGGCTTACTCAGTTTTCCTCCTGCCAAACAACATCCTTTAATGTGGCTGAAAAGACCTGAATGAATCTTTAATATTACACAAAGCATGACAGTGTTTACTTGGCGTGAATCAAACGGAGGTGAGAGCCCTGCAGCAATTCGGCATATCAGTCCAAAAAAAAAAAAAAAGATTCATATTTTACAGTGACTCAGACGCAAACAAAAGTGCCACGAGTCACGCTAAAGTGGAATCATCTGTCGTTTTTGTATTTATTTACAGACATTTCAAAAAAGGGGCTGCTGATTCTACATGTAACATTTCTCTGATGACTTGAGTATTTCACAAGTCATTCACATCAGATTAAATACAATAATCTAAAACATGGCAGCATTTATTCTAGATTTTTGCTTTTTACACCCACAATAACCCTTTAGGCTAGAGACAAAGCTATGTTAAAAAAATAGCCTACAAGCTTATTTTATTCATAGAAATAAATAAAAGCTAGCGTTTCTTGAGTGAAAACATATTGATTACTGCTTTGCATGCCAAAGTTTTAAACAAAGATCTTGCGGGCTCTGTTAAATCTCAAAGCATGTGTTGAGAGTGTCTATCAGCCACTCCACTGCAGTTTCTAGCTCTATTTGTGTGCAACTCACCAAGTTAAAACCATTTTTTAAAAATTTAATTAGGTGTTGTAATCACCTTAAGTTGGGTTTACTCCAAAAGAAAATCAGCTAAAAATACAGCCAATAATTTCCGAAAGTCTCACTGAGATGCATGTAATGGTTCACATAAAATTTTGCTAACAAATAAACTGAGTTGGACTCCAAAATTGTATGTCATATTTTACACAAGGGGCTTGCAAAATCTGTTAGCTTTCAGATGAGTCAGCCACGACTCATCTACACACAATGTACTCTTTAACAAAGTTCGTCTTTTTTGTATTTCCTAAGGCTCATTAGCTGAGGGGGCCATCGTAAACCTGGCTGTAAAGGAAAAGCAGCTACAATCAGTGATTCAGAGTTCTGTTCTCAACACGAAGACAAATGAACACACAGACACTGCAGATACATGAATTCAATCAATTACATGATAGCCTGCCTATCTAAGTACTAATAAAGTACTTTAAAAATACTTGTGTCTATGCTTTCTGCCAGTGGCGTGTATGACTACAGACTGACTTTTGTGTTTATTTAAGCCTGGCATATTCCAGCTCCTCTCATCACTAATCTGACCACATGAGGAAGATAACACTGTCTGACTGATTACACTTTCCTGTCATTTTACAAACTCCTTCAACCCCACTCCCTTCCACTGCCGCCCTCCTTTTCCTGTCTGTAATATTCCACTTTATCGGCGCACGTCTCCTCTGTTGTGGCTGCGTTGTGTCATATCAACACTGAGACCCGTCACCACTTCTCTGCACGAGAAACAAGAGCCACATCTTTACCTTGTATACGTTGATAGGGATATCAATGAAAATGTAGATGAGGTCACCGAGGGCTAGGCTGGCAATAAGGGCGTTGGGCCCGTTCCTCATGCACTTGTGCTTGTATATAATCCTCAGGAGGGTGGCGTTTCCGACCAGACCAACCACAAAGACTGTAATGGAAATGACGGTGTTGATGTACTTAAAATAGTTGCTGATGGAGGGAGACGTGACACATTTCGGAGGTGGCAGTGGCCTTCTTACAACAGTTTCATTGGAAGAGCTGGGTTCCAGAGCTTGAGCCTCAGCTCCTGGGACCAGCGGGGGGACACCGAGTCCTTTGCCTGGATGAGCAGTGCTGTAGAAGCCTGGCGTCTGTAAGGTGGAGTCGACCGCCAGGCCGGGGAGAGAGTCGTCAGCTTCAGCTCCGTTTATCTGACACATTCCTCTGGCGGCCAAACAGACCATCAGCACAAGCAGAGTCTGACGTGGAGTCCCCATTACTGGAAGCATTGAGTTCTTTGATTTTACGGATTGAAAGAATCTTCCCTCTGAGGAGAAACAAAATGTATAAAATTTACACTTCTGAATATTTGTTCTACTTTAAAAACTAAGAAAGCAATGTCTAAATACAAACATGGCAGCTTCAGTGAAATTTCAAATAATGAATGACTGAAGAGTTAAAATATGCTGAAGAAATAGAAACTGAGGTGTTAAAGCTAAAACAAAAGTACTGGTATATCACTATCGAAAGGTAGCTAAGTATTTGCTTAAAGTCTCACTGGCTAAATGCTGAACTAGCAATAAGCTAGCTAAAAGTAAAGTGGCCGAAAGTGCACAGAAGGCTATTCAAAAGCTAAAACAATCGCATATAACTAGCTAAAAGCTAAAAGTACCAAACGTTTAGCTAAAAATTAAAAGTAGCTAAACACTTGCTAAAAATTTAATTGACTTTAACGGTAGCTAAAAGATAGAAGTAACAAAATGGTAATTAAAAAGAGTAAAAAGGCAAAAATAGTTAAAGGCTGATTAAAACTCTAAACGTAGCAAAAGGCTCGCTTAACCTGAAAGCACCAAAGGGATAGCTAAAAGCTACTGCAGAACAGTAGCTAAAACTTAAAAGTAGTATAAAAACAGGAAATACAAATTCTAATGCAGATTTTTAAAAAGTACAAAGTTTTTGTAAGATTTCGAAGGAAGTTTATTGAATTTTTTTTTAGGGAAAATATCAGTAAAGTTAAACGTTTGGAGAGGTATAAAAGTAAAGTCGAGTCAATTTATTACTAAATCACATTTAAAAAACAAACCAAAAAAACAAACAAACTAAAAAAAAAAAAAACAAACAAGTTGTAACAAAAGCGCCGAACAACAACATAAAAAGTTACAAAAATCAAAAGTTACAGCACTCCTTTCCTGAATGCGTTTGAGTATACATTATAAACAGTTAAAATATGTGGAAGCAGTTAAAATGTAAGGGTTTCAAAAAACTATTAAAACCCCCAGCAAAACAGCATTGTGAAAGCTTATTCATTATTTACACTATAATACAAGTCAGACACCAGAAATCTTGGAAGCACCACTGTCCCACTTAGGCGCCACAATGATGTTTAGTCTTTGACTTCAAAAAGATTTTGCCGAGGGGGCACAGATGGGAGATGCCATCCCTGGTTACAATCAGACAGTGAAGACATCAACAGAGCGCATCATGCCGCTCGTTTACTCTCACTCATTTCTAAGAGGACTTGTTTGTGTTTTTGAGCCAAAATGGTTGTTGTGACAAGGAGTCTTTCACATAAAATATCACTTCATATCTCCAGCTTTCAATTCTTCTGCTGTTTCTAATTTTGAAAGGTTAAAACATGTGGTTATGAGTTGTTTCCCCACTAAAATATATTGGAAATAATGTGGGGGTGGGGATAATTTCCTGTCAGCTTTCCAATGTAAGCATGAAAACTGATGGAAGATTAAAATTCACACAATAAAACATTGCATTTTTCCATAAATTTTCCTTTTCCTACATAAAATATTAACGATTGGACACAATCAGCGTAATTCATCTAACAAAACAGACGGTAATGGTTGGTTAAAGTTTCAAACTGTCAAAGAGCTGAAGCTTTTTTTTTTTTTTTTAATCATGTCTTAGTATAGGCAAGACTTACAGCCCAGAGTTCTTCCTGTTCAGAGTCCCTGCTGTCACCAAGTACACAAAAAACTATTTAGCAACCAGCCCTTCAAGTAGCATCACAGTTTAGCATCAGCATGACACTGCTGGGATCTGTGACAGCGCACAAACTGATCTGTCCATAAATAATAAATACATTTGGTTTTCACCTACCGCTTCTAAAATGTCTGTCTGGACCCCTTGGAAAGCGTCAGGCAAACTTTTAGCTGAAGCCCCCAGACATCTGTAGCACATCACATGAGTAATTAAAGCACTATCAAAGCTGCGCCATATCCCACTTGGTTTGAGCAATGTACCCATCTGCTCTGAGGTGCCTTCGCATTATGGCTCAGAGTTTCCTGTGGAGAGTTTGCAGTATGCCTAAGTGTGTGTGTGTGTGTGTGTGTATGTGTGTGTCAGAGCACCAGTGAGACACTTTGACTGGGTGGGATAGCAGTCTCCACCTCCTTTTGGCAACAGACTGGGCCCCCTTTGGAAACATCACCCTCCTTTCCCCCTTTTTCTCAGAGGCACTGCCTGCTGACAATCATTTTCAGCAACACAAAGACACACACACTCACACACAGGGACAGATTTTAAAGCCAAAATGCCCCACCAATCTGCTCCATTCGTTGAACCCCACCTACCACCTTATTTCATGCCCGTCAATCACACAATGTTTTGTGCACATCAGATGTAACTGTGAACTCACACAAAGGCAGCAACGGTTTAAAGACTAGGCTTAGATATTTTGAAGTGGCGTTATGAACCCTTATAATCGTACATGTTGTAGATAGCTTTTTGAATGAGTCCAGTTTGGAAAAATAGAGTTTATTTCTGACTGGACTAATGAGATTTGGTGTTGCTAATTCTTGGCGACCAGTGCTTAATTTCCAGCGGGAATGCTGTTAAAATACACCAAAATGCAGGAATCTAAAAAAGCTAAGTCTGGTCCTCTGGACATTCAGAGGACCAGACTTAGCTTTTTTGGATTTTTCTACCTGGATTATTGAGCATGCATCAGGGCAAAATGCAGGAAATTGCATCTACTTTATTCAAAATTTTCTGGGGGAGGACCCCCGGACCCCTCCACCCCACCCGCTATTTGCATTGTGGTATTACATCATAGTCTGTGACCACCATATATTGTGACTGTAGGAGGCGCTGCTGCATTTTTACATTATACTTTGCAATATCTGATAAGCGCTATCATATTCTGTGACCGTCTATGTTTCCATAATAGTCATGATTTTAGTGGGCAGATGTTGATTTTTATTCTTTGGAGGAAGGAGGCTGACTTTCTCCTTTCTCCAAAGAATAAAAAGTAAAATCTGATCACTAATATCATGACTATAATGGAAATATAGATGTCACAGAATATGATAGCGCTTATCAGATATTGTGACCACACTGTAAATTATAGAACAATACTGTATTAGATACTTGAGCCACACTGTTTCTGCTGACTCTCTACTTCCTCTAAGGAATAAAAAGTAACACCTGACCACTAACAGAACGAGTATCATGAAAATATAAACGGTCACAGAATATGATAGCTTATTAGATATTGCAAAGTATGGTGTAAAAATGCAACAGCGCCCCCTACAGTCATAATATACGGTGGTCACAGAATACGGTGCAACACCGGCATTGACTGATTTACAAAAGAAGTCCTGGCTAAGGCCAAAGTGGATATACAGCCTTTTAAAACAGTTCTAATCTCTGAAAATGATCAAATTCATTGGCTCATCAATCATGTAAGAAATTAATCTCAGTTTTTGCAAACTGAGTTCCTTCAAGTAGCTATCTGTAACAGGTAAGCTATTCATTTATATTTTAGTTTTTATAAAACCTCACTCAAAAACATCTGAATTGTTGCTATGAGAAAAGAACGAAGGACCAAGTTGTTGTCCTTGCGTGTCAAGGTCAAGGTCAAGGTCAAGATGTCTGTATTTTCATTCTCAACACATGTGGTACATGTAGTGGAATGAGATTGTGTACACAGGTTCCCAGTTACATCCAACAAAAGTATAAATTGTAAAGAAAAGCACTAATAAGATCCAAGATATGAACTAAGAAATACACTAAGCACTGATAGTGCAAAAACATTATGCCAAACAGCAGCACGAACATGAGTCTGTGTGAGCAGATGAGCATGAATGAACACAGCAACATGAAATAAATCAGCAGCATGAGATCAGCAACATGGATAGTCAGCAGCACATAGCAACAATCAAGTGGCACACGTGTGTGTGTGTATGTGTGTGTGTGTGTGTGTGTGTTTGAGAGATGAGGGGAAGCTATAACTGAAAGCAGGTGCTCACAAACAACCAGTCATTCCATTTCCAGACTGTGTGTGGTCAAACACAGCCACATCTGACCCCTGCTATAACATTTCTTTGTCAAACTCAGAACAAACAAAAACAAATAAACAGAGCAACCAAAAATCATTCAGACAAAACCAGTCAAATTCCACACTGAGTGTTGTTTGAGGTGACAACATGCACAAATGAAGGCAGAAAACAGTTTATTGTTACGAGTGCTTATATTCATCACTGTGCATCATGGATTTCAAAATGGACTGTTTATCCTGATGGGAGCTGAGAAGAGGACCAGGACTCTCAAAGCCAGTCCAGTGTGTGGTTTACTCTGCCAAAAGGCTGACACAGCAGCTGAATGGAAAAAACATTCAGTTACAGTTAAAAGCCTAGCATCCCATGAAGACATGCATTTACCATACCATACCATACCATACCATACCATACCATA
>JAVCKU010000117.1:10624109-10638421 GCA_032273985.1 Hypsolebias coamazonicus | reverse complement strand
AATTCCCAGAAACTGGCTTTACACATGCAACAAAGGAACCATCCATCCAAAACGACCAATCACCATGCATAACGTCTTTCAAATGAAAGACGAAATGTTTCTCCAAAAAAAGAAACTGCCCAGACGGCCTAATTTAAACTTTTTTGTATTTATCTACCTGGATGACTGAGTTTACAAACCTTTTTAACTGGACACATGATGTGAGTGGGAACCAGGAAAGGCAGAATTAAGACAGCCAGCCTACGACTCAACCTACAGGAGAAGGGAAAACAAGGGAATGTACAGGTAGAGAGCAGAACAAGGAACAGAGGAACAAGCAGAATTCTAACAGGCTGACTTCATTGTTCAGAGGAGCTTTGTTCTGGTTTCGTCAATCAAGATATATCATAACGAAGTATGGGATGTATTTAATAATTGATACATTTCATTGATATGTATTCATTTATTTAATTTAATCACATCCCTTCCTCCATAGACCAAAAGCCAGAAGTTAAAACCGCACAATAATTTCCAGTGTACAAGCCACTACTTTTTTCTCATGCATTGGACTCTGCAGCTGGTACCAAGAAGTAGCTGATTTGTGTATTTTTTATTGTTTTAATATGTTATTTTTGCATTTTTTAATACTTTTATATATTTTATTTTGATGAGCTGTCAAACTTCCTGTCACTGTATAACATTTTCCCTTGGCCCTCCTGGGCATTCCTGTAGCTGTTTATCTCCCTCCCCTCTTAGGAGCAGGATTTTGTGACACAGACCGAGTGAATGCTACAAGTATTCTCTGCAAGGTACCTCTGTCACACGTAGTTCCAATTTTACTAATAATCCCACTCCGGCCACGTGACCAGAAATGACCTGAATGACCAATAAAAATAAAGTCCCATCACGACGAGTTGGGTCACAAAAACACACCCTCAAGATAGATGTGCGTGACAGTTTAGCATCTGTTAAATCAGACTGTTTAAAAATGTGCTGGCTCTTCAGATAAATAACATTATTAACTGACTTTTTAATGTAGGTGAATGTCACACAGCACCCTGCTACAACCTCCGCCGCGACTCCATGCTACACACTGGTACTGAAAGCAAAAAATACATAAAATTGCCACAGAAAATATTTAAGATTTTAAAGGTGGACGATTTTGGAATTTTAGATTTATGAAATGAAAAAGGACAGTCCATCAGTGCTCAAACAGCTGTGTCAGCAGCAGCTGCCTGCTTACTAAGCACTTTCACTTTAACAGGAAAGCAGAAAATGCCATGTGATTTTTTTTTTTACCAGCATAAAGGCATTATTCAGAAAAAACAAAAAGTTTACCATACTGTACATAGCCTTTTTTCTGTTTAAACAATCTTTTTCTGTACGGTCAATATCAGTAACCAGCTCAGAGAGGAGAGAACAGGAGGGGGGAGTTCCCCTTTTCCGTGAGTCATGACTCTTGTGTTGTGCAGCAGAAAGTTGTCAAATTTATTTATAAAGCACATTTTAAAAATAACAGCTGTTACCATAAATGTGCTTAACAACTTACTGGTACGTATGCTGCTGTGGTTCACTGACGGTCACATGACTGGCAGTGAATTGTGGGCAAAATTTACAATTTTTATATGGTAATTTGTAGGTGTTTCTACTGATTACTGGTAGTCTGTTCTTCTTAGTGTAGTTGTTTTCTGTTAATTCTGTAGGATGAAGGTTATTCAGTAGATTAAACCATGAGTGAGAGAAGCTGCTTCCATGGACACTGATCAATCTGCCTGTGGGTTATAAGCAAATTTACAGGCGAAGTCTATGAGATGACACCTGGTGGTTGACTCTTGTACTACAACACTCACTGCACATTTATTTCAGGAGCTGAGCAGTTTCTGATTACATAATGTAGACACCTGCTCATGTAGACAGGTGTGTCTTGTTAATGTATAAAACTGTTTATAGCTTAAATTCAGCATGTATGGCTTACACTCCAGTACATTCTATATATAGATGGGCAAATACAGTATAGTATGTCCTCCTGAGCTGGCTGTAAAATCGGACATTTTCTTGACATGTCCTTGATTTATTAATTTTCATGGGTCTGTGTGAGTAAACATAGTGTTCAGATATTTATTATGCAGAACAAGAAAGGGTGGACTCTGCTTGTTACATTTCAGCTTCATGTGTTTATTTGTCTCGTTTGTCTCTACGTGGCCCTGTGATGGACTTGCGACCCGTCCAGGGTGTACCCTGCCCCTCGCACAGTGATTGCTGGACATGGGCGACATGGGCGACCCCCGTGACCCAAAATGGAAGAAGCCGGTAAAGTTAATGGATGGATGGATGATGGATGTTTGTTTTTGGAAATAACTGAACTGTATTTCTGTTCTGGATTACATTGAAAGTATTTCTATTATACATGTATGTCTGTGTAGATTTGCAGAAACACAGACACACACACCATATTATTTGGAGGCTCCAACTTCCTGTTGAGTTATTTTTGTTTTGTTTTTTTCTCACCTTCTGACAGACTATCATCATCAGCTGCACCGATACGCAAGCAATTATTGCTCATTTGTGTGTCTGAGTGTGCAACTAACTAACTAACAACTAACTAACTAACAACTAACGTGTGTGGGTATGTGTGTCTGTTCATGGCTATCTTCAGCACAAAGCTTCTCATTGTTCAAGCCCTAATGGCATCACAGCAGAGAGCAGCATGTAATATCTTTTTATAGTCCTACTCCAAATGACCGCATCATTTTTTCACAATCTGTGCTTGCAACATCCACTGATGAGGGGTTAACGTTATTAAAATGACTCTCTGCCTCGAGTGGCATCACAAAGACATCTACAGAAATATGCCAAAGATTACTCCACGGTAATAGCACAGGATCAACTTTAGTGTCCAACCTCCAAGATGTAGCCACACACCAAAATGGACGTCAGTACCTCACTTATTTTCAAGCTATCATTCTCACAACATACACAAACAGATAGATGTATTTGTTTTTAATTTGCTCTAGCTAAAAGTCATTATGTTGGGGTAAAACAAAAAAAAAATTACAGTTTCACGTCATCTGTTTCATTGTTCATGGTGTCTTTCCAAAAAAAAGCTATTTGTGTCTGACTTCCAAATGTAAAGAGAATAAACTGTGATTTTTACACATTTTTATTTTAAAATTGTGTAGGGTGCAACAGTTCAGTTTTTTTTTTTTTTTCTATATCATAAACTGGGAAATATGGTTAAAGGTGTAAAAGAAAAAAGCGAAGAACAAAGCATACAGATGAACATTGCCTACTCGTGATGACGTGAATACAGGCTCCCTGAACTCAGCATGAGTGCTGCTCAGACAGAACATACTGGCCATCAAGGAAAGTATGAAGATTAATATGATGGAATTCCCAACAAGTCTGTTCTCAGTAACATCAATTACTATTTTCATTGTCTGAAAGTAAAAAGGCTGAAACTGACAGAGAAGCACCCTGATGCATGCTCAATAATCCAGGCAGAAAAATCTAAAAAAGCTAAGTCTGGTCCTCTGGACATTCAAAAAAACAAAACAAAACAAAGCAAAAAAATGTAGAAACTATATAGCAACTCTAGTTGATATTAGGTATTATTTGTTCTTACTGAACAATGAAACAATGTATGCATGTCCAAAAAAATAAAAAGTGTATTTTATGTTTTGAATAAAGTTTTTTTTCCATTTTGTGTATTTTCTGTGTATTGTGCTTGAAAATATAAAATAAAATAACACAATGAAGGCATTTGTTTTTAGCCATCATTATCTTTATGATTAGTTGTGGCAGTCTGCACGGACACCTGCTGGTACAAACTAAACACTTCAGCCACCTAAACCGACCTGCAGCTACAGGTAATTTTAGTGTTTCCAGATATTTATACTTATCATAAAAATTAGGGGAATTAACTTTTTTTTTATTTTTTAGGGGAATTAACTGTTTTTATAGTTTTATAGTTTTTATGAACGAGGAAAAACAGACCTGTTAACGTCACTGGCCTAAGCCCCGCCCCCTCCAGCTATGCATCATGCGGAAGTTCTTGTCAATAAGAAGGGCCGTCTGACACGGTAACATATCCGTCCGCTATCATTTGTTTTATAATGTTTCTGTCGTTTCTGACCTACGTGTTGTAGTTTGTGTGGGTGTATTAACGCCTCTTGTCGCGTGTGGACAACTCGTCTTCTTGTGTCGTAGTTTATAAAAGCGACTAAGCGAGCTAACGGACTATTAGCATTTAGCTCGCTGGTGAAGCTCGGAGCTGCTGCTCCCTGTTTCTGCTTCAAACCGAAACTGTGCCTTATCTGAGAATGAGCTGAAGACGAAGCAAACAAATTACGATGCCCCGACGACTCGAAATGCAACCACCTGGATTTATTTGACCAGAGATTAAAAAAAAGAGAGACTTTGACACAGTTTTGGAACATGGAGACGATTATAGGAAGGAAGTCGCTGTTTGTTGTGTACGCAGCACAAACAACCTTCATTCAATGGGCCTGTGCTTCCTGGTAGAGTTCACCACAATAATCAGATAAAATACCCGCATTAACTCAGTTTATGGTGACTTTTTAAGAGCAGGAAGTGTTTGTTTTTTAATGTTTAGTTTGCAATTAAACGAATTTCACCTAAATTGGGAAGTTCACAAGACACATTGTGACAGAAATCATGTTACATAAAAAAAAATCAGGCAGGAGCCTGCATCTCTTTACAATTGCATACAATTTTTTTAAATCATTGCTTCACTTAAATAAATTTAGCAAAGAGCTACTAAATTAACCCTGCCCTCAAACTTGTGTAAAGTTTAATTTATTTACTATATTCAAGTTTATGTGGCATATTGTGACATCTTTAAGTGTTACACAAAAGCAAAACAAGCTATATACATGAAAAATATACAGAACTACTTGTTTTATTATGTAAAAGCTTAGAGTTTTAGTTTATATGCAACTACTTATTTTTGCTTATTTTTAGAATATAAGAAATTAGTGAAATAAATAGACCTCTTAAAAAATTTAAAAAGCAGGGAAGAGGCAAACAAACATTTTAGCTCAGCAGTAAAATTAATTGCTAGGATGTTAAACATGCTTTGGTGAAAACTTGAGCTCCAATGAGCTCATTCTGCTGCGCAGAACGATATAAGGCAAAAAAAAACTTTTTAATAAGATGTTTATGGTTTACTTTTGTTATAGGAAGCTATGTAGTGTTTATGCAAGAACTCCAACATATTGCAATTTCTACCTAAGGCAGTTCATTGTTCTCCAATTTTGTGCGCTAAAGACAGACTGAAGGAAAATATAGTACAGGTTTCTACAGTTCAGTTTTAATGTTTTACTTCACTGCTTTGCATTTTTGTTTTGCACTTGGAGCGCTTTTCTTGTTTTGCTTTGTTCAAAAATGTTTAAAACAGATGTTTGACATTTCTTTTAAGTCTAGCAAAACTAGTTACTTTAAATGGTTCACTGTCGAAAACCTCAGTATTTCAAGATAAGCAATATCAAGTCACACCAGTAATCCAGTGTTTTATTTAGTGTGATACATAAAGAAATCAATACTTTTTCATGTTGACATGTTTACTCCACTGCAGATGTTTGTCTTGTATACTTTTATGAAGTTAAATCTGCTCTACCAGTCTCCAAATGATGAAAGCAGCTTCTAAGCTCACAACAACTCCACCAGCTAAACCAATTTAACAAAACCTCAAGGACTGGTTAGCTGGGCTGCAGGTCGAAGGATTTATTTAAATAAAGTGGTATCATTATGAGTTGAGATGTAAAAAGTCACCCGAGAAGTCGCTGCTTTTGAGTTTGGAGGGCTAACTTTTACAAGTATATTATAATTACATTTTTGTGTAAAGTCAATTCACAAATTTAAAAATGTATTTTTAGTGTCTTTGCAACTGTAACTTTCTACAAAACAGGTCATTGTATTTTTTTTACTCCATTTTAATTGCAATACTTTCTTGTAAATATTGTAATCTTGCAATGATGCACATCAGAATTATTTTTTATTTATTGTCAGTTTTAATCCCCATTAAGCTTAAACATGCTTGTCTTTTTTTATCTTCACAGATGACATCCTCCTGAACAAAACCTCTTAAAATGGCCCCTTTTTAACATTAAATCTTCTGAATTTTATCCATTTTTAAAACCTTTATTGAAGAATAATTTCCACAATGACAGTCAGCCAGCACTTGTGTGCGCTCCTACTGTTCTCCATAACAGGTACATAAATTTGAGTTATTATAATGTTGGTACAGTTCTAAATATTCATTGGTCAGAAACTATTTTCTCGTACATAATTTCCAAACGTTCGGCTGTTCAACACCTGCTTGACCAGTTCTGTTCTTTGCTTTTCTTTCTCCTGCAGCCTGCAGTCATTTTGAACCTGCTTCCTGCTTCGGTGAGGAGACAAACTAGCCGGCTGCGTTGTCGGCAGGATTGCATAACACATTATTGTATTAATGTTTTTTTTTTTTTTTTTACATTATTTTTTTAAGCTCTGCCTTGCCATATTAATTTTTTAACTAGAAAATGTGTTTCCTGCAAAAACGCAGTGTGAATGCTTATTGCTGAAGAACTTGCTGAAAAACAGCTGAAATTAGCTGAAAACATGCTGAAATGTAGCTGAAATTCAAGAAGCCTAAGTTAACAGAAGAAAGCAGAAAGAACACACATTGGCTAAATTAGATAGAAATATACAGAATTGATCACAAAGTATAGGAAATTAGCAAAACAAAAAAAATTGCTGAAATTAGCACATAAAAGCTGAAAAGAAGCTGAAAAGACTGAAAGAAGCTTCAACTATCAGGAGGAAGTGAAATGAGCTGAAATGAGATGAAATAGATGGAATTAGATGAAAAAAAGCTAAATTTAGTACAAAACAGCTGAAATAGCAGAAAAAACTGAAACTAGCAGAAAAAACTGAAAGGAGCTGAAATTAACATAAAGAAGTTAATTAGGCTGAAAGCAGCAGAAATTATCAAGAATACCTTGAATTTATCTGAAAACAGCTGAAATTAGCTGAAAATGCTAAAATGCTTTTTTTAAAGTAACTGAAAATGTAGAACAAGCTTAAATTAGCAGAAGAAAGCAGAAAGAACACGTTTACCCACTTAGACTAAAAGAAGCAAAAATGAGCCTAAAAAGTGGATATTATCTGACAAAAGGCTGAAATTAACAAAAAACAGCTGAAAAGTAGCTAAGAAGTTTAAATTACCAGAAGGAAATAGAAAGAGCTCATTTTTGTTGAATTAGGCTGAGAAAAGTTGTAATGAGTACAAAGAATGTGGAATTAGCCAAAAAAGCTAAAATCAGCATTAAACTTGCTGAAATAGTAGCTGAAATAGCAGAAAATGTTGAAACGCAGAAATAAGCTGACAGGAGCATAACAAGCTGAAATTAGCAGAAATACGTTAGAAGAAGCATAAAAATGTTGTAGTTACCAGAAAGAAATTGAAAGGAGCACAAAACAGCTGAAAAAACCAGCTGAAATGATCTGAAAGCTGCTGAAAAAAAGTTTAAATTTGCACAAGGAAGCTGAAGCAGAACAAAATGTGAAAGGAGCAGTAAAAGGTTTTAAACACATCTAAAGATTTGAAGGATGGAAAATGAGCTCAGTTCATTTTCTTTGAGGGGAAAAAAGTGGCAGAAATGGCTGAATATTTTAAAAAGCTAAACTTGCACCAATACCAAAAGCACCCTTCCCCCAAATGAGCAGAACATTTTGATTTATGATCTGATGAAATAGCACTAAAATTGTGTACAGTAATGAGAAAGATGCTGAAAAACATACGGAAGAAAAATGGATCACAATAGGTTGAACACTTCATAAACAATCACACTATTAAATTCAGTTTCTCAGAACTGAAGCCGTGCAGGGAGCTATCTACAGCAGGTAAGATGTTTGTTGTCTATTACTCTCCCATAGAACCCCCATTTCAAAAGAGTTGAACTACCCCTCTAAAAACCTATCTGGCACGTTCCAGCAAAGACTTCACTGCCTCACAGAGGAATAATTACCGGTATCCGAGACAGCCAGGAGCCGTTTATTTTAAATCCTACACAGACACCTCTGTCATCCATGCCTCTCTCTCATTCTCTCCCTCTGTCTTTTGACCGGCAGTGCTTCCTGCCACCGAAGACCTGTGACTCAACAGCCGAAATACAGCAACGTCCTTTTGCTCACCCTCTTGAATATTCATAGCAATAAGAGGACTGAAGCTCAGACTCATCCATCTTGTATTCACCCACAATTATTATTTTTTTTTTTGTGTGTGTGTGTGGTAGGTTTAAAGTACCGCCAAAGCAGGGAGAGGTGGGGTGGCAGTGCTGTTCTACACTAATTTCTTTATCCCTTTTACAGGAGTGCCGTGTTACAAGAGAATTCCTTAGGAGAGCCAGTGGCCTGGTAAATCTGCCGGAGCCTCTCTCTCAATTCGTCTCCGTGGAATGTCAGCTGGCAGGTGCCCAGGAACTGAGAACCTTTCTTCACAGAGTGCCAATCCAACAGATGAGCTCCCATGTTGGCGCCACAGTACGAGGACTGGCGTGGATAAATCGCCACGTGCCTTATCTACGTCTCTTCATGTCAACCCGTCTGAGGTCTTGCTCCTCTGAAGGCCACCGTCTTGCATGCCCGACAGTTAACCTAATTGGCCAAGAGGGTGACAATGACAAAATGCAGGTGTCACCCAACGGGAGCCCGTGATATGGCACAGATGCCGTGTCAACTCGCCTCTCTCCATATGACCTGCGGCGTGAACAGAAATTGCTCTGTTTGGTGTCTTTCATCACTGTGCGGCGCAGTCTCCCACATAGCTCGGCCCAGGTGGCGGAATGGCAGAGTGGGAGAACAGACCATGTTTGTGTGAAGACGCAACAACTCTCTCGCTCTCTTTTCGCCTTTTTTTTCTTCTCCTCTCTCCTTCATTCCCTCCCTCCTTCTCGTCTCCCTCTTGTTCAAACACAGCGCCAGTACTCTTTGTACTCTATTTAAAGGTTGTAAGTTAGCAAACACGCTTGCATCCCTGAAGGTGTCTCGAGGCGTGTACGTACGCATTCGTGTGTACGCGTTTATGCGCAAATAAAAATTAAAATTCTTACCGACTTGAACCAGAAGTGCTGTAATTACTTAGATGAGGAGTCATTTTTTCCGAATTACATCAAATCAGAACGTTTCATTATAAATTATAATAGTGTTTTATTAAATTACGGAGTGTCGTTTTGTTATTTATATCCTGTTTTAATTGAATGGGGACAGTGTTGTGCTCTGGTGCTGTACTCAAACAACAAAAAAGAGCTTCATTTGGCTAAATAAAATGAAAAACAGTGAACATAAAAAAGCATTTTCAAGCTTCTTCAGCTCTGAAAATTTCAACACGTCCAACCACACAAGCGTATTTAAGAAGTTCGTGTTACTGCATGGCAGTTGGCATGACTGTAAAAAAGTGGCATGTGCCAAGTGGAGCTGCCAGTGCTCAGCATGGCTGGTTTTAATATTTTAATGTGCTTCATTACAACATTATGGGCTAGATAGCCTTTCTGGGGTCCACACAATTGTCTGCAAATGAACAAGATTACATGACAAGCGCTGAATGACAGAGCGGCCCGCTGTTGCTCGCTCCAGCCAGTTATCTGATGGTAGCCTAGCAACAGATCCCTGACCTGGCTCTGACCTGCACCCGATAAGGTCAACACCTGAAGCGCTCTCATTGGAGGGCTGGCGGCGAGAGAGGTGGAGCTCGGGGATGCAATGGAGACAAAGGAGCCACAGAGCGAGCGCAGCCTTCTCCGCTCGTAGCTGGAAAAATAAAAAAAGTGCATGTTCGGAAAGCGTGGCCAGGTCTCGTCACTGTTCAGAATACACGTGCTTGTGCAATAAAAGTAGAATACTGTAAAATCAGTCAGTAAATGACAGTATTCAGTCATTGCTAATGCTTATTTTCTACCAAAGGGTCAACATTAGACCTTCTCCATACAGCATCAAAGCAATGAAAGCAGCAGCTGTGACTGACCATAAATAAAAGTGTTGTGACAAATAAAAGCAACACATTAGACGCTGGATGCGAAATAATCTGTTCGTTTTTGTTGGTGCATGTACACAAAGCATCCAATACCATCCAAATCGTATCGTAAGATATATCTTACCTACCATGCAGGTGGTCATGTGACCATTCACACTAGTTACCGTATTTTCTGGAGTATAAGTTGCTCCGGAGTATAAGTTGCATCAGTCAAAAACAAAAAAAAAACATCATGAAGAGGTAAAAAACATATACAGTATGTCACTTTGTCATATAAGTTGCATTTATTATGTGTCACCGCTGATCTATTGCATTTGGTCACAACGGCTTCATTTCGCCTGTGTGGTGCCATCCATTTATCCATCCATCCATCGCAGCCGGAGCTGCTAGCTCACCAGCGTTCCTCTACATGCACCAGCTGAGTAAAGCGAGCGCACACGGGAGGACTGGCTGTTGCAGATCTTTGAAATTTAATAAGATTAACACTTAAAAACAATTTTTTTTGGTTCAACATTAAAGTAAAGGTGTGTCTCAGTTAAACTTTTCCTTAATAAATGCGCTTCAGTGGTCAAAACAGCTACATTTCGCCTGGGTGACGGAGCAAAATGAAGCTGTTTTGACCCTGAGCAAACAGGTATGTTTGTTCCAGGTGTTCCTCCCCGCTTCAGTGGCAGAGCAGGGATGAAGGTTAGCTCGTGTCTCTACAGCGTCCCCCGCCCTTCCTCCCTGCTCTAGCTGCAGAGGAACGCTGCAGAGCTCGCAGCCAGAGCCACGATAAATGGATGGATGGATGGCTGGCGCACTGCCGCGGAGCCTTCTTGCACCTCCAGCGGCTGCAAATGGTAATGTTTACTCTGGCTCATATCATGAATGAACATGAAAATTTCAAGTGCCAAAAACTGTGTTATGAATATGGGGGAAAAAAACGTATATAAGTTGCAGGACTTGCAAATGGATGCAACAAACTGCGACTTGTACGCTGGAAAATACGGTACATGGCACCACTATAATTTAGAGCAGAGACTCTACTCTTTTATTTTAAAACTTGATTTTCTACTCAACCCCCCCCCCCCCCCCACAACCACATTAAAAAAAGACTAGCAACACTTGTTGCCGGTGGTATTAAACAGATTAATGGCAACAATTTCTTACTGTTTTGCTATTCCGCATTAAAGTTAATACATTTCATATCAACTGAACTTTTAACGCTGCAAAAGCTGATCTTTTAACTCATAAAGTTTGGCATTAAAGTAACGTTTGAGTCAAAGGACCTTCACTTCCCTCTTTTTGTGTGCAAGACCTCTAGCCTATATCACTCAGGGCAACTTGGGCCCCTCCTAAGTGTGTGTGTGTGTGAAAGTGTGCATGTGCACGCACATTTGTGTGTGTGTACTTGTTTTTACTACAGAGTGAGGACCATTTGTGCCATAGTTACTATCAAAGTGAGGTCTTTGATGTAAAGTGAGGACCGCTTCAAGGAGCAGAGTGGTGGATGACCCCTGGGCACTCGGGGAGGTGACCATTGAAGGCAACACTGGCTCCAAACCGCCTGTAAGGCAGGACGGAGCGTGACTGCTAGCTGTTTCAGCTTCAAAGGGGGACGTGCTCGCAAACTCCGCGTCCAGTACGTCCAAAAAAATTGTCGAGCGAACAGTCCCCCCTTGGTTGAAACTCGTCCTCCATAGAGGAAAAGAGCTCACACCGGCGCTGCTTCTCCCCCACTGAAAAAAAATTTACAGGCTGTACAGGAGAAGAGCGGATCCAAAGCTTGCCGAGCGTGGTCAGCTCCCAGGCAGATTTCACACATGGCATGCAGGTCCGTCGATAAAATGTAGCCCATCTGGCACACGGGCACAGACGGATGGTCTTCTTAGTTGAAGTCATCTTTTTCATTGTAGAAGTTGTGTTCTTTGCGTTGGCTGAAGAAAAACGGGAGTCAAGCTCCGGTCCAGATGCAATTTGTAGCGGACCGGTGGGGCCCACACAGCAGGTGGGCATGGACTAGAAGTTTTCAGTGTTTGGCACGCTGCACACAGGTAAACCCAATAGCGACAGCTTTTAAAGGGCGTAGCTTACACGAAATAGAAATGGAGATTTGATCTGATCTAACTGACAAGCTAATGGCTTTGAGCAGTGCAACAACCAAAGTATTGCTGCCATCTTAAAACAACTCCAATCTCAAATATTTTGTAGAGATTTTTGCAAGTTGTTATTTTTTTAAATCATTATTGTGCTGTTTAAAATGTATCACATTTCATGTAAATAACAGTACAGTAGTCCCACACTACTTCTTGGTTTGACTCACTCTTTCTCAGTTTTTCAATAATTTTCAACATTAATGTTACTAACCTGGTTAGGACAGTACGGAATAAAAAGTTAATGAACAAAAACTTCGGACAGATGCCGCCATTTTGTAGTTTTCTTTCAAAAGCCTACACTGTAAGGTCAGTCAAAGAACTACACTACACAGAAGCCAACAGTGCTTCCGGCTGCTGCTTTCTGCCAAAAATGGATGGAAAGTTTTGATCCGATCCGAACCTATTTATAAAGTTTGGTCCTTATTCATATTGACCTCGGCTCTCAGTGGATGCAGAGAGCCAATCAGAACCTGATTAGAACAACTTCCAGCCTCATTGGTCAGTCTGACAAGGGGCAATCATAGAATCTGACCTTTAGGGGTGCCTAGCCCCCAGTGCTGACAGTGTCTCTTGGCTTGAACAACATGGTGGTCATTGACATTGAGCATTCATAATGTGGATGTGGGGGGGTCTGGGGATCCTCCCCAAGAAATGTTTAATGTTTTATCAGACAATAATTCTGAGTGCCACAATGCCGAACAGGATAAGAGAAAAAAAAGTTTAAATAAAGTAGATGCCATTTCCTGCATTTTGGTGTATTTTAATAGGTTGTTAAACATTTACGTTTATCTACATAAGTAAACATTTGATTCAATAACTATTTTAGAGCTCAACACAACAAGATGAAGCACTAAGCCAGTGGCGTGCAATTCAGACATGCAAGCTAAGATGCTACAGACACAATGCTGTGCTTTTCATTACACAACTTAATAAACACTTTGTACAAAATCAGTTTAGCGTTAACTGATCATAACAAAGAAAGACTAAACTCATGAAACCAGATGTTGCAACATTTATCTACATACAAAAACCTACATACAAAACACACAAAACAAAGTAAATATAGCTTTAAGCATTAACCTTTAAGTTAATCATTAATTATGCTATGTACTTTTATCACAGAAAATGGAGGATTTACTTACATTTCCCTTTGTACAGATGAACATGCAGTACATCTTATCATTGTTGTATTTAGCTGCTCATGAGGTCGACTTTTACTTTTTTCCAGACTCAGTTTAGGTTTTGGAAATATAATAAACTATATTCCTGTCTGGAATAGCTCCCTCTCAGTGTGTCACATCAAACGTGCCTGTATCTGATCATAAACTGGTCTCCTTTCATGCTAATCTACAAATTTCTAGATCTCAGCAATCTCATTCTATTTCTTTCCGTAACATCAAGAACATTGATCCTTCTGTACTCTCTAACAAACTGGATGTCTCCCTTAAGTACAATAATCTATCTTGGCCTAATAGCCTGGTTTTGTACTACAACATCAGTCTTCAAAGTAATTTGGATGAACTTGCAGCTGTTAAGACACGTATTCTTCACTTCTCTCGCTCTGCTACCTGGTTTAATCAAGAACTTGGCTTTCTTAAAGCTAAAGGATGCAATTTGGAAAGTTTCTATAACAAAACAGGAACTCATTATTCACAAAAAAATGTTTGAAGACCATATAAAACACTATAAGGACAATGGGAACACCAGAACATTGTTTTCTACTATTAACAACCTTCTACGATCTCCAGATCCTCTCCCATCACACATGTACACCAGTGAATTTTGCAACAAATTTATGGACTTTTATAATTTCCCATATTCCTTGACCTGAGTGCAGCATTTGATATCCTGATGCATGCTCAATAATCCAGGCAGAAAAATCTAAAAGTTAAGTCTGTTCCTCTGGACATTCAAAAAATCAAAACAAAAAAAATTGTAGAAACGTGTCATCTTTCAGCCAAAAGACTTCCTCAGTCTGAGATGCTGTATTCAGCTCAGTCTTATAAATAGCCCCTTCTCACAGTGGATCAACCAGTTTGCTGCTGACAGCCAAAACCAGCTGCTCACATGATCAAGGAGGACCATCATCCTAACGATGGATCGTTAGCACCCTGATGGTTGTTTGCTATTCACAGAGGGCTGAGTGATACTAGCAATAACAGCAT
>JAVCKU010000117.1:10595412-10608251 GCA_032273985.1 Hypsolebias coamazonicus | reverse complement strand
GTGCACAGTGAGTCCAACGTAGAAACTCTAATTCTGTTTCATAATTTATTAAGTGAAAATAAGAGGATGCAGTCCTGTTGTCTTCAGGTCAAAATAGCACATGGCCTCATATTAAAACTGATAATTTTGACCCAAGGGCAACAGGAAAGCTAGCACAAAATGTCACAGTTATTTAGAAATGTTTGATTCCTGAATAAAAACAGAAGTTTTTTTTTTTTTTTTTTTTTTACAGAATATTATCATCTGTGGCAGGTCAAAATCAGACTAATGCAATGAGAACCACTGAGTTCTGACACAAAAAGCATTGCAAACTACTCACACCAGCAGAACTTGATGGGCACGTTTGTGTCAACATATAGAGCGCTTGTTGTTATGTGAATGTAGAGCTAATACAGAGACAGCAGGTCCACATGACAGGTTACAGTTAGAGCTAAAACCAGGTATTGAAATTTTTGTGAATCTGAGCCGCAAGTGAGTAAATCCTCTACCAAGACAAATGTCATATTTTGTGACCTTGACAAAACATTCATGCAAACCAAATCCTGATACTTGTTTCCTTCAGACACTGAATAACCATCAGTTTCATGAAACAGTTCATCTAAGCTTTTTTTCTCAAGCTCTAACAATCAGAGGATGGGCCTCGACTCACCTGCAATGAGGAGGACTTTGGCGCAGTCGTAGTGTTGTCGGGCACAGGCCACGTGAAGCGGCGTTCCATAATGGCAGTCATGAGCTTCCATGAAAGCTCCTCGATCAATCATGAGCTGAACACAGTCTGGATTACCTGATATGACAACAAAGTGCCATTAGAGCTCCTAAAGGAAATTTGTGAAGCACTACAATTGTATGGTCAGTAACACTTTCTGACCTTGGCTACAGATTGATTCCCATATCACACAAGAGTTTGATGCAGGCTGTGACAAATCCTGTGTACGGTAATTTCAGAATAGAGCAGGACTGCCAGTTGGTGTTATCTGCTCTTTGCAGTAAGACGTACCTCCCATGCATGCCTCATGAAGAGGGGAGAAGGTAAACAGTGCAGGATTGACTGTTGCACCATACTCCAACAGCAGTTTGACACAATCCAAGCTCCCCGCTGCACATGCATCACACAGCGGGGTGCTGCCGTCAATGTTACGAGCATCCACCTGTCGGACAGGGTCATAATGCGGTCACGTCCCTTTAATCCAGAAGCTTCACCAGACTCTGTATGTGAAACTATCTGACCTGCGCACCGGCATCCAGCAGCAGTCTGACACACTGAGTCTGACCCTGTATACAGGCCTCGTGCAGCGGGGTGATGGAGTCCACAGCCACAGTGTTGACAGAGGCCCCTCCCTGGATGAGCTGCTGCAGCTGGAGGGCTCTGCCCCGAGCAGCAGCCTCATGAACCGCTGAGCGCTCTGTCCAGAACCCAAGGCCATGAGCTGGAGAAGAGAAAAGCTTCAACAAGACTGAGTCAAGCCTGAGTGTTTTCACCATGACTAGAAGTCAGTATTATAAGTAAGGTACAAACTTCAGGCTGATGTATTTATGATATGAATTTAAAGAAACAGTCAGGTGGATGATGCTGGATGCAAATAAAATAAACCATTAATAAATATAAACTAATAACTACAATGTACTGCGCTCGTGTTTGCTAACGTTCTGGTACATGTTTAGCTAAAGGCTAACAAGCTACGTTTGAAAATCTAGCCCAAATCAAATTGACCGAAAGTGAAAAGCACACAGAAACTCTTAACCAGTGTTGTCTAATCATGTGCAGACGCTTTTTATAAACTGGTGTCTTCTGTTATGTTAGCCATGTACTGTACTGTATTGTAAGCTACTTACCGATTTCTCCAAACAGGGACGGTCTGTCCCGAGTGATCTCCATTATTTCATGATTTCGTTTCCTATCCGGTTTCCCAGATTATATTAGATCCCAGATTATTGCGTACTCTGTTCTGAAGCAAAACACCAAACACTGTAAACACCGCACAATTATTACTATGACAGACCAAGATGGACAGCAGGTGCAGTCAGAGACAGAGCGAAGCTCGAGCTGAAGAAAAAAAAGAAACGGTAGCGTGGAATTCTGGGAAGTGTAGTCGAAGGGAAGCCCATTTCCGTCATGAAAGAAAAAATAAAAGCCCAACAGGAAGTTATAGTTTTGAGTTTTAAAGTCATAATTACGAGAATAAAAGTCATAAATGTGAGAACAAAAGTCATAATTTCAAGTTTTAAAGTCATAATTATGATAATAAATTCATAATTATGAGTTTTAAAGTCATAATTATGAGAATAAAAGTAATTATTTCGACTTTTCAAATTTAATTTCGAAGTTTGTCCCTTGCTGGACACGACTGTACAGGGATTAGCACTGAACAATTAATTGCATTTGCAATGATATCGCAATACGATAAAACAAGATTTTCTAATCGCAAAGGCTGCAATTTGACTGGTCATGTGATATGGTTACATGACTTGCGAGTGAGTGGATTGGAGCAAAGCAGAGCATGGAGCGGGAGAACTCAACCCTTCATTTTAACTGGTTGCACAATGGCGTCAGGCTCAACAGAAGATGACAAGTCTTTCTTTTTTCATTCAACCTTCATTTAGACAGGTTAATCCCATTGTCTGAAAGTTTGGTAGCACGTCCTTTGGTTGGAATTATTTTGGCTGTAAAAAAGAAAACACTGCACAACGACATGTATTGTGCAGAACCTGCCTTGCTGCTGTTGCTAGTAGCAGAAAAAAAGGCAGTAAGTTTAATATTTTTTATATCTAATTTTTTATATTTATTTATTAACTGTCATGAGAAGTTCAGACAGTAGTTAGGAAGTTCACTTAACATGTTTACTATTATGTTTATGAAACAAGAAAAAATAGAAATGGTGAAAAGAAAAGGCATAGATTTGTTTGCTTTATTGTGATCTCTGCTTTAAATAAATCTGACATTGTTTATTATAAAACAGATTGAGTTATTGCTTCTGTTTGTTGAAAAATACTTGAGAAGATATTAAAAAAATGGCGTTTTAAATCACATTTGCAATTTATAGAAAAAAAATTGCAATAAGATTATTTTCCAAAATCGTTCAGCCCTAGTTTAAAACCTACACCCACCCATGATGTAAACTGAGAAAACTTTCAGATGAGAGGTGACCTGTCTTTAAAATAACAAGAAAAGCCATTTAACTACCTTTTTCATGAACAGGAGGAAGAAAGTTGATTAAAAACAAAGCTTTGCTTTGTGTGAATCAGATTCAGCGTTCACGTTTATCCTCTAGTTTTTTTATTAATTTTATTGCATGTTTTTTTGTGATCTATTTCTGTATACAACCGTTTTCCTTATTGTACTTTTGTTAATCTTTTATTTTTAGCGTTAGCTAGCAATCTATTTTTCATTCAACCTTTATTTATACAGTCTAGCCTCATTGAGCCACGAGGACTCATTTACAGTTTCTATTACCGTACTTTTTGCTGTATAAGTTGCAGTTTTTTGCATAAATTAGCATGCCTGTGACTTATACAGTGAAGCAACATATTTGTTTTTCCCCATATCCCAATTTTTGGCTAAAATCTGACTGACGATTCAATTCATTGTGACATGGAAAATATTGAGCTAAAGGTTAGCCACAGGTTTAAGCCACTAGTGAGCCCTTGGCTAATATGGCAAGCCTAGTGTCTCATTAATAGTTAAAAGTGGCTATTAATGAGACACTTGCCTTACCATACTACGCCACCTTCATCTCGCTCCAGAACTCCGGGAGCAAACGTCACATCAGCTGCATTTTGCCGCGCCGTCCAGACAAAATGCACCTGATTTGACCATCAAAGTGCATTTATTAAGGAAAAGTTCAACTGAGACACACCTTTGCTATAATGAGCATGCATCTGAGCACCTTTGCTATAATGTCGAGCAAACAAATAATTGTTTTTAAGTGATAGTCTTGTTAAATTCTCGTTAAAGTCCTCTTGTGGATGTTCCCATGGCCGCCATTTGGCAGCCAATTGATTTTTGGCACACCGGCCCACATTTTTGGGTTGTCAGCGGTGACGTGTAACAAACACAACGCATCAAGCAGTGACTCATAATAGATGCGACTTGTACGGCGAAGTGACGTATTTATTTATTTTTCCAATTTATTAGACATACAGTATTTGGACTGATGAGACATTTATGGCGGCAAATACGGTACTTTTAGCTTTAGTGTTTTGCTGATTTTTGGAGGTGTTTTAGCTAGTATTTAGCCTTTTTTGTCTTTAACAACTCAGTTGGTGCTTCACTAAATCTCAGCAGTCATCCATCACTCAGCATTCTCTAGTTTAAATAAATCAAATAAAAAGTCTTAATACATTGTTGTTTTGTGTTTTTCCTTTGTTCTACTTTAGAGTCACACAATTGAAAACTGACACATTTTAATAAAGTTTGTTTAATTCCTAAAGGAGAATTAAATCTCAAATTCAACAAAAGCTGTCTTCAACAAAATTAAGAATGCCCAAATAGATGAGTTTTGAAGTAGATGTCCTAACTTATAAGAGTTGCGGCAGGATTTTTCCCATGTGTGACATAAAAAGCTCAAGGGTAAAACTTCATAAAAGCAGCAGACACACAATACAGTGGTATTATCCAACATGCTGTTGGGTAATATCTCTGTAGCTTGTGCTGGTGACTTAGTTGGTGCATAAAGAACTGCATCATCCGCATAAAGTTGACAGTTGACACCTGAGCAGTGCCTAGGCAAATCGTTTATGAAGAGACTAAACAGCAAAGGGCCAAGTATGGAGCCTTGTGGGATGCAGGATGAAGGAGAATGCTTTATAATTTTTTTCCTCTAGACAATGGGTGTATTTTGTGGTAGAAAATACAGTACAGGTTTCTGATATGCTTTGAAGCTGTTTGAGCCAAGGTCAGCTCTCACACCACATAGCTGATATGACACTGTTCAAGAAAACAAATTGTCAGCCTCCGCTCACGAGTTATTTTCTCCCATGTTGCGGCTATTTTCTTTAATACAGACGTGCATTTTTGATATTTGTTCTTTGTCACTTCTTAGACTTGCTGCACACTGGATTGATTTTATTTGATTAAAAGCATGCAACACTGCAGCAGTTCACGGTTTTTAGGCATCAGAGTATGTCAAGAAGGAAATAAAGGAAAGGCTAAATGAGGAAATATACAAACGCAGCATTGTTCTCGTGTGGAAGCAAAAGAATATGAAAAACCACAGATGAGTGTTGTGATTCTAGGCAGCATCACACACATCAGGTCGTAATAAACAGGTTCATTTCCCAAAGTAGCCACACAGACGGAGTATGGATGCTGATTTAAATAAGCTTGTTGTACATATACAGTATTGTGGAGGCTGCAATCGTGTACTGTTGATGTTTTATTAATGGATTGAGTTTATTTGTGTAAAAAAAAAAGCTGCATGGAAAAGTGGTGATAAAGAAACTAAACATGTTGAGTTGTTGGCAACTTTAAAACTATGGTAAATTCTGCTCAGCTCTGGTTACTGTAAATCAGAGGTTGAGTTTGGGTTGTAAAAAGGCAAATACATTCTACTAAAATGTACTGAATACTTTGGAAATATTTTTTCCCCGTTAGGAATTTGCATTCTAATAACTCCAAAGTGTCTTTACTGCGGAGAGAATCCTTTGTAACATAAAACCAGAAGCATTCCTAAAAGGTCCGACAGTACCTGCCTGCCTGCACTAGTCACAATCCGTACCCCCTCCCTTTGTGTGGAATGGAAGTGCCTCAGTCTCGGTAACGATTTTTTTTTCTGTGTTGACAAGTCACAACATGGAGATCTACAGCTCGGAGAGCAGCCCTTTGGCTACGTAGAGCCCTGCTTGCACTGAGTAATAGCAATCTCACAGGAGTTGCAAGCTTTCAGCTGGCAGCAGTTCATACGGAACAGCTCGCTGGTGCAGCTGGGAAAGACAGAGCGGAGTGGAGAGGGAGTGAGAGGGGCTGGTGGTGGTGGCTCGCAGTGGAGATGGAGGGAGGGAGGACATGGAGAGAGGAAGAGCTGTTAAGAGCTTTGGGCGGTTTCTCTGTTGTTGTACCACACAAGTGCATCCAGGCCCTGCAGGACAAGCCTTTAACAGGCATGAGGGATGGAGAGCATGAGAGAAGTGGAGGAGGCGGCGGAAGAGGAGGTGGTGGTCTGGGGAGCTGAAGCTGGCCAGTTGTGCCAGACGCCTGATCTAAACAGGGATGTGATTTATTGTTTGCTTCTGTATTACTTTATACTATAAACAGTAAAATTAAAGGATCTCTCCGGTTGTCTTGTAAGAAGGTGCATCCCTGACATGTGGTAAAGAAATTCTTCAGCATGTGGTACATCATTAAGCCGTGCTTGAAGTTGGAATGGTTTTGGCAGAAGATGGGATTGTACGCAGTGTGTTTCACAAAGGTGCTTTTCATATGGTCTGGTTAGAAGGTCTTCATGATTTGCACATTTGCTAGCAGGCCGGTCAACATGTTGATCTTTGTCACCCCTTGCAGAACACACTGCACGGCACAGTGCAATGAGATGACCTCACTTCCTGTGTGGGCAGAGGAGGGCAGGGGGGCTTCTGGTGCACACATGGACACACACATTCTCTCCTGAAGCACAGCCTGGCTTCTGTTAGCCTTCAGTACACTATCCATGCTAACCCCACCCTCCTCTTAGTGTGGAGGGTTTTCTTTTTAGCACATTTGGGCAGTAAAGAGCAAGGCGAGGGCTAACCTTTTCTACACGCTGGGTTAACAGTTGCATGTCTGCAGCTTTTTGGAACAGTATCAGTTCAGTGGAGAGATTAAGCACATTAGGCCCTTTACAAGACAGTTATGCAAAATGGGCGCACCGATCAGTCCGTCTTTATTTTTCCCCTTTAGCTGTACATAAATCACTGATGAAGCTGGCTACTTCCTGCTCAGATGTGAGTTTTCAGAGAAGAAGCGAGTAGAGGCGTGGAGAAGAACCCAGCTGGGCTCAAGTGGAGAGCGACGCATTAGTGTAGCAAATAAATGGGGGTGTTGACAGTGAAGAAAATAAGTACGTATTTGAACACCCTGCGACTTTGCAAGATCTCCCACTTAGAAATCATGGAGGGGTCTGAAATTTTCATCTTAGGTGCATGTCCACTGTGAGAGACATAATCTAAAAGAAAAATATCTGGAAATCACAATGTATAATTTTTAAAAAATAATTTATTTGTGTTACTACTGCAAATAAGTATTTGAACTAGGGCTTTAACAGACTACTCGAGTAATCGACGCATCGATTCCTAGGGCATCTATTGAGTTTTTAAATTTCACATCAAGTGTTCGTAGTGATGTCATCACGTCTCAGTTACAGAACAGAAAATGTTAGTAGTTGGAGTCTTACTGATTGTGTTGGGTGGACAGGTGTCTTTATGCAGCTAATGACCCCAGACAGGTGTTTCTAATTTAGAATACCATACCATACAATTCTATTTATAGAGCACTTAAAACAGCAACAAGGCCAACCAAAGTGCTGTACAAACAAACAACCAACAGGCAATACATAGGCAACATACAAAATGAAGTAAAAAAAAACAAAAACAAAAAAACAAAACAGAATATAGACATAAAATCATTGCAGATAACAAATATAACAACCAAACACAGAACATCTGGTGTTGAACGCAATGGAATAGTAGTGGGTCTTTAAATGGGATTTGAAAACAGAGAGGGGGGGCGCCTGTCTGACGAGCAGAGGTAACTCGTTCCAGAGTCTTGGGCCTGCTACAGAGAAGGTTCTGTCACCTCTGCGCTTAAGACAAGTTCCTGGAACTGTGAGAAGCAACTGGTCCGCTGACCTCAGAGAACGTGGTGGGACATACGGCTGTAGGAAATCAGAGAGATGGGGACGGGGGCAGAACCGGTAGCCAGTGCAGGGAGGCCAAGACTGGTGTAATGTGCTCTCTTTTGCCTGTACTGGTTAAAAATTGGGCTGCTGTGTTCTGGACCAGTTGTAGTCGTGCAATGGTGGTCTGACTGACACCAAACAGGAGTGAAATGCAGTAATCGAGCCTAGATGTAATGAATTTGTGTATTACTGTAATGAATTAGTGTATTACTGTTATTTTTGGACAATATGGGCTTCAGCCGGGGAAAGTCGCCTCAGCTGAAAAAAACAGGATTTAACGATCATGACTGTTGAGTTTCATGGAAGGATCCATTATCACTCCCAGATTTGTGACGTTTTGTTTTTCAGACAGGGCTAGAGCAGAAAGGTCGATGCAGTGGTTCGTGATTGTGTCATTGGAAGGGAACAACACGACTTCAATCTTCTTTTCCTTGAAACTTAAGAAATTTAAAGTCATCCAGTCCCTGCTGTCAGCCAGGCAGTCGAGCAGATGTTAAATAGAGCTTGTACCGTTGTGTCTTAGGGGGAAGTAAATTTGACAGTCATCAGCGTAGAAGTTAAAGGGTATGCTGTGTTTCCGGAAAATGGCACCAAATGGCAGCAGGTATAAAGAGAATAGGAGGCGTATGCTAACTAAGCTGTAAAAATAAAGGTGAATGAATGAACTAGTGATGAAAATAAATAAATAGG
Source organism: Hypsolebias coamazonicus (assembly GCA_032273985.1). Lineage (NCBI taxonomy): Eukaryota > Metazoa > Chordata > Actinopteri > Cyprinodontiformes > Rivulidae > Hypsolebias > Hypsolebias coamazonicus. The sequence goes on along the minus strand of JAVCKU010000117.1, from coordinate 10,599,693 downwards.
ATATTGCCAGTGGTTACCATGAGTACTGTGAATTCAAGTGCTAAGAGATTATTGTCCACCCCCCCCCGCCCCCACACACACTCTAATTCCCCTCTCACATTTGGTCAATATCTTAGTTCAAATCATTTTTGTTCATAAGACTTCAGATACATGTATATACTGTATTTTCCGGCCTATAAGTTGCGTCACCCTATAAGTTGCATCAGTCCAAAAAAGTCTAATAATTTGGAAAAATCCATAAATAAGTCGCGTCACCTTATAAGCTCCACCCATTATGCGTCACATGCGTGACACGTCACATTTATTACACATCACCACTGACAACCCGGAAACGTGGGTCAGTGTTGTGCCAAAAATCGAATGGCTGCTAAATGGCGGGAGCGTGCACGGAAGGACTTTAACAAGAATAAAATTTAAAAAAAAAAAAAAAAAAAAAAACACTTAAAAACAATTATTTGTTTGATCAAAATTATAGTAAAGGTGTGTCTCAGTTTAACTTTTCCTTAATAAATGCACATTGACAATCAAATCAGCTGCATTTCAAAAGCTGATTTGCAGAAGCGGGAACATGCAGAGGGATGACTCGCTGTGCATTTCTTCGAAATGTAACAAGATAACAACCTAAAAACAATTATTTGTTTGCTTGAAATTATAGTAAAGGTGCATCTCAGTTGAACGTTTACTTCATAAAATGACGTTGATGGTCAAATCACCTGTAATTCAAAAGCTGATACGCAGAAGCAGGAATTTGCGGGGGGAAGACTCTCTGTGCATTTCTTTGAAATTTAACAAGGTAACAACCTAAAAACAATAACTTATCTACTCGACTTTATAGTAAAGGTGTATCTCAGTTGAACTTTTACTTAATAAATGTACTTTAATGATCAAATTAGCTGCATTTCGCCAGTGTGGCTCAGTGAAATGAAGCTGTTTTGACGGTTGCTCCAGCTGGAAAAAGGTGGCAGGCTGTGGCAAGCCAATTGTGTCAATAATAGCCACTTTTACCTATTACATGACTCAATGGCATGCCATATTACTTGAGTGCCATCTAGTAGCTGCAAATGGTTGTGTTTAATATTTTCCACTGTCGGAAAGAATGAAAACCATCATATCTCAGTCAAAAATTGGTTTATAAATATGGGAAAAAATACATAAATAAGTCGCTTCGTCGCATAAGTCGCAGGGTGCAAATTAGACAAAGAGGTGTGACTTATAGGCTGGAAAATAGCCTTGTAGCAAAACGCTTGCATGTTCAAACCCTATCCACAACCTTGTCATGCATTTTTAACAACTTTTGCACCAACTCAAAGCATTTTGCTTTCATTACAAGAAAACAACACTGATGGTTTGTTGGCACATTCTGAAGATTGGTTGTCACTGAATCGTGAGATTAATGGTTCAATCCCTGGGGTTGGTTGTGGGATACAAATAATAAAATTAACGAAATCCTCCATGCAAATTAAAATGTCATGCCATTCCAAAGATATGGTATTTGAAAAAAAAAAAATGCATCCTTATCTTCAAAGTTGGGACTGATGGCAAAAGGAAACATGGCTTGAAAGGAGGGACCTTGGAAATCTGTGCGTGAAGTGTTGAGTAGGCTTTTAAGGGAGGAATTAGAGCAGAGGTGCAAAGAAGAAGATAGTGTTTATGTTTTCTTTGCACTGGGGAGAATTATCACTCTTTAGATGTCCTTCTTTTCATCTGCTTGGAAATCTTTATGTTCCCTATTTCCTGAGTCCGTTTATTTAGCACAACCATGCCAGTGTACTTACAAGAAACAAGAAGCAGGACAGTTTAGCAACTATCCTCTTCTACTTACAGAAAGTGTGTCGACCTGGCTCATCCCATAGTGACTCTTCAAGCTCCTGCTTGATGACTTGGAAGTGATATTACAAGGCAGACTCAGAGGCCTGTGTTCGTATATGAAAGTGTGTGCAAGTACGGTAGGAGGTATGCGTATATGTGTGTGGGAGTGAACGAATGCAAGGATGAAGGCTTTCTGGGTAAAGCTGTGCAAATTCTTTTTGTTCCCTGGATTTAGTTTTTTTATAGGATACAAAGAAAAAAAAACGTGCTGGTTAGGATTTCTTTCACGCTGTATGTTTTTTTTTATCATCCTGCAGTGCATTAGTGGTGAATGTGAATGTGTATATGTGTTGGTGGTCAAGATGCCTTTGTCATCTCGCCTCAAGCCTGCGCTCAGATGCCAGAGTGTGGTGTGTAGCTTATACAGGCGGCCACTAATGCACAGAGAGAAGTGCTATTCAGTGTAACCACTTGGAGTCCAAATAATAACCTTCAGCTCTAGTCAGCATGAGACATTAAGCCCCCTAGAAAATGAGCCCACTGACCCAGATCCAAACCCATCTACTAAAGAGACACAACATAAAAGACATGTATTGACATTTTATCTCGGCTGTATCTTTGTTATGTGAAAGGCAGCAATGCAAGGACCATTTTCTTGTAATAAATATTTTTTTAAATAGAATTGCTTCTCTCCCTTATGAAATAATTCTTTCTTCTGTAGATACAACGAGTACAAAACAATAAATCGGCAATACATTTCTATAGATAAAATAATTTAATTGTTCAACGTTCAATGTAGACATTCACTTTCCTATTCAGGATTAACTGTAGTGCCACTTTGATTGGTGATATGTGCTGCTGATTATCCACACTGCTGATCTCATGCTGCTGATTTATTTCATGCTGCTGTGTTCATTCGTACTCTGCTTACTATTAGTTTCTTTTTACAATTTATACTTTTGCTATTGTTGGATGTAACTGGGACCCTGTGTACATAATTTTGTTCCACCTCATGTACCACATGTGATGAATGATACAGGTAATAAAAATTACTTGAACTTGAACTTTAAAACCTGATTTTCATAGTTCACCACAGCTCTAATTCACAGCATGCTTCATGTTATTATAGACATCCCTGTAAGGTTCTAAACCTGTAACAGTAAATCAGACAATTGAAGCTATAAATACCTTTGGCGTCGATGAGTTGGATACGTTGGTGTGGGAAAACGTCTTCCATATCCACCTTTGTTTGGCATGTTCTTCCTCGTTCCAGCTGTATTCACTATGGCAATTTGAGAGCTCAGATCTGTTGTGTGTCAGCTGTTCTCAGTCTACACTTTATAGAATAATGTGTTTTTCTTTGTATAAAACCAGTGGGATTCCAGGTGTTGGATCTGATGGTGCACCATAAACTTGTGTTGGTATTTACATGTTGGTATTCATACCTTTATATGACACTGCTGCTCTATAAACTGAGTGTTTGTCAGGTGGAATGTTTTTCAATGGTGTGAAAACTGCTAACTTAAAGCACAAGTTGAAAATTCACAGCATCACTTTGCAGCATTTTTACACTTTGCAGAGACGTCCACAAGTTATGGTTCATTCACATCCATTTTGGGGTCTGCTTGCTGATGTAGTTACATTTAAAAAGTGATTTTTGATTTGTGTAGCTTGATTTTTACATTCTTAATACCCACATGTCTAATACTATTACTCTACGCTTACTAATGTAATCTTCACATTTTTTTTAAAAAGAAAGAGTGGGTTGGCTTTCTCATTTTTTTTCTCTAGATATTCTTTCATTTTGTTGGCATAATGTTTCATGAGTTATTTACCGTAGTGTTATCATGTGTCTTAAATATATTTCCTGGAAATCAAAAGATAGCAGAACAATACCCGTGCTAATATTTTGAACAAATGGAGTCAGTGCTGGCAATGATGCGATATGACTGAATGACTTATTGAGGGATTCATTATTCACATGTTTGTATACATTTCACCATCAGACAAATTCCTTCTTTAGTTTAATTTTATTCTGAGTTTTGAAGCTTTGTGTGTATCTGGCTTATGGAGTGGCTCTGCTGCTGTAAAATTTCACAGAACGTTTGTGCAACAGTCTGGGTGTAGGTCTTCATCGACTCCTGTCACACCTTATTGCATGTGAAAGTAATTTCTTTTCACATGTGCGTGATGCACAACTTGAGAATGAAAGAAAAAGAAGGCTGTGGGTGTCCTACAGGGGTGTGGTTTCCTTGTAAAAAAAAAAAAAAATGTCCAGAAAGTGATGCAAAGGTTTTCTGATTGCACTGTATTCATTGCACAATGTTAACTGTTATTCAAATGTTATTGCATTTTTTCAAAAGTTTTTGTGTTTTTTTTTTTTTTAATATAGTCTGATGCATGCTCAATAATCCAGGTAGAAAAATCTTAAAAAGCTAAGTCTAGTCCTCTGGACATTCACAAAAACAAAAA
>JAVCKU010000117.1:10565988-10579760 GCA_032273985.1 Hypsolebias coamazonicus | reverse complement strand
CCATTTAAAACAACCACAACTGCAACAATGTGCTGTACACATGAAAAAAGTACGTAAAAAAAAAAAAATATATATATATACTGTATATATATTTTTTTTACATTTATTATTAATAATTACTGTATTAATTATGATACGGGTCGTACACGCGAATATCCGGGAACCGGGCGGGTCGAAAACCGAGGTATACCTGTATTGCTGATTGCTTTTAAACATAACTTACATACCTGTTCAAACATAAACAATTTAATTTACAACTACTTACATGTTAAATATGCTTTGATTACTAAAGTACCTGAACATTAACTTGTCTGTCGCCATTGGCTAAGCAGTCCAATTTGTCCTCTTACAGATGTGGATGCCAATGAGGAAGGGGTACCTGATGGCAATGCTGTGGAGGAGGACGGCTGGTTTGGGAATGCCTCTGACACGCGCTCTGACTCGTCGTCTTTCGGAGACACCCAGGACGAGCTCCTCCTGCATAGAGGCTCCTCTTCTGACGAACAACCTGGAGTTGGTGTCGGCCCAGTGGAACACGATACCTGTAGGGGTGGGAGCTCATTGGGTTGCACAACACCCTCACACTGTGCCTCTTTGGAACTTCTTGGTCTGGATAGAGGTTCATTCTCGGCCCAGGACACACTCTCCTCTGTGGTATCATCACTGTATGGTGAAGCAGCATCTCAAGCCCTGGGGAAACCACTCAGCAGCAATTTACGGCGCCTCTTAGAGGCTGGGTCACTCAAACTTGACACAGGGGATGTCTTGGGTCGCTTATCTAGGGGAAGTGCTGGGGGAGAATCACCTCCAGTTGCTCTTGCCCCACCACTGACCCTTTCCCCGTCTTCCCACCATGCCCAACAGTTAAGTGCTCTTGCACGAAAACTGGCAAATAACAGTGGCTCTGCTTCCCCAGCCTCCTTACCTCCCTCAGTCACCAACATTAAGCAAGAGCCCCTTGATCCCTTTAATTCTGTCACCAATACTAATGGCAGTGGATTTGTGTGGGCAGGCGTGGCAGATAAGTGGCCACCAGCCTCTTGCTCCACGCCCTGCAGCTCCAGCCTGTCCCCAGACTCTGCAATACAGAAGTTAAAAGCAGCAGCCAACGCTGTGCTTCAAGACAAGAATGCTGTTGCTTCCTCGTCAACGACATCATCCACCTCATCCACCGCTGCCTCTTCTGCAGTGCCCACCTTAGGCGGGGGCGTTCGAGGAGACGATGTTGTGCGCTTCGATGCCTTCAACTCTCCATTTAGTCCACAATCGGCTAGCTCTACCCTCGCTGCTCTTTCTAAGAAAGTTAGCGAGAGGAGCCAAGCTTCATCAACAACCAGTGCTGCTTCGGACCACCAAGCCTCAGCAAGCTCTTTCCTCTCTCTCGTGTCAATGACCTCTTCGGCTGCCTTGCTCAAGGAGGTAGCAGCCAGAGCAGCAGGAAACCTGCTGGTGGAGAAGAAGGAAGGTTCCCCATTGGCTTCTGCAGGGGTCCTCCAAGAGGATGGGAAGCCCCTTTTGGATAAGAACCAGAAGGCCCCCACGCCATCCACACCAGCCCAGAACCTGGAGTTGTTGTTGCCGTCTACTCCAAAAGGCAGGGTCAAACCAAACAACCAAGCAGGTAATCTGTTGATTGCAGTGCACTTTATAAATGTAATGCAATAAATGCAATGTATCAGTTTGCAGTGCAATATGTGTTTGTCACTTTAAAATGATTGGTTTGAATCATTTAAAATAGTGACAAATGGATCTTCTGGCATCCCTTTAATGATTAGCAATTAGCTTGGCTCACCTATTGAAGTGCTCTTACTGTTGTTAACTGTTTTTAAAACACTTAATACTCAAATTTACACAATGTCACTTCACAGAAATGGAACAAACAAACGCAAGAAAAATCCTTTTACGCTTGTTGGCATACATCCTAAGACATTTACAGCTCTTTTTCTAATTAAACAAATAATTTATCCGCCTTCACGGTCATAAAAATTGTACACTTTTAATTGATGTTAAAAAAAATTATATATTTTCTATTCTTTATTCTGCCTTCCATTTAAAATACACAGTTTACAATTCTTATTAAAACTGATTTAAACTAATTGTGCACTTTAACCACAACTTCAAAAAGAAAATATGTTTTTGTTGCAGTTAGTTTCCCGTACCATTATTGAATAGAACCAATATAGCATGTAAATATTAACTAGAGAAATTGCATTTCCTACGAAAATGCAGTGTGGATGTCTATTGCAGAATAACTTGCTGAAAAACAGCTGAAATGAGCTAAAAAAAAAAAAAAAAAAAAAAAGCAAATGTAGCGGAAAACGTAATTAGCATAAGACGGCAGAAAGCACATGTTTGCCCAATTAGGCTGAAAGAAGCAGTAATGAGCACCAAAAAAACCCCAACAGAAAACTAGCTAAAAGAAATTCTCGAAAGCAGCTTAAATAACCAGAAGGAAGTGGCAAGAGCACATTTTTTGCTGAATTAAGCTAAAAAAAAGTAAGAGTGCCAAAAAAAGGGGAATTAACCAAAAAAGCTAAAATTAGTACAAAACAGCTAAACAGTGGCTGAAATAGCAGAAAAGGCAGTAACTTGCCTAAATAAGCTGAAAGGAGCAGAACAAGCTGAAATTAGCAGAAAAGTTAGAAAAACAAAAATGTTGTAGTTAGAATCTAAAATGATCACAAAATAGCTGAAAAAAAGCTGAAATTAGCAGAAAGTAGCTGACTTTTTTTAAAATTAGCACAAGGAAGCTGAAAGAAGCTGAAGCAGAACAAAATGTGAAAGGAGCAGTAAAAGGTTACAAACAGAGCTAAAGCTTTAAATGATGTAAAATGAGCTCAATTCATTTTCTATGAGAACAAAAAATGGCAGAAAAGGCTAAATATTTCAAAAAGCTAAAGTTGCAGCAATACTAAAAGTCATAGCACCCTCCTGAACGAGCAGAACTTTTTAATATAGGATTTGTTGAAATGGCACAAAAATTGTGGAACGATAAAGATACTGAAAAACATACTGAAGAAAAATGGCTCACAATAGTGTAAATGCTTCATAATCATTCACACAAAAAACATCTGGATATGTAGCCACTCCGGTGGGAAGACAACAAAGCTGATACATCATCATAACCATACCCCATGCCGCAACCATCCTGGAATTATAATTTTTTAGCTAAAATTATATTAAAACTTAGTGTTAGACATAACATCATTAATTTAACACGCTGACAAACTCTAGCTATCAGGGAGAGGATGCTGCTGCGGGTGCACACAGCTTGTTTTACTGTCTCTAGGTCTATTTCTGCTGCTTTAGTTCTGGGAAATAAAAAATATTAACACAAACAGATGTTATTTTTGTATGGCCAAGTTGATAGCAAAGAAATGTCTCCATTACACCTTTTCTTTAACTTCTCTCTGTAAGATAAAGAAGAGTGTCAGTTTCACATGTTTGTAGTTCATCATAAATACCTACAAATGTTAAACCTACACAAAATTGTAATTGCAAAAACAAGGTTTTAGCTATGTGTATGTGCTAAGCTTGTTTATATTGGGATCCAAGTTCAAGTTGTATTTATTTGTCATATGCAGGTCGGCGGTACAATGAAATGCTCAGGATGATAAGAACCAATATGACTCGCTAAAAACAAAGACCAAACAAACAAAAATACTTAAACATGCAATAAGGGTACACAAAATAAAGTACCGAAAAGTGAAAAAGTAATTATAATACAGTATTTACCGTACAAGGTCCTAGAGAGAGACTGTAATAAAGAACATGGTAGAATATAATGGTGCTAACAGGATTAATTTAAATGATTATGTAATTCAAGTTAGTAATATAAGCTAAAAAGCACATGATATATATTGCACATAATTAACATATCCTTAACGTATACATACAGTATAACCACACTGTGAAGTGACTAAATAAATTGTATTAAATAATCACTTAAGCTAAAATCTTTAAATTATAATCATTTTGAATAAAATAGTAATTTTCAGGCAAAAATCCATCCGTCTGGCAAATATAAATGGCATTTTTAAAAGTTTTTTTTTTTGTACTGTGTAAAGGACTCTTTTTTTAATTTTTTTTTTTTTTTGTTAATATCACCATTATGAGTATAGCCAATTTATTTAAATGTAAAAACACCCTTTCAGTGTCAAGCTTTAGGAGTTTTATTACTGTAATCACATTTTCACTCATGAACATTCACTCCATAAAGACTTGTTTGAAAATTCTAATTTCTGGACCTTCTTGTCACGTGAAGTACTTCTAAATAAAAAGTTGTGAGATTGGTAATAACTGGACATATTTGAAATAATTCAGTTCAGTTTATTTATATAGCGCCAATTCACAACAGAAGTCATCTCAGGGCACTGATCAATTACCGTAATTTCTGGACTATAAGCCGCTACTTTTTTCACACACTTTGAACACTGCAGCTTATACAATGCTAAGGCTAATTTATGGATTTTTTTTTTTGTTTTAACGGACTAACGATCGTCATGCCTCCAAAACATTTAGCCTCATCACACCCAGGTGTTCACACAGCTGCCTGTCCCTCTTGGGGACTGGGTCCTCATAACGCAATGAGACTACTTGTATATATAATGGTTAAAAAAATCTGACCATTGAACAGGTCACAGGAGGAAGTTAAAGATAGCAATCAATGACTTCCTGGTAGGCTACTTTATTTATTTATTTTCAACCAGTTGTGTTACCGGCACTGTTCAGATAAAAACATTTACTGTACGTATTTTTGTATGTTACCTGTATGTATTTAGTTAAAAGTAAAAAAAAAAATCTGTCTGTGTAAATATCTCATGTTACAACATGGGAGACCCGCAGCTTATAGACAAATGTGGCCTATATATGTATATTTTTTCCTTTTTAAATTTAGTGGGCGTGGCTTATATTCAGGTGTGATCAATAGTCCAAAAATTATGGTACATTCTTTAAATAAAAAAGTGTTGCAACTTAATAAAAAAAAAGTTTTTCTATAACAAAAGGTTTAAAAAATGTTCTTTGGGAAGAAGAAGACACTGTAAAAGAAGAAAACCGTTAATAGCTAAATACTTCAATTCTTTGTCTTGCTGACCCGAAACACTGCATTGTGTGAGCCGTGTTTGCCATCCTAACTCTGACCGTCCGCAGTATGTTTTCAGTTGTTTTGTAAATAGTTTTGTTCTCACCTCGGTGGCGCTGAAGTAGCAAGTGGTGTAGCCTCAGCTTAACTGTCAGCTGAGCAGAGAGCATAACCGAGAGAAAACAGCCCTGGCTGGCCTTCTAGTCTGGGAAATGGTCTGTGGGCTCAACGGGGGGTTCGAACTGAGACCTCACTGCCTCCCCAAACCAGTTTCGTTTGCGCTCGGGTGTGCGCGCTGCCAAAAGGGGGTCGTCAGTGTGTGCTCAGCTCAGCGGGGAGCCCTGGAGTCCATATCCATCTCAGCAGCCTCCTCCTGGCTTCAGCCCCCACTTACCAGAGCCCTCTGCACTCATCAGCTCAGTAGACTTAAGGCCAAACACATCATACTTTCCACTGACTGGATACAGATGTGTACAGTTTTTTTTGCCTCGTCGGTCTTACACTCTCTCCCTTTCCTTGTGTTGCTCACAAATGGCCATGCAGTTTTCTTGGCATTGCAATGTAGACATGTAACCTAAACAATGGTGCACACAAGGACTTCACTCTTGTAGGGTACAGCTCCAGACTCTAAGTAGCCTTAAGAAAGTGCCCAAATGCTTTCAGAGATATTGATGGGCACATTTGAGGGATTGTGTCGCAACCTCGCCATACCTAAAATGGCTGGATCAAATTGACTTCAGACAGATGAGGCAGTCGATGCAATATTCTGTGATCTGCATACTAAAAGGTGTGGGGGGGCTGCTCTAACTCCGCTTGCCGTCAAGGTCGAGCAGCGCTGTAAAAATGCAGGTAGTTGTTTAGTCGCCAGACTGAAAAATATGACCTTGATTATCGACTGTCATGTCTTGTTTTATTGTCATCCCCTGCGAGTTAGACCACGAAGCTGTGCGACAAAGCATGTTCAGGCTGTTTAAAGAAAACTTGCTCCCTTTTTTCTAATTAGAAATTAAGATTACATAAAACAGGTTTTTTTAAGTGCCAGGAAAGAGGCACCAAACTCTCAAACATTCCCAGTCTCTGGTTTATTTCAGCTTCAATCACCTTAGATGTGTGTAAGTTGGAGTCGTCTTTTTTTTTTTTTTTTTGCATTGTGATCTCTGCTGAGCTTGGAGAGGTTGGGCCGCAGATGGTGGTTTATTGTTGCAAATAGGCAGTCTCGAGGTTTTACACCTCAGGTCAATGAATGGCTGAGCGCAGTAATTTCACCAAACACTGATTACCAGATGTTTTTCAAGGAACTGCCCTGGAATACTTATGAAGCCATCCTGACAGGCCCTTGCAGAATTTGTAATGCAATCATGCCTCTTTCTAATAAGACCAATTAAACTGTAATGGATGCCGGATATGAAGCCAACAACAATAATCGAGACACTAAAACACGCCTGTTTTTTTTTTTCTTCGCATGGCTTTCAGCCACCGTTTCCCTCAACAGTTTTCATTATTAGGTGTGTGGATGTCGTCTTCTGCAGTTCTGACCATCAAGTCACTTCATTATAAGTATAATACCAGTAAGTATAAGTGCTATGTGTTGTCATCATTGTATGTTTCTGTACAATGGCAACCCATCACACCTGGGATACACCCAGTTGGAGCAGTGGGCAGCTATGTAAGCGCCCGGGGAGCAATTGGGGATTAGGTGTCTTGCTCAGAGACATGAATGGTTGGGATAGTTGGCTGCTCTATATCTACCCCATCTCGACCTCAGTGTGTAAAGGATGTTCAGATGTTTTTACAGTATTAAATACTAGAATACTAGAACAATTCAAGTGTACATTTTTTAAATTCATGGCATGTTTCTTATAAGTTGCTTTTTTTTTTTTTTGGTTCTCTTAAGGTTCTCCTGAGGAAGGTGGCAAACCATTCCAGTGTCCTGTGTGTGGGCTGGTCATCAAACGCAAGAGCTACTGGAAGAGACACATGGTCATTCACACAGGCTTAAAAAGTCATCAGTGTCCACTGTGTCCCTTCCGCTGCGCTCGCAAAGACAATCTTAAGTCTCACATGAAGGTGGGCTAAGTCCTTTTGTATTTCTTCAGACCTCTGCATCAACAGATATGTTTTATTAGCACCCACTGTGATATTTACCAAGTATAAAAATATGTGCAAGCTTTTGCTAAAATTCACACATTTCTTTATGGAATAATATTATTTTCTTTAGTATCTTGCTGATATAAAGAACTAAATGAAGGTAGAAACTCTGCCCGTCTCTCCCTCCTGTAGGGAAAGGGGAAAAACGGTGAAGTGTCATACAAACCTGCCCTCACTTTCCAGGTACATCAGCACCAAGATCGAGGCGAGACATTTCAGTGCGAACTTTGTCCCTTCACCTCCTCCCGACACTTCAGCCTGAAGCTTCACATGCGGTGCCACCAGCACTTCCCTCGCACAGACGTCAAGGTGAAAGAGGAGCTCACCACTGACACAGAAGGCGAGGGTTCCCTGTTGGGCGACAGCAGTACCGCGGATCTGAGAGCGGCAGAGCTGTCGCCGTTGCACTCGGAAGCCCAGCAGCAGACATCTCCGCTGGGCGAAGCTTCCTCTAATCATGTCCACATTAAGGAGGAGCCGCAGGAAAGAGATCTGTCTGTGCTCTCCCCCTTTAGTATTTGCAGGGACCGTCCTAGCAGCAGTGCAAACTCTCTGGACCGACCTGGACTACCAGGTGTTGGGTTTAGGTTAAGTCCTAGTGGTCCAACCACAGCCTCCCTCTTCAGCCCTGACATTACTACCAAGATGGCAACTGACCTGCTTATGAAGCTTTCAGGTATGTGTGGTTCTTTTTGTGTTGTTTTTTTTGTTCAGTGCAATTCCTTCCAGAGCTGCAGACGACTTATTTAACATTAATTTACAGGGACGACAGCAGATTACCGTTACATTACAAGACCAACAAGGTTGAGTCAGGTCGTCTGGACGGATTCTTCTTTGTTGCAATGTTTCGTCTTTATCCAAAAGTCTGAAGAAGTCTTTTGTTCTTCAGACTTCTTCAGACTTTTGGATAAAAGACGAAAAGTTTCAACAAAGAAGAATCCGTCCAGACGACCTGACTCAACCTCGTTAGATTCATCTATGTGGATTATTAAGTATCAGGACATTACATTGTAAACTTTTAAGGTCACTAGAAAAGTATTTTATCTGAGTTCTTGTCAAAAACACGAGGATTCTTGGTTTGCTGTGACACACCAAGACAAACAGAAATAGTCACATTTGAAAACAAAAAACAAGTAAACCTTTTTTTGAGCAGCTTCCATCTAAATGTGTTTTATGTTGCATTGAGCTGACAACTTCAGGGGAAAAAAATCTTAGTCATCTAATATTGCTTTGCTGTGCTGTTTTCTTTACTTGACAATAGGTTACCTGAGTCATTGTTCCACTTTCATCAATATTTCAGTTCTTCAGAGACAAAAAATGAAGACAGTCATGAAGCAAGAGATTGGTTCCCTTTTGTCTCAAGTTTTAGTTTTTTTTTTTACTGTCACCTCCAGAAACGACATTTGTAAGAACTAGAAATTGCATCTCTTGCGAAAATGCAGTGTGAGTGCTTATTGAAGAAGAACTTGCTGAAAAAGAACTGAAATTAGCTAAAAAAAAAAAATGAAATAAACATACTGGAATGAAATAAGTCTAAATTAGCAGAATAAATCAGAAAGAACACATATTTGCTGAATTAGGTTTAAATAGGCAGAAATTAGCATAAAAATTAGGAAATCAGCTTAAAAAATTAAAATGAGCAAAAATCATCTAAAGATTAGCCAAAAAGGCAGAAAAAAGCTTAACTTACGGTATTAAAAGGGAACTGTAAGGAGCTGAAATGAACTCAAGAATGTGGAATTGGCTGAAAAATATTAAATTAGCATAAAACAGCTAAATGTAGCTGAAATATCAGAAAAAGTTGAAACTAGCTGAAAAAAGCTTAAAGGAGCAATAACAAGCTGAAATTAGCAGAAAGAAGTTAAGTGGGCTGAAAGTAGAAATTATCATGAAAACTTGAATTTATCTGAAAACTGCTGAAATTATCTAAAAAAAATTCTAAAAAGTTAGCTGAAAAGTAGAACAAGCTTAAATTAGCATAAGAAAGCAGAAAGAAAATGTTTGCCCAATTGTGCTGAAAGAAGCAGAAAAGAGCACGAAAAAGTTGAAATTATTTGAAAAAAACCTGAAATTAGCACATAAAACCCAGCTGAAAAGCAGCTAAAAAGCAGAAAGAAGCTGAAATTATAAGAATGAAATGGAAAGAACACATTTTTTGCTGAATTAGGCTGAAAAATGTTGAAATCTGTGCAAAAAATATGTATAGGTAGATAGCTGAAAAATCTTAAATTAGTATGAAACAGCTGAATCGTAGCAAAAATAGTAGAAAAAGCAGAAACTTGCAGAATTAAGCCGAATAGCAGAACGAACTGAAATTAGCAGAGGCAAGTTAGAACAAAAATGTTGTAGTTAGCAGAAAGAATCTGAAAGGAGCACAAAACAGCTAAAAATACAGCTGAAAGTAGCTGAAAAAATGTTTAAATTTGCACAAGGAAGCTGAAAGAAGCTTAACAAAATGTTAAAGGAGCAGTAAAAGATTGTAAACAGATCTAAATATTTGAAGGAGGTAAAATGAGCTCAATTCATTTTCTGAGGGGGGTGGGGGGGGAAGTGGCAGGAAAGGCTAAATATTTGAAATAGCTAAAGTTGCACCAATACCAAAAGTCATAGCAGGATTGTCCTGAAAGAGCTGAATGCTTTGATTTATGATTTGTTGAAACAGCGTGAAAACTTTGGAAAGACAAATATACTGAAAAACTTAGGCAAGAAAACTGGATCACAATAGTGTGAATGTTTATGAAAATTTCACACTATAAACATTTTCTACGTTTATTACTTCAGGTCCGAGCTGCAGTAAAGCTGTTTAACTATTGATTATATGACGGGTTTTATGCATGTTTTCACTTTTACCCAGGTTCATTTTCAGCTTTCACTTTTGTCCTTTTCAGAAACTTTTGTGTGCCTTTCAAATACCTTTTGACTACAAACTGATAAAGACTACACAAAGTGTTCATAAGCTACTTTAAGTGTCTATTTGGATTTATTTAAAGAAAAAAAAAAAAGATCCACTTTGTTTTTTGTTTAGCAGATTTGTTTTAAAGACAGGTATAGAAATTTCCCCTCAAAAAGAGGCTGACTTTTTCACACGTCTTCTCTATAGTGTAAACACAAGTTTTTTGCAGACACAAACCTTGCATGAACAATGAAATTACAGCAAGATCATAAATTGATTTTTTTTTTAAAAAAATCCGTCTAAACACTGCCAAGCTGATACATTAGGATAAAGAAAGAAAGAAAAGTTCTCTTTCTAAAAATTCATCCTTAAAAGCTGACTCATCTAAATTGGTGATGATTCATGTTGGATATTGTGGGACCTCCAAGGGACATCCAAGTCAATTTATTGGCACCCTCCTTCTGTCATGCTGTTTTAAAGGTGCGCTGGAATACACAAACGAAGAAAAAAATCTACGTAAAAGCGAGTGATTCATAGGAATGTTTTTCTTTTCTTTTTTTTTTTTTTAGGATTTCTTACTTGTGACTTAACACCTGATAGTATTTCATAGCAGGCCCAAGGTGTTTTGTATTTTTGTCAGTGGCAAGTCATTCCTACATGCACCATTGTAAATAGTAGCAGTTCAGTAGACTAAACATCTCTACATATAAAAACCAACCACTTTGTAACTTTATGCATCCCTAATTAATGAACTAAATTAATGAGTTTATGCAGCATGGTTATATGTTTATACTTTCTATGACTGTGTTATCTGAGTGCGAGCATGCTTCCCCCAGTCATCTGTGGTTATACAAACTGGGAGGGAGCGTGTCTCAGCGGGGAGGCACAGGGACATGCTCCTGCACTGTCTGTAGGAAACAGTGGCTGCCTTTTTGTGACAAATTTACAAAAATGGCTCCTCTACTCTCTTAACAACAGAAATGCCAACAGAAGTTTTCACCTTTCTCCTCCAACTTTTCCATCAACTGAAAATAAACATTTCCTCTTCAAACCATGCTATCACTCTTTACCGTAGTTTCTGGACTATTGAGCGCACCCCGAATATAAGCCGTATTCAGAAAAAAAAAGTACATATATAGACCACACTTGGCCACGTTGTAACATGAGATATTTACACAGGAATATTTTTTTTAAACTTTTAATTAAATACATGCCAGTAACATACACAAATACGTACAATAAATGTTTTTTCTGAACAGTGTCGGTAACACCTTCCTCCTGCACAAACTTGTGCTGTCCTCCATTACCCAGATGCCTTTCTAAACAGGGAGAGGGGAAACTGTTTGCCTCTGAGTGTGGGACTTTCTTTTCAAAATCCTGTTTCGAAAGGCAGGAGAGAACTGGGGGGTACAAAAGCATACCCCCCTTCCCCCGATCTTTCTTCCCTTCCCCGTTTCATTGGTCCACTGTGACCTACTTAATCATTTCACTGGTCAGATTAAAAAAAAACTTTATTTGTACAGATAATCTCATTGAGTGACGAAGACCCACCATCCAAGAAGGACATGTATTGGTGAGCTATGCGAGTGCCCGGGTGTGACAAAGCTAAATGTTTTGGCTGCATGAAGCTCTTTAGCTCGTTAAAAAAAAAAAATCTATAAATAAGCTACAGCATTGTATAATCTGTGGTGTTCAAAGCGTGTGAAAAAAGTTCAAAGCGCGTGAAAAAAGTAGCAGCTTATAGTCCGGAAATTACGGTAATTTCTGTTAGTTTGTGATGTGTGATGTGTGCTGTAGTGCGAAGTCTTACCAGGAATTCTCCCCCATGGTTTCTCCTGGAGTATAAACTGTCCATGCACAAAATAACTCACAGTCACGTCAAGGAGATCAGATGCCTTGCATCTTGTGAAGTATAAACAAGTCTTAACTCTTTATTAGTACTTCTATCAAATCAAAATTAAGTTATAGCTATTTTTGAGTTAGCTAACGCTAATTAGTTGTGCCAGCTATATTGAATTTGACTGACTGCCTAAGTTACTCTCAGATTCACATCTAATGATTACGTTCTGAAAGTTTAACTAAAATCTGTCCAGTCGTTCGTAAGATATTTTGTTAACAAGGGGGGGTTGACTCCCAACAGTTAAAGGTAAAGTTTTTAGCAAAAACATGCTACAAGTAGCACTTGGATTGTTTTGTGAATGACTGTATTCCAACCACACCATATTTTAGCCCAATACAGGTAGTCCTCGACTTACGACGTAGATCCGTTCTCACGTGGCGTCGTAAACCGAATTTGACGTAAGTCGGAACGTACGTAAATACATGTGATGTACCTGTTTTACCAAGCGCGTAAACCAATTTTCGACGTAAGTCCATGGTGATGGCCTTCCTTTTCCTCGATGCACTGCCATCAGAAGAGTCCTCCTTGCGTTTTGGGAGCCATAATGAAGGGCTAATGAAGAGCTAATGGCCTACTGGGATGCTAGTGACGCTGTCCTCCTCCGTACAGTACAGTACTGTATTCCTCCGCCGCTGCACCGCGTAACTATTCTTCCACCGCTGTGCCTCCGCGTTACGACGTTTAACGACATAAAACTGACGTAACCGCGTAACGTGAATAAGGGAGATGCGTCGTAACCTCGAAACGTCGTAAGACAAGACCGTCGTAACCTGAGGACTACCTGTATATATACCAGGCTCAGGACAAGGATGCTTCAGGCATGTCTGACTGGTAGGAGACCCCGAGGAAGACCCAGGACATGCTGGAGAGACTATGTCTCTTGGTTGGTCTGTGAACGTGTTGGAATCCTCCCAGAAGAGGTGGCTGTGGAAAGAGATGTCTGGGCCTCCCCGCTCAAGCTTTCTCCCCCACGACCGGACTCCAGAACAAGCAGATCAGCATGCATGCATGGATGGATGGAAATAGTTATTGTCTTCTATTATTTTCCAGACTATAATTAGAAATATTTAAATTGGATTACTGGTAATTAATATTGTGAGAATCAAACATTTGTGCAAGTTTGGAAACCCTTCCCCACACACAACCAGAAGGTGCAGAGAAAATGATTTCTATTGCCAGGTTTGACAAGTTAGTGTTGGATGGAAAACAGGACTCGGCTGCTGAGCAGTTAGAGGTCAGGAAGAACACTGAGGATTCTCACTGGTGTGAAGTTTCTGTTTAATATTGATCATGATGATGTCAGCTGCAGCAGAGCCTGGACCAGGCCCTGCTCTTTCTATTCCTCTAAAGCCTGAGAGACAAACCTGGAAGATCTTTACTGAGAATGGGTAACTCCAAGCCTTTTATCCCCACTCTGAACTCCATCTGTTACCCATGCTGTCAAAATAAGGCAGAATGAACTCGGGCTGCAGTGAAAATATTGATTTTTGCCTTAATTTAGATTAGCATCTAAATTAATCCATAAAGACACCAACTAGAAATCTTAGTGACAATTTTTTTTTAACTTTCAAAGGTTCCCTTCCTCAGGAGACTTGGCTTTTTTCACAGCTGATGTCTGACACAACCACAGACAACTGAGCTACCACAGCCCTCTGTGTGAAGCAGAGGGTTGCCATTCAAGGCACCCAGGGAGCAGCTCGGGGGGCATAGGTGGCTCCAGGGGGGAGGTAGGAGGCGCTATAGCTGGG
>JAVCKU010000117.1:10535243-10551853 GCA_032273985.1 Hypsolebias coamazonicus | reverse complement strand
TACAAAATGTATGCTGGCGGTGTTTTAGATTGTAAATAAGGCGTTTAAAATGCCGTTCCGGCCGAAAAACGGGACATACGGCCCCTTTTACTTTCAGTTTCGAGCTACTAACGGATCGACCTACGAACGGTCCTTAGGTCCGGAACCCGTTCGTAACTCGAGGACAGCCTGTACTGGCAGTTGTTGACTGGGGGGTGCGAGTAAAGAACAATTTCAGTTGTTGAGACTCTTGGTTCTGTTGACAGGGTGCGGCGCCCTCCTTGCATAACAGTAGGGGAAACACTGACATCACAACTAGTCAAATTAGGTGACTTGTTACAACTTGTTCAGTTTACAGAAACTGGTCTAAAATCATGTGTGGTAGTAGCTGCGAGTGCTCCACAACTCACACTTGTTGTGCGCTCTTTGCACAAGATCATGCTCATAAGTTTTGGCATTACTCTTAGCTCCAGCAAACTGGCTGGTCCACTTAAGGCGTTTACTGCTTGGTGGGAAACAGTTTACTGGAACTCCTCAGACTGATGAAGCCCTCCGGATAGAGTGCGAAACATCTCTATAAAAAAGAAACTATCCAGATGACCTGACTGAGAATTATTTGATTTGATACCTGGATGATGGAGCATGAACTTTGTTGTTTTGGCATTACTGTTAGAGTCAACACTATTTGTCTGTTTGCTAAATATCTAGTGGACCACCGGATGGATTTGAATGAAACTTTCACACCTGATTAACTCTTGGAGCCCATTCAATTCAAGATGGCGGCCACAGCTGATCAAAATTAGCCAAGACAAAAATGTTAATAATTCAGTGAATTTTACAGATGCTGGAATAAAATGCGATGTGGTAATAGCTGAGAGATATTTCCAGCACAGAGAGTTCTTGCGTAATGTCATTTTCAAGGTTTGATCAAGATGCTGAAACTCAACCACCGTTCGAGGATCCTAGTGTAAATCTCTGGTCCACATAGTGTCAGGCGATATGCATTCCTTCAAGAAACGCTCGGCCTTTAATGAAATTATTGCACCTTTCTCTCTTCTAGGTCAAATCTGGGAAAGTACTTTTTATTTTGTAGACACATGCACTTTTGACACAGACGTTACAAGAGTTTCCTACAGACACTCAGCGGTGAGATGTCTTTTTCCATCCATTACACTGAACTTGTTGAGGCTGTCAGTCCTGGATGAATTATTTACAGTCATTGTGAAGAATTTCCTTTTAAGTGGAGTGATTTATTTCAAATAATTTTTAAGCACCTGCTTGACTCTGACATTCACTGTCGTTTTTCTGAAGGTCTAATGCAGAAGGACTTCAAGCACTTAAAAAAATAGAAGTTTAAAAAAAAAAAAGAAGCAGATCTTAATTGCCAGCATTTCAAAGAATGGGGTCAATCTATATAATTGTTTTTTTCTTAATCTGAAACCCCTGGTTTTAATCTGTTAGGATTAGGCTGTTTTTGATACTCTTATTTATTTAGATTTTTTTTTATATATACATGTATATTTTTATTTTATTTTGAATTTATTGTGTTTAGATTTATCATATGGGTACAGTTTAAGAAATCATCGGTTGCTTCAGTTGTTATCCATCTCTATGGAAAACATTTATTTTTTTACTACATTTGCTACAACAAACCATTATTTGTTCACAGTTTTGTTAAGTTTTGTTGTCTAAAGATGATCTGTTCATGCTTTGTTTCTGATTTCCTCCCAGAAGCACTCCTGATCATTCTCTATAATTGTTCTTTCTGGACTTGCTACGACAAAAGACACTCTTTCTCTCTCCTGGTGCCCGCAGGAATTAGTCTTCCCCAGTAGAAAGATCTCATATATTCCAATAGATGTTTTCCATTTTCACCATCGGTTCATAGTTCAGTTCTGCCTAATTTGACTTTTCACTTTCATTTATTTTTAACAAATTTTGTTGTGTTTTAGCATTTTTATTTTCACACGTTTTCTTTTGCACTTCCACTTGCAAATACCAAAAATCTGATTAAGAGGCCAAAGAAAAATGCATTTTACCAAGACAAGTTTCAAGTTTATTATATACATACCTGCAAATTTGTCGCTTTTTGACAAAATTTGCCAGTTTCAAACAAAATCTTATTTACTTGAATCATCTAGATCCAACATTTGTTTTGCGGGGGTGGGGGTGTTCAGAGACATGGTAATGACTGGACTTTAAGAAACAAGGTTTCTGTGTACAGTAGAACATCTTTGGTGGAACTTGAGTCAGTTGGCTAATCGCAGTCAAGATAGACGATGGGGAAATCTTTCCACTGGACGAAGGAAACTGGTCTGTGTTATAACTAGTCGCTTCTAATGTTGGAAATTGTTAGTTTTCAGATAAGTCTCATTATCTGCTAACAATATAATATCCTGTGTAAGTTGAACGTGATTTGGCAAAAAAAAAAAAACTTCCTATTTTAGCAATGTTATGTCGTAATACGTACCTTTTCCAATGTAACGTTATCTGTAATGGAAAGCATGTTGACATGTAATGCGAGGGTTAGTATTGTTGTCCGGCAATAATGCGTCATTGTCATAAGATGAGAGAAATGAAAGCATGTAACATTAGTGCCAATGAAACACAACACCAGTGTTTCTTTTAAAGTGATCAAACATCTGTTCCACTACAGGTGCTAGGTTTGTCACCTTTTTCTTCCCTTCTGAATTTGCAGGTATGAATATACACTATATATTTTTAATGGTTACAGTTAATTGTAATTATCTGCATAAATACCTATATAAAAAATGAACAATTATTCAGAAGTATATTTTTAAACTAATTGTTCTAGAAAAAATAAAATTCCCAATAAAACAACTTTTTAACAAATAGAAATAAGAATAACTAACTTTTCTTTGTTGCCCATTCTGAATGTTAAGGCAGAGCGAAAAGGTTGATGATCATTCATGCATGTGTGTTTATCTCTACCATTAGTCAACTATCTGACAAATCACTGAATAAATTTTAATGACATTTTTAGAAAGTAATCATCAGATAAACATCTACAACTAGTAAACGTTTGGAATCAATTTAATTTAAGAGAGCTGCCACAGCTAATCGACCTTAGCCTACATACAGATGTGTTATAGCTCTGTTAATTTTACAGATATTGAGCTACAATGTGGTGTAGTAGTAGCTGAGAGTTATCCACTACATATACTCCAAGGACTAACAGATTATATAAGAAGATGCAAGATGTCACAATTGCACATAGTTATTTTCAAGGTTTAACCAAATTGGCTATACAGCAATGCATTTGTTAACATAAGATCATTAAATACATAACAGTCTGCCTTGAAAGCCAGCAGTTGTTGATATGCGTTCCTTAAAAGAATTACAGTTTTGTTGTTTGTTTTTAAGAGGAAACATCACCAAGTAAGAACATTTTGAATCCAATTCAAGCAGAGTCCTGAGCAGATTTTTAAAATTGAAAGTCATTTGTAAATTTACAATACAGTTCATTTATTTTACCCAATAAATGAACAGATTCTGTTTGTTTTTTTCTTGTTTTTTTGCTGATCACAGCACACTTTCTGAGCAGTTCACAGTTCTAGTTCACAACATTGGCGTCATTGTGTGGTATTACCTCATATTAAGCTCTGCGGTGCTCTGACGGTGTCCTCGCCATGACCCCTTGGAGTGGCCGCTCACCGACCTCACTTATTCCTGCCCTCTGCGCCTCGGTCTTTCTGGCTTCTCATCACTTCCTACAGCTCTATTTTCTCAAAGTTTAGTGTTTTTCTCCTCACCTCGTGTCATATGTGGTGAAGTTGATGTCCTGGACTAATCCTGAGGAAGAACTGAGGGAATCGGTTGCTTCTTCTGTTTTGACCTCGTTTGCCATTTTGCTACATGATGTTTGTGCTTAGAAGAGCTTCACAAGGGTGGTATCCTTATGAGCTGTTTACCAGTCACGCTGCTCCACAGGCAGATGTAACTGCAGTTTATAGGCGTTGGAAGGCTTAACTACTGAGCACTAGCTGGTTGAGGATCAATTTTAGCAGCAGCTGTCTGTGAAGTCTGCAGGCGAGGCTGCTGTGGCTCCCACATGACATGCAGTCTCCACACTGCAGCCTTTGAAGCGCCTGAACTCTTCACCCCTGTCTGAGCAGGTCGGCTAGAGAACAGGAAAACAGAGAGACTGAGAGAGAGCGAAGGATGGGGGGAGGGGAAGGACTGGAGAGAGATGTGGAATAACAGCAGAAAAGAGGGGTAGACTGGGATAATGGGGGAGGGAGGAGAGGTGGAGAGTTGTCATTTAGGCTCTAGCCAACTCATCCTCCTGTCCTCCCCCAGCTCTTCGTTCTCATTCTGCTGTCTTCTTTTCTATTTTACCCCCGGGTGTTCTTTTTCTGGCACTCTTTGACAATTTCTTTTCCCCGTTATTCTTCACCCTTCCACTTTACCTCTCTTCCTCTCTGTCCTCCTCGTTGACTGTCAGCCTGAAAATGCGTTCCTGTACTTTTCAGAGCATCAAAGTGTTGCATGGACTTGGCTTCTTGTGCGTTAATGCCCTAATTGTACATGGCTGCTTTTATCTAAGTGCAATTACAAACCTTTGCTGAGTAAATATTCTCTGCCGGTCACACACAGATTCAAGTCGACACCTGAGGTCAGAGTTGATCACTAAAAACAGAACATCACACAAACTCAGTCACTTTACATCCTGCTCACATAATAAGCAGTACTGTGTCAGTGTATTTATATTAACAAGACAGCATGGTTGCTATTACAGTCCCTAACTGAGCTGATATGCGCTTTCATTTGCAACCTTTTCTGTGGATAATGGTCACATTTGAGGAAAAAATTTAGTCATTTTAGTTCAAACCTGCTCCACAAATAGAACCCATGTGAATTTATTTACAGAGAAAATGGACTGTAACTAAATCTAACTAAAACATTCAAATTGCCACTTATTTAAACTACATCCAGAACAATAAAGATGAGTTCAAGTAAAGTTGAAGGTTGAACCTGCTCTCGCACTGACAAAAACCTTTTGCATCTTCATTGTGTTTCTATAACTTGGAACGGTGAAGAATGAAGAAATATAACACGAAGTCTTCATTTAGAAATTTTTGCTCTATAAATCAAACGTTTAAACCTTTGCATTAAAATTCAATTCAGATTATTTATGTAGTGCCAAGTCGCAACAGAAGTCGTCTCAGGGCACTGAACAGAAACGTTCACATACATTAAAGCAAGTTAATAACATTATTTATCTGAGGAGCAGACTGCTTTGAGTCTAACTTTGTTGCAGACTCTCATCTTGAGCAAGCATGAAGGCGACAGTGGAAAGGAAAAATTCTCATGAGGAAGAAACATTTAGCAGAAACAGGCTCGGGACAAGCGGCCATCTGCTTCGACCGACTGGGTTTGAGAAGAGCAGGAAGGAGGAACGGACACACCATTTTAAAATGTACTTCTGATAGTTATATTTGTTTGTGCTCATCTCTATTTAATGAAAAAGTTTAAACATGGACAGTGAATGGGGCTGTCACACTTTGTGAACATAGTGGCTATGGTTACTCAAAAGATTTTGTGTAATTTTGGAATAATGTTCAGCCTTCTCTAACTTTCTGAGTAGGAGGCTGGAGTCATTTCCAACATCAACACATACAGTAGATGTTCTGTGCAGTGAAATGTTGGTGAACGCAGACTGTTTAGACTCTGATCACTGAAAATGTCTAACCAGCATCACAGGCATGAAAAAAAGTTATGAAGTCATGATCAGCTGCAGCTGTCAATCAATTTTGTAGAGCGACATAACATAATGTTCAAGAATGTAATAAATAATTATGGATTTATCTTTATTCTTTATCTTGCTGCAGTCCCAGCTGAATGCATGCAGCTCACAAACTTCACTTTGTTTTATGTAACTACAGACAAGATCATGGAATCTGATCCACATCAAAAGCATCATATTGTGTACATTTGAATAAAACATTTAACCCTTTAACTTTATGACTATTCATGTTCGTCAGTGGGAAAATTAACCACCTTATTAAAAATAGCTCAGAACTGCTTCGTTCTGTTGGCCCAGTCAGAGGCTTCTGGACCACTTCTCTCCACAGAGTCAGACCTGCTAGTGGGGCTCGGCCCGCTCTTCCTCTCTTCCCTCTTCTAAAACAAAGCATGATCGCCCTTTTCATCAAGAAAGTCCTCAGTGTCTGACTCAGACTGTTTTTCTCCTTCATGATCCTCTCCTCTGTCTTGAGAGGTTCTGACTCCGCGGTTCCGTCCTCTGAGTCTGCAGCTCCGTAATTTTCACATTCAAAATTCATCTTTGTTTTGACTCAAACACAGTCAAACTGACTAAACACTAAAGACAGTACACTGTACCTTAACTCTAAAACCCAAACATGGTAAATATCACAAATCTCTCAAACCTCATGACTCTCCTGCTCTCGCAGTGTCTTAATCTCACTGAACTCCATTTAACTTCTGCGTCTTTTTCTTCTGTAGATTTTTTGTCGCTTGACAAATAACTTCGGACTTAAATCAGAATTGAAGGGGGAGGTTTTTTATCTGTTGGGCAGGGGTGGGAGGTGAAAGTGAATGGTAATGGGGGTGTTTTGTCCCTGAGACTGTCCATCTTTGCTGTTGCCTCTCTGAACACATTTCAGATATGACGCTGATTATCAGAAAAAGATGTGGCATGGATTATTTGTCGTAACTCTGGTTTTACTTGACCTATCAACACAATTTAAAAAGTGTTGTGTAGCTTAAAGTCTTTGTTTTTGACAAATTTAAATGGAGTTGCAGAGAGGCTGTGTCTTTCCCGCTAGAGCGACTGAAATTGCTCATGTGACATCACGCGCCGGCGTGTCGATTGGCTCCAAAGATGGTGGTGGAGGGGGGTGTTAAAATAAAAATCAGAGTAGACACCTGAGGATGCAGCAAATTTGCCACCTGCTACCTATTATTGAAAAGGTAGATTGTTTTTCATTACAGATTTTAATGTTAGCTTCTGTGTCTGAATGAGTTAAATAGGTTTTAAACTCTCATTGAGGAGTGAACACAACAGTTCATCCAGTCTGGATTAAAACTTCTATTTTCCCATTTTACCTATTCTTTTTTTGTGACACCCATGCCCTTCTTCCCCCCCCCCCCCCACACACACACACACTTTTTTCCTTGTTTTATCAAGTTTGTACGTGTACAGACCAGACTTTTTCTGCAGAGGAGAAAAACCACCACCCTGCGTATAAATACTGTCAGAGAAAATCCACCGAATCTAACCTTAAATCAAAGCGGCTAGAAAAGCCACACTGCTTAAAATTAAATGGTACATACTAGAAAACGTCCATTTAAAAATGGGCATTTTGGTAAAAACTGACAACCAAACTGTGTCGAGATAAGACTTCATTTGGGTCCACATTTGGACCATGGTCCACCATCTGGGGACCCTTCTTTAGAAAAAAAAGTAGACAACTTGGCAATGGATGTTCTTTTTTGTTGAAGGCATATTAGGTTATGTTTGGTGCAATGTTATTTTGCAAATCATTTTCCCAGCTTTTTGGATAATCAAAATATTTTTTGCATTTCTTCTTTTAAATACGCCCCTTTTTTTTTCTTCTTTCGGCTACTCCCGTCTTCAGGGATTGCCAAAGTGAACTAAGTCACACTACGATTTGGCAATCATTTTTACGCCGGATGCCCTTCCTGACACCACCACAGATCACCGAGCTACCACAGCCCTCTGTGTGGAGCAGAGAGCTGCCATCATCTAGAGTGCTCGTGGGAGCAAATGGCAGGCCTTGTCAAGGGCCCAGAGTTGGGCAAATGAGGGTGGAGGTAGATCAGAATGCTTCACCTTTCCCACTCATATTTTGATGTTGTCAGTCCGGGGAGTTGATATGACAATCTTCCGATCACAGGCCTACCTTCTTTAACCTCTGCACCACCACCATTACCATGTAGATATGGTAAACACAATTTAGTTTTAATGGCAGTTTTTTTTTTTATTAAGAACAAATTGTAGAACAATGACAGTTAAGATAACTATAGTACAGTATTCATTAAGAATACTACAAGAATACATGCCCACATTGAAGCTTTTTTTTTTTTTTTTCGTGCTAAATATAATGCTGTGGCCTATTGGCAGCTGGTACATCACAGAGGAGGCTTCTGCACCGGAGGGGATGACACATACATACATGAACACTCAGGGCCACAAGCAGACTGAAAGCAGCTTTTTATGGCTGCAGAACATTAGGTCATGACCCCAACCTTAGTGCCAGAGCTACCATTGCTGTAAGAGTCAGGGAAATTATTATTTTTATTTAGTGACAAAAGGCAACATAGGTATTTTCCTCTGGTCTGCTGAGATCCTTTCAGCTGTGGCTGAGTGGTTAGAGTGGTCATCCTCCAATTGGAGAGTTGGGGATTCGAATGCAGCAGTCACATGTTGACGTGTCCTTGGGCAAGACACTGAACCCCTCATTGCCTCTGATGTGTCCCATTGGTGTATGAATGTGATCTAAAGCAGTCAAAAGATTTAGATAAGCTTTGTTGATTTGTAGTATAGTGCTGTATGAATGTATGTGTGTGGATGTAAATGAGGGCACAAATTGTGTTGTAAAGTGCTTTGAGTATCTTGATTAGATAGAAAGGTGCAATATGACCGACCAGAGCAATCCACCCTTTTCTGACTGAGGACCATATCCTCAGATTTGGAGGTGCTGAGTCTCATCCTAGCTGCTTCATACTCGGCTGTGAAACGCTCCATTGAGAACTGAAGCTCACAACATGATGATGCCAACAGGACCACATCATTCGCAAATATTGGAGATGGAATTCTGAGGCCACCAAACCGGACTCCCCGTCCCCGCCTGCACCAAGAATTTCTGTCCATGAAAGTTATTAACAGAATCTACGACAACATGCAGCACTGTTGGAGTCCAACTTCCACCCTGAAGGGATCTGACTTACTGCCAGCAGCGCAAACCAGACTCTCGCACCACTTGTATAGTGACCAAACAGCCCGTAGCAATGGGCCCCCAATCCCATTCTTGCCGAGCACCCTCCACAGTGAGGAACACAGTCTAACACCTTCTCCAAATCCACAGAACACATGTAGACCAGATGGGCAAACTCCCATGACCCCTCAAAGACCCTTGTGAAGGTAAGAGCTGGCCCAGTGTCTCACATTCCGGTGGGACTGAGAGTGCCTCAGAAGTATTCCTTCCTCCTCCTGACGACATCACTGGTTGTGGTTAATAGCACCCCACCTTCACTGAACACAGTGTTAGTAAAGCTCTGCTTTGCCCTCCTCAGCTGTCTGATGGTTTGGTTTGATGGTTTATTGGTCCTTGGAGCTGATCGAGAGTCTCTATCCAAGACGTCACCAAACTCCTACATCCAAGCTTTTGCCTCGGCAACAGCTAAGGCTGCTGCCCACTTGGCCCTCCAATACACCTCAACTGCTTCTCACCAGCCAACAAGGCCCAACTGGACTCCTTCTGCAACTTGACAGCCTCCCTAACCTGGGGTGTCCACCACCGAGTTTGAGTATGGCCGCCTCGACAAGCACCAAAAAACTTGTGGCCACAGCTTAAGGCAGTCACCTTAACAACTGAGGCGCAGAACATGGCCCACTCAGACTCAGTGTCTCCCACCTCAGCTGAGATGCTTTTGAAGCTCTCCCAGAGGCGTGAGTTACAAATTTTTCTGATGGGTTCTTCTGCCAGGCGTTCCCAGCAAACACCACACGTTTTGGTCTGCTGGGTCTGCACTACATCTTCTCCCACCATCTGATCCAACTCACTATCAGTTAACAGTGAAACCTATAATATAAAGATTGTAATGAATCTATATAACTGTAAATTCTTTACATAAAGTGAAATATTTCAACTCTTTATTTAATGTAATTTTAATGATAATGCCTTACGTGTGATGAAAAACCAAAATTTGGTGTTTCAGAAAATTAGAATATTACATAACCAGCCATGGTACCATTGGCAGTGTGGGCAGGTGCCAAGTCCTGCTGGAAAATGAAACTATTATCTCCAGAAAGCTCATCAGCAGAAGGAAGCATGAAGATGGCTATGATGACTTTGGACTTCAGAAAACACGCAGATGACACATGATGACCCCAAATCATCAGTTACTGTGGACACTTCACACTGGGCTTCAAGCAACATGGATTCTGGGCCTCTCCATTCTTCTAGACTTTGGGACCTTGATTTACAAATGACATGCAAAGTTCACTTTCAGCTGAAAGGAGGACATTAGACCACTGAGCAACAGTCCAGTTCTTTTTCTCCTCAGCCCAGGTAAGACTTCTGACATTGTCTCTGGTTCAGGAGTGGCTTGACTTGAGGAATGCAACATTTGTAGTCCATGTTTAGGAGTTACTGTTACTAAGTTAGCCAAGTTAATCAGCTGATTAGAATGTGACACCAGGAGTTTCCAATATTCAACCTCTTCACAATATTCTAATTTTCTGAGACACTGACTTTTTTTTTTTTCATTATTCATAAGCCATAATCATTAAAATTACAAAAAGTAAAGGCTTTCATTATATCACTGTATATGTCATGAATCTACGAGTTTCACTTTCTGAAATGATTGACAAAAAATAAATTTTCTAGATTTTCTAATTTTTTGCCTGTACGTATAGTCTCCATCAGTTTACGGTTGTGCTTTTTTGTGTTTTACAACACAGCAGTCATCACTGGTTCTGTGGTTAGAGCTGTGATCCAGTGATGGAAGCGTGTGTGTCCCCTGGTTGACCCTTACCATGTAGCGCCCACTCCCCACCCCCACCTTTCCACCCTTTTTTCACTCTGCTTCTCCATCAGCCTCTCCTAGGTTGCTCAGCCAACTCAAGCCACCTGATTATAGGATTAGTGGGGCTGACTGTGTAGCCCCCACCCCCTGCTGGGTACTACCCATAAACCAGACACCTGGCTGTAAGGGAGGAGGCAAGAGTGAGGGGTGGTTCTTTAGTTCATCCTTATAATCAGTTGGATAAAAAAAACTCATTGATTAAATAGATTTATTTTTGCCCAAACATTGAGCTGTAGGTTCAGTTTTTCCTCACAAGTTGTTCATGGATGAGTGGAGAATGTATACGTAAGTGATGGCAGGGTCGTCTTTACCACCTTTCTCCTGCTCTCCTAACCTGCCCCTCTGACTGCTCCCAGTGGCCTGCCAACTTCATATAGTCATGCTGTCATAGTCATAGTCGTGCTGAGTCGCAATGTCAGCCACAATGTATCAAGCCTACTGCTTTGTTTTGCTCCTGTTTGCCACCACGCTGACACAACCTCCTGCCACTACACTTTGCCAGAGATTAGCTAAAGTACTTCTGGTCTTTTTTTTTTTTTTTTGTCTGTTTTTACTTCTCAATCCAGTGTTCCTGTTTGGTTCCATGTTGGTATTCACAGTAAATATGTACAAATTAGTGATAACAATTCATTTCACTCCCAATAAAGATAACAAGTGGTGCATCATAGTTTTGTTTTTGTTCCTTTATTTTTTCATTATTTTATGATTAATATTTTTAGTGTACAGTTTTTGTCAAATCCATAGATAAAACAGTCTCTGCAGATTTCAATGACATTAGGAAATTCCTAAAAGCTGCAGTTTCCCATTGGTTCTTTTTATAGCTCACCGTTTGAACTACTGTAAATAAAGTGAGGCAATAGCTGTTCTCACCTTTTAGACTATTGTGTGCGCTAGGGAAAAAAATAGATGAATAAACATAAATATCTTACTCCTTAGTTACCATTTTATAAGGTTTTACTGCCTTTCCCATTTGCTTGAGTGAACCCAATGAGCTGCAGGATCCCTCCAAGCAAGAGCATGACCCCATGGTGCACCCTTGCCCTAATAACCACACACATAGACGCTAACCGGCTAAGCTCAGCTTTAGAGCCAGTGCTCATGTTTGAGGTTTATTTGGGTTTCTGATTTTAAAATTTAATTTCATCCATACAGCATCTTAAAACGTGTGCAGCATGCTTGATTTACTTGTACATGTGAATAAGATGACCTCCTCCTCTCCCAGTGGTGTTCATCACTACTTTGGTTAAAAAAAACAAAAAAAAAAAACATTTTTGGTCATCAGTCTACATCTGTATGAACAGATGTGTCAGGATAGACTGGTTACTTATGGGTCACAGTAGGAAGGTTTGTGGATTTGTAATATTGAGTTGACTTATACAATATAGACTGGTTTGACATAATATGAAGTAAAAAAAGGAAACTAATTAGGCTTTATTAGTGTTTCAATATTTATTTAGTCGAGAGGGTGCGCAAGAGATAGAGAGAGGGCGAGAGAGAGAGAGGACGAGAGAGAGAGGGAGCGAGAGAGCTCGAGAGAGCAAGTGTGAGAGAGAGAGCAAGTGCAAGAGAGCCAAAAGAGAGAGCGAGTGAGAGAGCCAAAAGAGAGAGAGTGCGAGAGAGAGAGCCAAAAGAGAGAGAGTGCGAGAGAGAGAGCCAAAAGAGAGAGGAAGAGAGTGGTAGAGAGACAGAAAAGAGAGCCAAAAGAGAGTGAGAGAGAGAGAAAAAGAGCCAAAAAAGAGTGAGAGAATGAGCCAGAAGAGAGCGAGAGAGCCAAAAGAGAGCAAGAGAGCCACAAGATAGCAAGAGAGAGAGAGTGAGATCAAGCGCACGAGAGAGAGAGGGCACGAGAGAGAGAGAGGGCACGAGAGAGAGAGGGCACGAGAGTGCGCGAGAGAGTGAGTGAGAGAGAGAGCACACGAGAGAGAGTGCGCGCGAGAGAGAGTGCGCGCGAGAGAGATAGAGCACAAGCGAGAGAGAGTGAGATAGAGACAGATAGAGAGCGAGCAAGAGAGATAGATTGAGATAGAGAGTGAGAGCGAGATAGAGAGAGATAGAGAACGAGAGATAGAGATAGAGAGAGAGAGTGAGAGAGAGAGTAATGACAAAGATTTTAGAGACATCCTGCCAGCTTAAATTAAGTATGATGCTATTTTAATTAAACTAGATTTGTGTTTGTTCAAAGAAAATAACCTCAGCTGTTTGCCTTAAAATGACCAATACCGGGTTTATATCTGATTCAGATGAGGTTTAATTAGGGCCATCAAAGAAAAAAAATGTACTGTAGTCTGTTGGCACTAGAACAGTCATTAAGACTGACCAACAATGGAGGGACACAAACTTTCACAAGTAAAGATATTGCTACCAGCTAAATACAAGACCTCCAGTTAAAATTCTACTTCAGTAAAATAAGATCAAACTGTATCAGTGTGGGTTAAAATCTAAACTTAAGCAAAGGAATGAGGCTATAACTGTTGTTTGACATTGTGTAATGTTAATTGATCTATATGTTGGGCATCAAAAAGTAAAAAAAAAAAAATATATATATATATATATTGGAGCATAAAATAAATGACCTTAATCACAAATTTTAGGTCCCTAAAGGGAGTAAACAGACCTGTATTTTTAGAGGCGACATGTCACTGAAAGGCTTTTTTACTTACTAATTTTAAAATAACTTTATTTTTTAGTGTCAACTATTGCTTTGTACACAGAAATAAATGTACTGAATGACTAATATTATTGTATGTGTTTAGTAGGGTACTTAATGTGGGGCTATCACATTTTAATACACTGGTGCTCATAATGAAGACTCAACACAATCTGCTGACTTCCATCTTTAGATAGATAACTTTACCAATTGGCATTTATAATGTATGCAAATATTTCGGTTCAGTGTCCTGAGATAACTTATGTTGTGATTTGATGCTATATTAATACACTGAATTGAATTGAATAACCTCCAGTATAAAATTAATAAAGCCCCCAGTTATTTTCCCCCAACGTTTAGTTTTTTGCAGAAGCAAAGTTTCAAAGTGTCAAATAAAATAACTTTTTAAGAAAAATGTATCTCACTGTATAAGAGATCATCAGCTCATCCCTGTTGCATCCTTACATTTCTACTGTATGCTGATGATGCAATTGTTTGTTGTCGTTGTCGATTTAAAACAGTTGCTAAGGTTTTCCAGCTTTTACAATCAGCTTTCTACAACATCCAGTCAGATTTGTTCCGTCTCAAACTTGTTTTAAACGCCGATAAAACCAAAGGGATGCTTTTTTTCAAACAGGAAGTCAGTCCTAGAAGTTCTACCTTCAATTTTATCCTCAAATGGTGTCCTAATTGAGTTTGTCGATTCCTACAAATATTTGGGTATCCTGGTCGACTCGCATCCCTCTTTAAAGCTCCACATGGAAAACTTGTTAAAGAAACCGAAAATTAAATTGGGTTTCTTTTTCAGAAACAGATCCTGTCTAACACTAAATGCTAGGAAACACCTTGTAACTGCGACTTTCCTTCCCGCCATTGATTACAGTGACATTATCTACATGAACTCTACAAGCACCCTGCAGATGTTGGATGCTGTCTATCATGGTGCATTAAGATTCATAACTGGCTGTAACTACTGTACCCACCACTGCACCCTGTATTCACTGGTTAACTGGACATCATTAACCTCACGCAGACTCTTCCACTACATTTTCATCTTTAAATCACTTCTTGGTCTGCTGCCTTCATACATCTCCTCCTACATGTCGCTACATGAGTGCATCTACAGCGGGCGCTCTCAGGACATGATTACATGCTTGTTCCCTCAGTGAGAACAGAACTAGGCAAAAGGGCCTTCTCTGCTCCTGTTTCCTGGAATATCTTACAAAAAGATCTGAAGCTCATCTCGACTTTGACATCTTTGTGGCTTCAAACATCTGTTAAGTTCATGGCAAAAACCAACACAGACATGTTCCTGTGTTTGATATTTTATATCATTTTATAATGTAGCTTTTTTTTGTTTCGATTTTTTTAAATATCGTTTACTTCCGTTTATTTTTTCAGTTTACATGCTTTTTTGTGATTGTCTACTGTTGTCATCATTCTTTGTTAAAAACAGGTCTCTCTTTTAAATGAGTCATGGAGGCTTAATGAGATTATCCTGTATAAATAAAGGTTGAATGAATATGACTTCCATATTCCTTGGCTGTCTGCAGTTTGGGACCGACTGAAGAATATAAACTGTACCTACTACTTCTAGCCACAAGATGACGATAGACATTTAATTTCGACATGTATTAAAACATAGCATACAGTACTGTCTTGCTTGCGAACAGCATACAATAAGTTGAATAATAAAGACAGAACGTTGTAATTACATAGATGTGAATATAATTTATATTTAATAAAGTCCCAGCCACAACCCAGTATAGCAGCCCTAAGCAGAAATCCATCATCTGACATGGTCCTTCCTGGTGGACTGCACATACAAATCCCTAAGTTAACATTTGTTTAAAAGATGAATTGTGAGCATTTAAATATATATATTTTACTGGGTTCCCTTCTTCTACTTTCAGCTGCTCCCTTCTTCAGGGGTCACCACAGCGAACTAACTCACATGAAGACTTGGCAATTATTTTTACACGTCCTTCCTGCCACAGCCACAGACCACTGAGCTACCACAGCCCTCTGTGTGGAGCAGAGAGCTGCTATCTAGGGCACCCCGGGGAGCAGATGGTGGATGTTAATGGCCTTGCTCAAGGGCCCAGAGTGGGGCAAAGGAGGGTGGAGGCAGGTATGAGTGCTTCACCTTTCATATATTCAGGAAGCTAAACCGATGATCTACAGACTGCAAGCTCGCCTTCTCCAGCTGGGCCACCACTCCCCATGTTTACATCCTCAGTAGTTTACAATACAATAAAAAAGTGGAGTTTCAAGAGTTTAAATAAAGTAAGGAACTCAAAAAGTGAGCTGAAATCACATGCAAATGATCCCTCCAGTCCTTTTTGGGGGTAGGTATGGTCATTGTAAGCATATAGTTAAATGCATGAAGTTTTAGAGTGACAATGAATGGTTGGCTGAAGCCTCTTCCTCTGTTTAAAGTTGCTCCTTCCTGTTTGATATAGTTTCCTTCACCCCCCTCCCATCAAACCATTTGTCTTCTCTGTCCAAACATTGTCTTAAAAGAGTGTCTCTGACAGAGAACAGAGAAAACAGATGGCCTGAGATATAATAAGATTTTTTTTTTTTTTTTTTTTTTCACTGATGATTATGTACTCTACTGGTTAGGTTTGGAAAAATCCGATTGCAGATTAAAAATTAATTTAATAAAATATTGCTTGGAATTGGATTTGAATTATTCCTGTTTGCTTTTTAGTTTAGCTGCCATTGGGCGGCTGTGGCTGAGTGGTTATAGCAGTCGTCATCCAGTGCAAGAGTTGGGGGATTGATTCCACCTGCAGTCACATACCAAAGTGTCCTTGAGCAAGTCACTGAACCCCTCACTGCCTCTGATGTGTGCCCCATCGGTGTATGAATGTGATAAAGCTCTGATTATTCTTTGTATAGATCTAGTAGAGTGTTGTGTGAATGGATAAATGAGGGCACAGATTGTGATGTAAAGTACTTGAGTATCTTGATAAGATAGAAAGGTGATCTACAAGTACAGTATTTACCATTTTACCATGTAGTGTGATGTGTAATTTTTATAAATACACATCACAAGTCCTCAACTTACGTTCGAGTTCCGTTCCTAGGGGCTGAACTTAACTCGAATTGAACTTAAGTCGGAACTCATTATGTAGAATGGTAAACTGCTTTTTAAACATGTTTT
>JAVCKU010000117.1:10445186-10456539 GCA_032273985.1 Hypsolebias coamazonicus | reverse complement strand
GCAGGTAAGGAGCATTTAGCTTCAGATTGGTCATTTGCTGACATGCCTACATTGTGTGGGAACATACAATGATGACAATACCACACACACACTACTGGATTGACTGACAGGTCACATTGTGGATCCGACTTGTGAAAAATAAAAATGTGAACTGCAAAAAAAAAAAGTCTCGTAATATTTTATTCTCGTAATATTATGGCTTTTATTTTTTTCTTCTTAGCATGGCCCTAAAGCTCCGACGTAGGGTATCAGTCCTAAAGCTGCATTATAAGTTTGTGAAAGTTGAAATCTGAGACCTCCTCCTCTGTTTGAAGATGGTTTCTCTCGTTTTACATAAATGTCATCCTTCACCCCCCCATCTCAAACCATCTGTCTTCTCGGTCCAAAATGTTCTCTTTCTGGCAATCCCCATGATTCAACATTCTGAGCACTTATGTCACTGCGTATTTCTGTAGTCAGATTCCAGACGGTCTTAGCCAGCATTATTTGACTTTGACTCTCGAGTTTCTCCTTTAAAAGACTTTATAAGGTGAGCAGTTCTTGTGGACTTTGTCACTTGGGATAAAAATCATAGCTGAGTGCTGTTCAGGTGCAGTAGAAAAACACAGTGACATGCGTCGCTTGTGCCTATAAATACCTGCACAGATAAATAAAGCTGGTGCTGAAATTTTAGATGAGGCTAGCACTGCCGTCAGTATTCCTGAAGGTGGTCTTTGTGCGCTGCAACATGCCGATACATCAATGTAGATTTTTTTTTCAGAAGTTAAATGTGGAGCAGGCGGACAGCAGTGGTGGTATGTGAAGTGAGATTGACAGGATGTGTGTGTAGCGGATGGCGTTAGGGGAGGAAAATAGACTGTGTGAGGGGAGTAGGGGGTGTGGACAGACAGGTGGTGTGGGGTTGAATCACCTTAGCCTTGTGTCCTCCACCAGATGCTAAAACAAAACATGTGCAAGCCAGGCAATGACTCTTTCCTCCTATTGTGTGGGAGTGTGTGTCTTCCTGTTCCAGACGTCCTCAGAGGAACCCTGACAGTGGTCAAATGTGTACAGAAATATATAACAGGGCATGCCCAAAACAAAGACTTCATTCCCCTTCACATGGAATTTCCTGCTCCATACACACACAGACATCAGGTCATTTGTCCTTTTTTTTGTATCTAGGCCTGTTGCAATAAACAATACATCAATTAATCGCATGATAAATGAAAATTATCGACCTCATTTTCATTTATCAGCTTTATCGTTTCTTTGTGTCTCTCTTTTTACTGGACAATGGATGAAAAAAAGCTCACCTCCAGTGCTCTTCACCGACCCCTCCCTTTCTCTTTTCTCCTTAATATCCATTTTAACCATCCAAAAATCACATTTTTGGATCATTAAAAGCAACCAACCTGAGAAGCTAAGCTATGAGCTAAGCCAAGAGGCCGACCCGGGAAAAAACCT
Source organism: Hypsolebias coamazonicus (assembly GCA_032273985.1). NCBI lineage: Eukaryota > Metazoa > Chordata > Actinopteri > Cyprinodontiformes > Rivulidae > Hypsolebias > Hypsolebias coamazonicus. The sequence goes on along the minus strand of JAVCKU010000117.1, from coordinate 10,455,093 downwards.
CCGTTTTGTCAAAGCTCCAAAATTCAAGGTTGAAACCTGTGCTTTCGTGTAAAAAGTTGTTTTTCTCTGCAAAAAGAAGCTGAGAACTTGTTTACTGATTTATTATTAAAAGCTCTGTGTGAAAAATGCTATGCTAAAGAGCTCAAACCACATGGAGCATCTGCCATTTTGAGAACCGAAGAGAGACAGTCCATGTCATGTCAAGGGGCCTCCCTCCCATTTTTCTTAGACACGCTGCTCGCTCCCTCACTATTCATCCTTTGTTTTTAATAGTCTTGTACTGTCATCCAGTGGTTAAAGTACTACACACACAAATTAACCAACATTTCTTCTTAAATATGACAAGAATGACTGATTATTGTCAAATTTCAAACAATATCGTTTATTGCAATAATTTTTGAGACAGTCGCTCAGCTACATTTATCGTGACAGGCCTAGCTGGATGTATAGCTACACCCGATTTTTAACTTTTGGAGTTAGTCTCACTCAAGATGGCTGCCACAGATCCTCAACATTAGCCTGCACTTAAATGGCTTTGAACTGGTCTGGTTATGATGTGGAGCTAAGATTCTTTGTGAGACGTTCACACAGTCTCAGTGTGACCCATCTCCTGAGATTGCTCATAATATTTTCAGCTGGTTTCACCAAGATGGAAACAACTTTATTTCTCATCATAAGATCTTTGTTCAGTCTCAGGAATCAAAGGATTTTTTTCATTTTCCATTCATAAGGAAATCTTAAAAAAAAAAGATTAAGTTTCAAGTGATCGATGATGGTTTTAGAGTTGTGGTTGTCTCCTCTCAGGGTCTGTTTAACTCACATTCAGTTTTAGTTTTTCCCATTTTTCTTTTCATGGATGTGCACACAGATGGGTGGTGGTGGTGGGGGTGGTCCCCTTCCTCAGCTGGGAGAAGAGAGTGTGTAAATCTTTCTCCTGCTGCTTCTGGCCTCCTGGTATTTCCTTTCAATTGTGACGTAGCCCATTCTGTCAAACGTCAAGCTCTTGGAAGACAACCCCCTCCTCCTTTTTCTTCTTGTTTTTACAACTTTCCACAATTTCCTGAGGTCATGATGAAATGCTGACAGGAATGACATAAGATGTCTTCTATGCCATGTGTTGGACATAAAGTGCTTTAAAAGAAATTAATGGGGAGGAAGGATTTGTATAATCTCAAGCAACATTACAGAATACAGTATGTGGCCTGCCCCTCGTAGTACATGTTGAGCCAGCTCCTACAATTTAATCTTAAAATTATTCGATTTGTTTGCTGACCATCTTGAGGTTGACTCAAAGTTAATCAGTTCTGCATGTTCATTCAATTTCTTTCTGTGACTTTCATTTAAATCTTTTTTTTTTTTTTTTTTTTTTTTTTTTTTTTTTTTTTTTTTTTTTTTTTTTTTAAATTTTTTTTTTTTTTTTTTTTTTTTTTTTTTTTTTTTTTTTTTTTTTTAGTTTTTAGATATTTTACTAACAGACACTATCAACATCAATAGCTCGGGCTTATTGTAGCAGGAGAGGATCAGGCTTGTTAAAATATGTAGTTAACAATAATTAAATATTTATTGGACGTACGTTTGGGCTCTACAGTAAAAGTAGAAACGATGAGTTTCAGTACAGAGGAGGCCCAGCTGTGCATCATGATCAAAATAATCTGAACAGTTCCTATGTGTTCTTTACTTTAATGAACCGACAAGGCTGGGAGCAACCAGATGTCCATTAAATCAGAGCAAAAACCACCACCAAATATTCTTAACACCTAAAAGGTTCAGTCTCTGTTGAACTGCCAACACTGTTAAAAACATGTCGTAAAAAGTACACGAACTATAGAAGAATTCATTTTAAAAGATCAACATTGATTTAGCTAATCCTTAAACATGGTGAGTCAGCCAGCCGTCCCTTGCTGGACCTGAAATGGTTCATATTGTGTCCAAATATTGAAACAACTCCGTCAACCTTCGTTGTTTTATAGTTTATTTTGACACAAAGTAGTTCCACTTTATTGTCAGTCCACTAAAAGGAATGGTTCTTGTTTACACCATCTTGATCTTTTTTTCAGTTTGTCATGTTTACTGTTCAAACTAAAGGTGGATCAGGCTGGTTCCTCCATGTGTAAGCTTTATACACACTGAGTTATTTATTGATTATTATTATTATACATTTATACATACTGATTCCTGTTTCTGGTGCATGTCACAGCCCCACATGACATGGGCATGGTTTCTACAGCATTTATTGCTTTCTGCATTTCCAGTTGGGCAAGTTGCACAAACAGTATTTATTAGCAAGGTGTGTGTACCTTTTTTATTATATATTCAGTCTGGATATTTATGGAAAATGTCTGCAGGAAAGACACAACTTTATTTGTCCCTGACCATGAAAGAACTTCAAATGCAGCGCTGACCTTTTGCAAAGTGCAGCTTTGATTAATTTGAAGAGCATCAGATGAGGATCATTGCTCTTTAACGTGCCAGTCATCTGCAGATTACCAGATCAATGAGAGTTGTTCACTTCTATTAGGGGTGCTCTGATTGCAGTTTTCTGGCCGATCACTAATCTCTAAAAAGTCTGACCTGCTGATTCCGATTTTGGCCGATAGAGATTTTGTTTGCTAAGCGACACTGTCAGATGTTATAAGTTCACAATGCACCTTCAATTTTACAATCTTATTTTATTGAAAAACATACTCTTGAACAATATTCTAGAAACAATACAAACTTGTGTTAACTGGCCCTGAGGTAGTGCTCTGAAATATTAATGAAGTTTAGACAATTGATTATAAAACTACCGGTACTAAAAAATCTGTAAAATCGGTTTCTCGTGCAAGTATCGGCCGATTTTCGATTCCCAAAATTATAGAAATTGGGTCAGATAAACTGGCCAGCCGGTGCAGCCCTGTGTTTTGTTTTTGTTAGCGGACCACGCGCCTCGCTGTAGTCCATTTCACATCATTCGCCTGGATGAGGGCAGTGAGCTGTTTAAACACACTTTGAGAAGAAGCTTGATATTTGAATGCAAACCCCATTTATTCAAGACGGTGCACCATGAAGAGTAGATCATCATAATCCAATTATAAAATAAGGAAAAACCTCTCAACCTCTAAAGTGAGCAACAAGGTTGTTTTTATTTTATTTTATTTCTCCTTTAAGTTTAAACTCTTAAACAAATCTCTTAATGAGTATTAATAGAAAACTTTAGGTCAGAATGCCTAAGAACTTAATGAATGAGGCCATTTCAGTTTCTGTTCCTTAAATGGTTTTGATGGTGCAAAGTTCAGACAACTCCTGGCCCCATAATGTGCCCAAATGTAATTAAATGTCCTGCACCACCTGTGGGTGTGCCTCTGCATCCAATGTGATCCACGCCGCCTCCTGTGGGGATGTGAAAGTACTCGGTGACGCCTACGCTCACGTTAGCTCCTCTGAAATGTCGTGTACCAGCTGACCTGTTTGAAGCTTGGACTCTTTATCCATGCTGCTCAGCAGCTGGATGGTTTTTTGTTTGTGCGAGCAGCACCGTGGGCTAAATTCCTTGAATTCAGCTCGTCATTGTAAATGACATCCGTTGGGATTCTCTGAGCAACTCAAATAACCAGTGTTGTTTTTTAATATGTGGCTAACTGAACGAAGAGAATAAAATTAGAGGGTAAAAGTTTCTTGGGAGTACATCCAGCTGTGAGCTATGTGCTGCCAGTTTCAGTCTGTTACTTTGTGGTTTTGTTTAGCTAAAAGAGTCTGCATGCAGCACGTTCAACACTTCATCCTTCACTGACAGAGGACTTGCATGCTCCTCTTTAGACTGTTCCTTTTCACTAGACTGGTTACACATACCAGACTTACTGGTAATTGCAGTGTATATAACCTTAATACTCATCCAACTCTGCCTCATGCAGTAATGTCTCTTCAGCTTTAAGCATGGCTTAGTTAAAAAAAAAAAAAAAAAAAAAAAATGGTAACGGCGCTGTAGGATAATCTAAATAATCGGGCTCTCGCACTCTTGACCCTTTTCCAGGAACTGACTCTTTGTGCTTCAGGGAGACGGTGGTTCACCAAGCAGGAAGTCTCTCCCTGTTTTTAATTGTCACAACGCTCCAAGTTCATCTAAACAGACTGAGCCACAACTCAAGATCTCTCAGCACCTTTGCTCCTCCGTTCCTGTCGCTCAGCAGGAGATTTTGGACTGTGGAAAATGAACATGTGCTCCTGACCCCTTCCCTCCACCCTGGTTAAGATAGTAGTTTTTACCATCAGTCTATAAATCACCAATCAGTATGTCTCTACAGTCTGGTTCTTTTCCAGCATCACTGAGTGAAAACTGCCTTAATCAAACCTCCTGAAAAAACCCACCGTTGACCCAGAAACCCTAACTACAGACCCATAGTTAAATCTCTTTCCTCTCGAAGGGTCTGGAGAAAGTTGCTGCTGCTTTGGTAGGTGGGGTGCTCAGCTCTGTTGACGGGTGGGGCACCCTCCTTGGATAATGGTAGGGAAAACACTGCTTCCTCTTGGTCGTCATCAGCCGCCATAAAATCCTTCCACTGCTATGCTGATGACACTGAACTTTACATAAAAACGAACCGTCACCCATCTGCTTCATCCTCAACGCCACCCATCATCTCCCTCCACACTCGCTGTCTGTGTGTAGGAGATAAAATCATGGATGAAGGAAAACTTTCTCCAACTGAACAGCTCCAAAACTGAGGCCATGCTGATGGGCACATCAGCTCCAGTCATCTCCCATAAAACTGTTTCTGGTCAGGAGGACACTACTCTCCTTGTTGTCACAAGCTGGTGTTGGTTTCACCCTCACTTCTCCTTTGGCTCCCATGTTGCAGTGCCTCCTCTTCCTCAAGGAGCTGCTCATTCCACACATCAGAACTTATCTCCGTTCCAACAACTCATCCATCTTCAAATTCCCAGATCTAAGCTTTTGCTCCTCAGTGAGGTTCTCTTTCAGATCACCTGAAGGAACTGCAGACTCCTTCAAAAAAATATTAAAACTTTTTTTTTGTTTTATTGCCCTGACTTTAGTCTTTTTTATTTTTAGTTATTAATCCACTTTTTAAGACTCTTGAAATGTAGCACTTTGATATTTACAAAGGTAAAGTGTCCTATAAATGGAATTAGTTATACATTATTTTATTTGTAAGACAGAAGCTGCTGTGTACAGCCAGGATCTCACTGCTGCATCTATGATTGACGGTGAGGAAAATGAGCAGGTTTCAGCTGCCGCCTCATTGAGATCTGAGCATGTATGACCAGCGAGTCGTGCCTCCATTTAGAAAGTTTAGGAAAATCACGGCCTATTTCTGTGTGTGTGGTTTTGGAACTGTGTTCAGCCGTGCTCATCGTTTTGTTGCCCGTTTACACCCAGTGATGTTGTCTCAGGCTGCTTTGCACTCACCTTGGCAGCTGCCCGCATGTTTTCATCTACTGGAGTGCACTTTGGAAAAATAAATAAATTTGGGCTAGTTTAAGATTCGACATTTACAAAAAAAGGTTCACATGTTGTAACAGAAAATGGTCTTCGTCTATAGCAGAGCCTCAGACACATACCTTCCATGTGCTAGGGACAAAGCCTGATGTGAAAAACAGCTGAAAGAGCTGTGCTGCCACATGACCTGACGGGGCTGCACACTCCTTCAGCACTCGTCCCTTGAGCCCATCAGGACCAGAGGCTTTCTTTGGATGTGTCTTGGACGGGATTGAAATAACTCTGTTCTCCTACCTTCACTGGAGTAGGGTCAGGACTTACTAACACCCACTGTTAAAAGTGACAGGGATAAAAATGTTAATGTTGTGCGAGTGGGTTTGTCTGTAGCTTTTCTAGAATAACCCCAATCGGACAGATTTTCTTGAATTTCTCCAAGTAATAATTGGATGTAAATCTACCTCGACTTTAGTCATCCCAATTTAAGATGGCCAGCACAGCCCATCAACACCAGTAGACATAAAAATGGCTTCAACTCCGTCTCTAAAGGTTTGACGCAACATTTGGTGTGGTAGTTGTTGTGAATTCTGTACTCCAAGCAATAATGGTAAATGGAAAATGGGGTTTGTAATCTTAATCATACTTTTTCTAGCACCTTTCTATATAATCAAGATACTCAAAGAGCTTTACTACACAATCTGTGCCCTGTCACATTCATTCGCTGATGGGACACATCAGCAGCAGCGAAGGGTTCAGTGTCTTGCCCTGCCACACTTCAACATCAGACTGCTGGTAGAATCGAATTCCCAACTTTCCCATTGGAGGACAACTGCTCTAACCGCTCAGCCACAGCTGCCCCACAATGAATCAGGCAAGGTTTTGCATTGTCACGAGATCACACCATTTAGGTTTGACCAAACCCATCCCACTATCATTTCCGAGGCCTGAAAGACAGCAGGTGATATGCATTCCTCCTTTGAACGCTGTGCCTTTTAATGACTAGTCAGTGTTTTTTATTTTATTTTATTTTTTTAAGAACTGGACTTTTGGGGCATTAGTCTGTTTCCTGCCTAAAGTTGAATGAATGCAGCTTGTGAGATGGGTTCAAGGTGCCCTCGACAAGCCTACACGACTGTTGTGAGAAAATTTTCCACACAAATCTTTTAAAATCCTCAAGTTTTGAGGAAGAAGGCCACAAGCTTCTGTGACTTGCTCAAGGAAAGTGAAAACTCCTGCAAATGTTTCTCAAGACTCCTTGGAGACTTGCTTATAAAAAAGTTTCCCAGCTTCTCCAACAAACAGCTCACAGGCTCAAGGAGAGCTGAAGGTCTCTTCTGACCATGATAAAACAACTGTTGCAATCATCAACAACCTTGTTGCCCTCACCAGTTTTTAAAATAAAACCCTTTGACGTAACCAGCTAAAGGTTACGTGGACATATTTACCATTATCAGAGCTTTATTCTCTATGAATGTGAAAATTAAAGAACCGTCTTGCTGTTTGTTCTTGGACCCTGTGAAACACATGTCCTGTCCTTTTCCATCAGATTGCACAGAAGTATGATCCTCTGAAAGAAGATGAGCTTCGGATCTGGATTGAGGACATCACTGGCTGCCCCATTGGCCCCGACTTCCAGAAAGGTCTAAAAAGTGGAGTCATTCTGTGCGAGTAAGCAGCTAATTAATGAAAAGTCCACACTGAGCCACGTGAATCATTATTTTTTTTATTTTGAATGTTAAACTTTGTGCACCTTTTTTCAGACTTATTAACAAACTGAAGCCAGGCTCTGTGAAAAAGATCAACCAGTCAGCGCTGAACTGGCATCAGGTGAGTAAACTGGTGATGAATTCCTTTTCAACCCTCTGGGTGCGGCCTATTGATACAAGGGAGAGCTGTTGTTGTGCACTTAGACTTGGCATCTAATGTTCTCTAAATGGTTCATTTTGCACCAGCCCATCCACAGTAGAAGGTCTAACTATTACAGGACATGTTAGGTTTAAGTGTAATCAACCACCGTAAACAATCATGAGACTGGATCAAACCTGTGCACACTCACTGCACGTTATCTTCTATGAAACTAGGTATGTGTGCAAAGAGCCTATGTAAACCCTGCATAAACACTGTTGTTGAATTTGGTGTGGTCTTAGCTGGAGAACCTGACCAACTTCATCAAAGCCATCACAACGTACGGTCTGAAGCCTCATGATATCTTCGAAGCCAACGACCTGTTCGAGAACGGCAACATGACGCAGGTCCAGACGACGCTGCTCGCTCTCGCCAGCATGGTGAGTTTTGAAAGGACAACTGGAAACACACAGCCATAAAATGTGTTCTGCTTCCATCCCAACAAAGTGTTGCTTTGTAGCCTCATTTCTGATGACTATTACGTTTCTAAGTTCTTAATGTTGTGATGAGTGGTAATATGGCTTTTTAATGCAGCTAAGTAATTTCTAGAGTAAACTGGGTCCTGATGGCAGCTGGTGTGACTTTAGTGGGTGTCTCTGTAGGTGCACGTCTTGGCCTGGAATAAATGGTAAATACAGGACGTATGAGTTGTTGGGGTTAAGGTCGGGCTTTGACTCGTCTACACAAACACATGGAAGTTTATACTTTGTGTTTGTGGCAACAAGCAGGTTCATTGAAATGTACTTCAGTAATACCAGTCAAAAATGATTTTTATTCTTTTTATTTTAAAACTGGTTCAATCCCTCTGTCATTCTGGGAATTTATTTTAAATTTGTATGTCCTTTTGCTATCATTTATTTTGAAAACTGCTATACTACAAAATAATCTCAAGTAAGAAAATTCCACTACTAAGTCCAGAGAGTTTTTAAATGATAAACAAATCAAGCATTTGGTTTCTTTCTTGTAGAGCAAAAACAGTGCAAAATATATCCAATGTAGTTTTAGCCATAAGTTTTAAACAAAAGAATATGTTAACTCTAAACAGTTTCCAGTATTCTCACTTAATGAATAGCAACAGAGCAGCAGTTTACACTGAAACACTTTTCTCTGTGGCTTTGACCAGAGGGTCTTGCAGTAAAATCACACAACACAACGTTCTTGCACAGAGCTCTGATTTTTATATCAGACACAGCATTAGCAGTTAGCAGGTAGAATTCAGGTCTCTATATCGTAGACTGAATGTCTATTGTTTCTACCGTGTACCATATATATTGTGCATTCCTAATATCCACAATGTCTATTTCAGATTAATAAAAAGTACTAAAGTAGTCCCTTGTTTATCGTGGGGGATCTGTACCCTGAAAAACTGCCAAGTAGGAATAGTAGTACAAGTAGCCAGGTCTCTTGTAAAAGAGTCCTCGAGGCTCAGTGGGATTAACCTGCCTAAATAAAGGTTGAATGGGGATGATAACAACTAATAACGGCCATTTAATGGACTAATAACATCCGAAGCCGCTCAACAGGTTTTTTTAATGGCATGGCAGCAGGATAGTGAAGGTTGCTGAAGGAGAGCACCATCAGCTGATCCCAAACGTGGCGTTCCATCCCTGAAGAGGCAGCTGTCCAACACAATCCCCTCAGGGCTCATCTTCTTCAACGCCCAGCTCTGGGGTGACAGGTGAGGATCCTGCCAGCATACAGACCTTTCTTACCAGCAACTATAACTGAACCTTTTTCCATCTCTTGTGTTAGTCCCACAGCGACAGGACAGTCAGGTTCATGACAAACAGACTGAGGTTTGGTTGAGTACCTTCTAACACTCCGACTCAGCACAAAACAAGCAGGCAGGAATAAATATCCACTTCAACATGCTGACCAGTGGCCAAGCATCAGATGCTTTACATTTGTAATGCCTTAGACTTGTTAGATGAATTCAATGAACTGGAAATCTCCTGCTATAAACCGATTAGAGGTAAATCTGAAACAGCCTGTGAGCTACAATAAACCAGTGTTTAAATTTAGAGATGATAGCTTCTGGTGACAGTTACAAAAGCATGAGCTTATTGAACAGGACGCCCATCTTGGTGTTATTCTTCATAAAAATGCTAAATGTTGACAAAACCACAGAAACTGGATTGTTTACAGAAATAATAATCTGGATACTCTCCACTTAAACTCATTTTACTCATACATGAACTCACAGACAAATTAAAAACACACATCAAGTGTCAGTATGTGTTAATCTTCTATTACAGATGTATGTAAATGTATCTGCCATGTTGGAAAATATTGTCTATAAACTATTAGAATGATCTTATTCTCATTTTTAATTAACACACAACACATGCCACTAAAACAGCTCAGCTCATCATGTGGAGAGGATTTCCAGATACCATACCATTCTATATCACTTTATTTATAAAGCAGTTTAAACAGTGACAGTGCACACCAAAGCGCTGTACAGGGACAGACAGACCAAGCACACAGCAACAGATCACATTCAACCTTTATTTAGGCAGGTTAATCCCATTGAGCCTCGAGGACTCATTTACAAGAGAGACCTGGCTACAAACT
>JAVCKU010000117.1:9998151-10009708 GCA_032273985.1 Hypsolebias coamazonicus | reverse complement strand
CATCCATCCATCCATCCATCCATCCATCCATCCATCCATCCATCCATCCATCCATCCATCATCTTTACCTGCTTCTTGCTGTTTGAGTTGCGGGGGTCACTGGTGCTATGTCCATCCATCACTGTTTGACAGACGGGACACCTGGACAGGTCTCCAGTCCATCACAGGGACACCTGGACAGGTCTCCAGTCCATCACAGGGACACCTGAACAGGTCTCCAGTCCATTGCAGGGACACACAGAGACAAATGAGACAAACAACCACTCACTCTCTCACTGTAGAGTCACCAGAGTCACCAGTCAGCCCAACATCATGTTTTTGGTCTGTGGGAGGAAACCAACGCAGCATGAAGACAACATGCAAACACCCAGGAAGGTCCTGGCCGGGCTTTGAACCGGTGACCTTCTCGCTGAGAGGTAACAGCTCTACCAACTGAGTCACCGTGCCGCCCATATTTTTTAAAATAGTTGTGGTACATTATTAAAAAGACTACTGGTTAAGAAGATTGCTAGTTGGTGTCTTTGTCAGACAATATTTTTCCACTTCAACCAGGGGGTGAGTGTCAGGGTTGTTTGGAAACGTTCTGGACCCACAGCTCCTTCATGTGTCATCTTTTGGTGATAATGCCAGTGTTTTCATCAAAAAATCAACTAAAGCAAAATATCTACCGGTAATAACTAATAATTATAAATTATAACTAAAGCGGTTGTTTTGCTGCATTTGAATTTGTGAGAACATCAACCTCCCTGGTCTGTGAAAGACAAAGTGAAGAAATGTCCAGTGTGCTTGTCCACCCTTAGATACAGAAGAACTAACGGAGCCTTCATGGGACAGCACAGTGCTAGATGAACTGGACTAACCACAGCCTGATGACATGTGGACCATCAACTCCACAGCACGTTACGCTGGGAGCCTGCAGCTCTGGTGCACTGTGGAACACACCAAGGAAAACTAGAAGAAATGCAGCATGATGCAAGTGAATGAATATGAATATTTTCTTTGATCATCACCTCGACAGATACATTTATCATATTTTCTGGACTATAAGGCGCATTAAGTGAAACAAAACAGGTAAGTCAAACTTTATTCAACTCATTCACAATAACCCTGAACATTGTTCAGTTGTACCACATAAAACCAGTAAGCACAACCAGAATTAATACATACGTTGCACCTGATCATAAGGCTCACTGTCAATTTTTGAGAAAATTAAAAGATTTTAAGTTTGTCTTATAGTCCGAAAAATACAGTAACTTTATATACAAATGTGTGTCATGTGCAGCTATGTTTGAGTGAATGTTTTAAAACAACAAATACTGAATAAAAAGGACAAAACAGATTAACTATAAGGCTCATTTTCTCTGGTAAAAATTGAAATCTAAATTAAAAATAAATTAAAATCTACAAAATAAGTTGCACAAACAGGCTGGGTCAGAGAAACTTTTCTGTTCAAGTAAATGTTTTAGGAAAATCTAACATTAAGAATGATAAATGGACTGTACCTATACAGCTCCTTTCTATCTGATCAAGATGCTCAAAGCTCTTTACAACAACCTGTGCCTCATTTACTCATTCACACAGCATCTGCTAGATCTCTACAAGGATTAATCAGTTTTATCACATTCACACACTGATGGGACACATCAGAGACAATGAGGGTTCAGTGCCTTGCCCAGGGACACTGCAACATGTGACTGCTGGTGGAATCGAACCCCCAGCTCTCCCATTGGAGGAGACTGCTCAAACCACTCAGCCACAGCTGCTCCCAGTAAAAGAACAAACCAACAAACTGAGTAATGGTCTGAAAGAAAAATAGCTGCTTTAGAAAAGTATCGTGGTGCTAATTAATTAAAGATTTTTTACTTTGAAAATAAAATCCCCACCAGGAATAATTTAAATACTAACAAGTATAAAAGAACAACAAAGATTTGAAAATGTCACGCCTCTGCTGTGAAGTGATAAAACACTTGAAACTTGTTGATACAAAACCTCTGCTGATCTGAAGACAAGCAGGAGTGTTGTCAGAATATACTCAATAATTATACTTTTTCAAACGTGAATTTTCTGAAGTCCTTTGACCTGTGGCCTTTCTCAAGTTCAACAAAAATCATAAAACTATAAACTGCAAAAACTGATTTTATTCTGTGATTAAAAATGTGACGTTTATTGGACGTCTAGCCTCATTTGACAGACTGAAAACATACGCTTTGACTTACAACATATTCATTTATTTATAAGTAGACACAGTTAAATGTATCAAAGTGCATAGAGGGAGTTTTAAATACATGATCACTCGACAGACACGTCCTCATCTTGTAAAGAGCACCCCCCCAACCTGAAACCTTCAAATTAATTTCAAAGCACATTGTTGCACTTTATTTTGAAATGTTCCATGAACATGACGTAAAAACACTTGTTTTATTAGTTTCAAATTATGACAAATGATTTAATTTCAGAGAGGATAAGCGCTACTCTACCACAGAGTTTTCAAGAGTGATGAGCGAGACTTTTTGTCCGAACGGATCCAGTTCTCGGTCGTGTTCTGGGTGGAGCTGCACAGCAATAATTGGTTTCAAGTGTGAGTAAGTGCCTCGTGCACCGTCTCTCAGCTCATCCCGTGATAGATGAGAGGACATCCCCAGGAATGTGAGGCTGATTGTAACACGGCTGCTAATTGATGACATGGTTGGGAATGATCTATGGTAGACAGAATGCTCACCAAGTTAGAAACGAGTTTAAAATACTTTTACAAGCGCTCAACAATCAATAATCAAAGAATTTCACTTCAATGACTGTTTTCTCAAAAAAGAACATGTTGCACTTAGTCAACTTGTTGCATTAAAAAGAGTTTTTTTTTGTCCGAGTCAAGATCAAGAACACTGGTTTTACAAATTTCTCAACATCAGTTTAACCTCTGACCTTTAAGTGAAATGTTAAGTTACAGTAGCGTGCAGCGTTTCTCACTGGCACAGATAATCTAAACGATCCATTAAAGATCAGACAACATGTAAACTCTGGATTATTAAAGTGATAGTCCTGCTCTTTGGGCGTTGGGACTCACTCCCTCTCGACTCCCAACGTGTCAGCTGGGAGGAGGCGCCTCGACTCAGGGGAACCCTTAGACTTTGCTGCTGGACAAGGAGACATCGTTCAGTCGTCACCGCCCCCCCCCCACACACACATTTATGCAGAAATTTCTTTGTGTGGGATTTTGTTGTTTTTTGCGTCCATGCATTTATGCTCATTCCTTATTGTTTCAGATGAACACTAGTTAATGTTAATATAATTAACACTGAATCGAGAGAGGAGGCACGGTGGTGCAACTGGTGGAGCTGCTGCCTCTCAGTGAGCAGGTGACCCTGGTTCAAATCCCGGCGGGGGGGGGGGGGGGGGGGCGCTTTCTGGTGGAGTTTACATGTTCTCTCTGTGCATGTGTGGGTTTTCTCCGTGTACTCCGGTTTCCTCCCACCGATCAAAAACATGCATGTTAGACTGAAGAGTGAATGGTTGTGTCTCGTTTGTCTCGATGTGTCTCTGTGATGGACGGGAGACATGTCCAGGTGTCCCCACCTCTCGCACAGTGATGGCTGGACATGGACACCAGTGACGCCCACAACCTGAAAAGGAAGAAGCGTTTCAAGATGATGGATGGATGAATGGAGAGGGTGTGATGTCATGGTAAGCTGTATGATGTGCACTCGGCACGCTCCGTACCTTTCTGTCCTGCACGGTGACGTGAACGTCGTGTTCCATGGAACAGTCTTGGTCAGTGAGGAACAGAAATAACTAGTTTTCTTATCCTCAGGGTTTGATTGATCAGTATCATAATATTGATCTGACACAGTCAATATGATCTGGTGACGTGTCTTCAAGCAGAGTCCTTGACTCGGCTCGGACACGGAGGGCTGGGGTCGTCTACAGAACTTAACTGATCCGGCAGGTCAGCGTTCCAGACGGAGGAGGGCATTGATAAGAGTGATCTTGTAAGTGCATTAATCTTCAGTGATTGCTGGACTGCTCTCCAAAGCTTTGTAAATAAATCTGATGAACTGCACCCTGGTCTGTTTGGAAATCTCCACGACAGCAGACACTGCCAGAGAGGAGAAATATGACCAGACGCAGGTGACGTGAGCTAAAGGACTGACAGCTTCCATTTCTTAATACCATCAGCAGATACTGCAGATAATACACATATCTGTTGTCTCGGGTCAGGGCAAAACCCCGTCTTTCCACGGAGTTGCTTTTAATGTACACTGAAGAGACCCAAAGCTAGGAGCAGATATTGACGTTACAAATGTATGTCCCATCTATTAAAAAAACATTCAAATGTTGAAAAATTTCATAGAACAGAAAATCTTTCATATAGTCATGGGAACAATTTGAACACCTTATGTATTTTTAAGATATCTGGACATTAGTAAGACAAATAGATGACATGGTTCTGCTTTAATGTAGCTGAACCCAAGTGCAGGTGGACAACAGGAGACTCCCAGGTAAAAACAAGTACTGTAATCTGAATTTATCAAGAAAACAAGACAAAAGCTGACGGGGCAGCAACAACTTCCTTTTAGGAAGACGACAAGAGGACATGAGAACTAGACAGGACAATGCATGGACAAAGGAGGAACACAGAGACACTGACTTTATCAGGAGACTAGAAGGACAAAATGATGAACACCTGGGGTGATTAGGATTGGAGACAGGTGCGACGGGAGCAACAAGCAGGGAAAACACATGGATTACAGAAAAGACAGAAATACCAGAACAAAAACCCACAATATAAACTGTAAAAACACAGAAAGATTAATGCCCATGTTACTAAACAATGTAAAGTGAAAGACATTTGTTTTTTTTGTAAAATGCAACTTTTTTAAGTTTAATTTGAACTTTAACGAGGAACAAATTCTCATTTTCAGTAACGACCTGGCCCAGAGGCAGCAAGTACACGAGTGGCAGGACAGCAGGACGACTTCAGAGACAATACAGAGTGGAAGGCCGTTAAGATTTGTGTGAGGAACAAATTAGGACACTCCAACTTTTACTCAAACGTGCAGCAGATTTTGAATCTGATCAGGGATTTAAAAGGATCTAAAATCAATTTGGAATCAGCCACTCCGCTCTCCAGACAACAGTGGAGGACGTTCCAATAACTCCCACCATGTCCAGAGCAGAGCACGACCCATGAAGAGGCATCAAACTCCCTGAACAAACCGCCCCCTGGGGGTAATAAAGATTCTTGAACTTGAATTCTACTGCGTATGTGGAACATGTGAGACAATCTGTAAAAAATAAAAAAAATTAAAATAAATTCACCTTAAGTGGAGCTGGACCATGTAACATGACGCTGACCCAACACATACATCTACCAGGCACCGGTTGAAAACACCTGGAACAGAATAATCCAAGTCCAGACCTGAACTGTGTTGAGAAGCTGTGGCAGAACTTGGAATGGACCTCAAACGCCTCACAGCTGAAACAGATGTTTCTTCAGACCAACATCTGACACCAGCAGACAAGAAGTGTCCCACGAGTTGCTTCAGCTCAACGAGGACACGCCCGTCATCAGAGGACAGTGTCCAAACTTTTCTTCAGTTCATAAAATGCTTTTTTCTAATCAGCAAAAATGTGATTTTTTTTGTTGTTTACTTGCAATTAAATTATTTTATTTTCCAGAGACAAATAAAACAAAAAGATTAGACACAAGATGTGAACATTTTTAATAAAAATAAAATGTTTCATAGGGTGTTTTAAATTTTACACAACTGTAGGATAATCTGAAGCAGGGCTCTTCAACTAAACTGCTCAGGGGCCACAGTTACTGAGAGTCAGCAGCTCAGGGGCCACAGATACTGAGAGTCAACAGCTCAGGGGCCACAGTTACTGAGAGTCAACAGCTCAGGGGCCACAGTTACTGAGAGTCAACAGCTTAGGGGCCACAGTTACTGAGAGTCAACAGCTCAGGGGCCGGACATCCAGCAGTTACATCATTCTATAAATAAACCAAGTTTTCAAATCATCTGTTTCTTTCTAAACTGGTTTATTTTGTTGCATTGGATCATAAATGCAATAAACAGAACACAAAACCCAATAAATAAATGAATAATAAAAAATATTATTATTATTTTTATTAATTCATTGGCGGGCCGGACTGAAGTTGCCCACGGGCCAAAAGTTGCCCGCGGGCCGCCAGTTGAATTGCCCTGATCTAAATAAAATAGAGACGTTGGTACCTGTACAGTATGAAACGGTACCGTCCCTTGGACTTACCTGATCAGAGTCCATGATGTCTGCCAGATCGTTTTCTGACATATTGAGGATGGAGGCAGCGATGGACTTGGCCTTGATCATGGACTTGGACGAGAGGCCGCTCTTCGCTGCCACAGAACTAGCCTGCCGCAGCCTCCTCCAGCTTCTCAACTGCTGCTTGACCTCTTCAACATCGAGAAGTATTTCACTGGCAAGGGTCTGAAAGCGGGGGGGATAAAAAAGAAGAGGATGATGAAATGGATACAGAAAAACAAGAGGGATAGCATTGCCCGCCAGATGAATAAATGAAATTGATCAAGCATGCACCAGAGAGGCCGCCTACATTATGGAGGAATATTGAGTTTGACACACACAGATTCTCTTCGGTTTTGCTTCACACTCCCCTGTAGGAATGTGGACGCTTGGGGTTCTTGCCCCGTTGATTGAGAGCTCAGGGAACAACGCTTTGATATTAAACACACCCTAAGTTTGGCTTCATTCTCCAAAGGCAGAAAATCACTCTACAGAGAGACGTAGCCATATACAGAGATAGTAAAAAAGCAGCCATTCATTTATTTATTTATTTGCTTTCCATATGTCTCGCAGAACAACAGGGCATCATAACACTGTTAATAATGAAGTTAACAGACGCTGTATCAAATGGTGCCTGAGTGGATGGCATAAGGTGAGCCAAGGATGGCACAGTTGTCAGGAAACTACTTGGAGTATGCTCTAAATACAAAGAGACAATTAAATGTTAAAACTTCCACTGCAAATTAAAAAAACCCAATAAAGTTAATTCCCTTTTGCTTCATTTTGAGCCATCATTTTTATTGATTGACTGATCTTCTGCATTATTCCCTTGCAAGCCTGCAAAACAGCTGACCTGAGGTAATGTCAGGTGACAGAAAACTAGGCAGGACGACTTACAGTGTGCTAAAACAACAACTAGCAGGATTGTTCTAAAACAGTAGACAATATAAAGAAACAAAGACATTTACAAATTTATGCATCATTTATTCAAAAGGAGGACCATCAGCATGCGCATGTGAACAGCTAGTTCTGACTGCCAGCAGCAAACTGGTTGGTCCACGATGAAAAGGTGCTTTTTATAAGACTGAGTTTCTTGCAGGGTTTCAGACTGAAGAGGTCTTTTGGATAAAAGACGAAACATTCCAGGAAAGAAGAATCTGTCCAGAGGACCTGAGTCAACCTTGTTAGATTTTTCTACTTGGACTATTGAGCATCATCAGGACATTCAGTCCACTGGTCCACGAATGGGATGGAAACCACATTGTTTCTCCTGAATCAAAGGTTCAACCATTGATCAGACTTTATTCTGCAGCACCCCTGAATGAACCTTACTGGGAAGCCTAAGGAAAGTGATGGCCCTATAACTGGAAAACACCATCCAGTCCTCCTTTGTGAAGAGGGGAAACACCACCCTAGGCTGCCAGTCCAGTGGCACTGCCCCTGATGTTCATGCGATGTTTCAAATGAGATTCAACCAAGATGGCCCAGCAACATCTAGAACCTTGAGGAACTCGAGGTGGCTCTTGTCTCCCCCTGAAGCCCTGCTGCCGCAGAGCTTTTTCACTACCTCCATGACCCTCAACACTAGTTTTGGACAGACTTACCCTCAAGTCCCCACACTTCAGCTTGCTCCATGCTGGCAGGACTGAGAAGGTCTAAGAAGTAGTCCTTCCACCTCTCATGGACATCACTGTTTGAGGTCACCAGAACCCCACCTTCAATATAGTGTGTTGGTAAAGTGCTCTCAGCCTCTCACAATGGACCATTTTAGAGTGTAATAAGGTCAAATCCTTCAAGAAGTTGGGCTCAAGAGCCCATGCTGTATGCCCAGGTGAGCCCAACTATATCTAAGATAGAACTTTATTGATCCTGTAGGAAAGTGTTGATCTAGCCTGTACCTTTCAAACACTCACATAAGCTCAGGCTCCTGCTGCACCAGAAAGGTGACATTCTATGTCCCAAGAGCTAACACTGGTAAGACTGGGTCAGAGGACCTAGGCTTCCACCTTTGGCTCCCACCCATGGCGCCATGCACCCGACTCGTATGGCCCATCCTGCAAGTAGTGGGCATACAGGAATGGAAACCCATGTAACTCATTTGAGTTGAGCCTGACCTGGCCCCATGGGTAGAGTCCCTGTCATCATGCACTCACCAACAAGCCCCTTCCCCAGGCCTGGCTCCTGGCTGGGGCTCTAGTAACCTACGTCTGGGTGAGGGACACTGAGCTCCTTGTTCTTCTGTCCATACAAGTATCCTGAATCGCTCTTTGTCTGGCCTGTCACCAGAGACAGTCTGCATTGGGAGACCCTACCAGAGACAATTGCCCCAACAAGCACAGCTCCTAGTCATTAAGGTGCACAGACTCCTCCACCACCATAAGGTGGTAACATAGGAGTTATTATTTTACTAAAACATACCAAAAAAAAGGACAATACTGCGATTTTCAGCAGAGATGACAAGTCTAAGTATTATCTGTAAGTGAATTATTTTTGTGTCTGTGTGTTGTGTGAAACAGTCACAATATGCAGGGCCACTCTTTAACAGTTCAAGAGCAGTGCTTACAGCCTGGAGCGTGTGCAGGGGCCAAAAGGGTTTGCTGGCACACAATAAAAAATACTTCTCAACACACAAATGCACACACAGAGTCACAAAGAACAAAAACCTAAGCTCACACACACACACACACATACACACAGCCCTCCGGTCCTGATCAATATATGACAAGGGTAAATCTCCTCCGGATGTCAGGCAGTCCAATCAAAGGGCTTGGTGTTCTTATAGGGGATCACAAGAGCCAGGGGGAGACAAACAATGATGTGAATCCTCAACAACAGTGCAATGGCCTCTACAGCTTAGGGTTATGGGAATGGAGGAGAACTGTAATACTGGCATTAAGTGTATTTCTATACACATATTTTCCATACGAGACTCTTGTGGATCTTCCCAACTGTCTGTACGTGCACATGTTTAGGTAGCATAATTACACAACAGAAGGGCCACTTAATCAGTTGCTTGGACAAACAAGAAGGTGCAGCATGAAAGAAAACATTAAAACAAATCTATGTGTACAGTTTCTGACTAAAATTACCCATACAAAAGGCAATACATGTTTTATAACTTTCTCAATATCTGGCCAACGAACAAAAGTAATAGAAAGATATAATACAGCACTTTCCCATAACCTGTCAACCACTTGATTTATGTGTGTGAGGAACAAACATCTGCCATTGTTATCTATCTGCCAAGCCCTTTTCTTTTTTGACAGACAGGTGTGAACTGAACAGAAGTGATGGACAGTGTTTTTCAGCCTGTGGCAGACTCACACATAGATTGGCACAACTAGTACTGGGTGATGAATTAGACCTAAACAAAGACCACAGTCACCATTTCCAAACACTAAATAGTATTTTGACAATGATGACTTGTTCTATGAAACATAAGATGGAAGTAGACAAGCATAGGGACACATTTACAATGATGGTGGCCATGTGGTTGCTGTGCTCTTAAAGGCTAATGGCAATCCTCTGCAAATAATGATACCCACGCTTAAAAAGAGAGGGGTGGAGATGTGTAACATGCTAGTTCTAGGTTTGGGTCTATTTTCAGATAAACATTGAGCAATTATTGGAAAAAAACAAACAAAAAAAACAAACAAAAAAAAAAACCGTCTAAACTAGAGCCCAACTAGTGTGGAAATTTTGGCTATCGCCGATACCGATATTGGGAGGGAAAGGCTAATGCCAATAACCAATATATTGGCTGAAATTTTTTTTTTTTTAATCTCTGCCCACCCTAAATAATGTAAGTAAAATGCTAATTTTAAACTTGTTTTAACACTTGAAGTCTTGAAACAGTCTTTCTCATGTGTTCACATTTTCTATCCTCCACTATTCACCATAAAGTTACCAAGTGTGTTACAAAAATATAAATTAAAGAAATGTCCTTCTCCATTCAGTGTTTAAACAGTCAGTCATGTATGGTGAAGGTCTGATTAGTTTTGACCACAGCAGAGTTTATTTTTCTTTGTAGAGAAGTAAATATTTCAAACAATGTATTTCATTGAGGACGACAAAGATAACATTACTAACACTGATATATTTTATCTCTATGTTAGATTTATTGTTTTGGATAAAGCTTTACAAGGCATTAGTAGGCCTGTCACAATAACACATTTTGATGGGCGATTAATTGTCACAGAAATTATTGCGATAAACAATAATATTGTTTGAAATTTGACAATAATCAGTAATTGTCAAACTCAAGAGGAAATGTTGGTAAATGTTTGTGTGCAATACCTTTTTTGACCACTGGATGGCAGTATAAGGCTATTTGAACAGAAGGATGGATAGTGAAGGAGCGAGCAGCGTGTCTCTTTACAAAAAATGGGAGGGAGGCCTCTTGACATGACATGGGCTGTCTCTCGTTCCTGTCTTTTGGTTCTCAAAATGGCAGACGCTCGGTGTGGTTTGAGCTCTTTAGCATAGCATATGCTACTCAAAGCTTTTAATAAAAAAATAAAAAAATAAATCAGTAAACAAGTTCTCAGTTTCTTTTTGCAGAGAAAAACAACTTTTTAGATGAAGGCACGGGTTACAACCATCAATTTGGGAGCGTTGACAAGACAGGTTTTTTCCCCAAAATCGGCCTGTTAGCTTAGCTCGTACTTAGCTTCTCAGCGTAGCTGCTTTTAACGATCCAAAAACTCGATTTAAATATGGACACGGCTTGTTCCCAGTGTTTATAATGGTGCATAATGGAACAGTTATAAAGTTAAGATATGTCACAAAATGCCTTTTGACGGACAGGTGAGAACTGAACAGAAGTGAGGGACAGTGTTTATCAGTCTGTGGCAGACAAACTGACACAACCAGAATCCAAAACCTTTTGATTCTTATCTTATCTGGGTAATCAAAAAACAGTATATACCAGTCTTTTTAAATTAAAATGTTAGCTGACATGTAAAACTAGTTTTACTTTGAAATGTGATCCTTAGTATTAACAAAAGTTATATGTAAGTGCAAGCTTGTATCAATGAGGAGTCCAGTTGATCTGAACACCAAATACCCACTAAACAGTGAGTTGTGCTTCAAATAAATGATAGCTGGGCCATTTGAAACTGCAACTCTAAAGTAATCAAACTGTTGTCCTTTACTTACAACAACAGAGTGAGCTGTCACATCAAATTTCAGAGGATGTCTGACAGGCTGTCACATTGTAAAGTTTGCAGATGATACAGCTGTGGTGGGATGCATCACAAACAATGATGAGTCCAGCTAC
>JAVCKU010000117.1:9750974-9762998 GCA_032273985.1 Hypsolebias coamazonicus | reverse complement strand
TATATGTGTGTATGTACATGCATTAATGCATTAACGTCCATATGAATCTATTTTTAAAGAAACACAAACAACAACAACGTTCAGTTTTGCACACAGTGATGAATGAGCGTCCTTCTGTCGGCTCTTTGACTTTATGACTTTATGACTTTATGTTTTCTAGCCGGCTGTCGTGCATGTTGTCCGTTGTGTGTGTTTGGTTGCCAGGTTAGCAGAACAGCAGAAAACGGTCAAATCTCAGAAAGTCGTCTTTGTTAGTAGAAAATGTCCACCACAGGAAAACGTCAATGAAAACACAAGACTACAGTGAAGTTGATTAAAAATGTGTGTTTACTTGGAGCGAGCATTTGTTGTGCTTGTAGCTGAGCTTCATCCTGAACACACACTCTGAGGGCTGACAGGACCGCGCAAGATCTTTGTCAGATCCATGCACATGTGAGCTGGCGGGTGATAGGCATTCTTCCAATTTCAATAAATATAAATTCTTCTGTGTTTGAAACAAATCTGCGTCCAGACAAGAAACCAGCAGAAACAGTCCAGAAATCTTGAGGCCAGGACATCGAGCCCAACAAGTTCAGCTCCAAGCTGAACTACGGCGGCACCACTGGTTTTATACTCGGGTCAAAGCCAGATGTTTTACCGTATCAACTCCCTCTTTCTGTCCGCACGTGTCTGTACGTCCAGATCTTTTCAGTAAACTTCATGTGAGCGGAGTGTTGCACACTTTTCATCACTCTGAAGTCAAGGCCACAAACCAAGGTCAGTTATTATCAAAGGTCTTCGGCTGTGTGCACCGTGGCTGCAGGCGGCTGCATGATCACTGGTCGACAGAACTATAATGTGCCGTTTGTGCTGCTCTCGTCCAACATTTACTGTTGAAGCTGCCAGTTTGCTGAGGTGACCTCGTCGTCGCAGTTTCAAACACGGTGAGACGTTTCTAACTGGGTTACAACATGAATGATGCGCTGATTGAACAACGTACAGGACGTGCTCATAATCTGTGTTGTCAATAAATATTCTGTTTTCATGGGTACGAGCAGAGTAAATGATGTTTTACTAAACAGTCTGAAAAATGTGACCATTTGGAGACAAAATAAAGAACGTTAGTTTTCAATGGTTGTACTGAACAGAACGAGAAAGAACACTGGTGGATTTGTTACAGACATAATTTAATTTATTCATTATAAACAGAAAACATTTTTAAAGAGCAACATATGGATCATGATAAACGGATTAAAACAATCTCCACCTTCTATTAGAAACAGTTTGTTGTGTTAAATGTTCAGATTAGCTTTAAGAAGAGAGCTGTGGACCATGTGTTGAAGCGATATGACGCATTAATTATTAATAGCACCTGCGCTCTATGGCTAAGGGGAACATATGTCCTGCATGAATTATCTCCAATCAATATATAGAGTTCAGTGGAAACACGGCTCCTAATTACACCCCTGTTTGACCGCATGCTAACCTCGGCTCCCACCTTCTTGTGTTTTCCTCTCTCTGAACTCTGCTCCCGTCCCACTCCTCGTCTGTCAGGGCTTTTGGTGCACAAACAGTGCACTACAACACAAATCAATGGACTCGCACGTCCACACACAGCAGACCAGGAGCAGACTGCAGGAGCTCTAACCTGAACACCTCCAGCCTGCAGGTTGATCAATAGTCAGAAGAGAAGCATTAAGAGCCCCCCCGCACTCCGCCCGTCGTTTCATTCCACACTAATCATGTTTTCAATGTGTTCTGTCTCTCCTGCTGTCGCCCGTTCTTTACGTTCATTCCTCTGAGGTCCTCTGGAGGCTCCGCCAGACACCCGGTTAGACGTGATTACAATCATTAGGGCCCCCTCCTTCCACCCCGGCAGACAGCACCTGCACATTAGCTGATCCATACTTATTGCATCTGGGCTCCTCTTACAGTCTTGTAATTCTCATGGAGACACATATTAGTGTGACACTTTGTGTCTGCGAGGTGAGACGCTGCGCTGACACCAAATCAACTTACACCCAGCCTCGCGGGACGTTGGAGGGCACTGCTGTGCGCTGACAACTCGGGCGCAGGCAGCCTGTATTGAGTTTGTGGAGGCTGTGTTAGCTTGTAGTGCTGCACGGGGTGGTGGTGGTGGTGGGGGGGTGTTACTGACAGGAAGCAGGACTGAAGGGATCAATTGCACTGCATGGCACTACAGACAGGGGCAGACCCAAACAAAGGTTGCATTACGCAGCTTTAAATCAAGATAAGGCTGAATTATTTTAACACAAACATAAAAAACTGAACGTATTTAATTTTCTGTTGGGCCTTTGGAAAGAAGCACCGCTCTTTACTCTGTTCTAACATCTCAGCCCTTCAGCACATGGACATTTGTGCTGTGTGGTGGACCTGAGCCTCCAGGTGGCCTTGTGTCCCCGGTCAGAACAAACAGAGCAGCAGTTAGCTCTACCTCTCTCCTGGGGGCCAGGCCCCGCCTGCTGACGGGCCCCCAGCCGTTCAGGGACAGGATGCTTGATCATGGAGGCGACTTTTCTCAAAAGAAGCTTCCCAGAGAGCCGCCCGTGCTCTCGTCGTGTTGCTGTCCAGAATCCAGACACTGCGGAGCTCACACGTCTGTTTTATACAATAAAAGACACGATGAAGCTGCTGAGCACTGGATGACCCCCCCAGGGCCCACTGCAGTGAAAATGATAACTCTCAGTTCCCCGACCACTGAAGCTTCGAGATCCTTCAGCAAATGGACTTAAAAAGTGATTATTTTGCACCAGAGTATAATTAACAAGCAAAAACAAAAAAAGAATTTTCACAATTTTCTCTCTTGTAAATGAGTCCTCGACGCTCAATGAGATTAACCTGCCTAAATAAAGGTTGAATGAATGAATGAATGAAAAAAACAATAAAAGTCCCAAGAGAAATTCTCAATACCTCCAAGTGGCGTGTGCACGGGGCGATGGACGACGGTTGTCTGAAAGAGCAAGTGCAGAGTTTAGTGGACCGAGAGGAACAATGAACAGCTAAAAAAAGAGAAGTGAAGCAAAATGGATTGAATGTGTTGAAGACCAGATGTGCTGAGGATGAATCAAACATCTGCTGGCTCTGCAAAAACTTTCACAATCTCGAATGACCCCCGTCTTCTTTTCTTTTTAAACCAGATGTCAACTTTTCACAGCGTTCCCCTCACAGAGGCACTTTTATGCATAAAAAGTATGCGTGTTATTTGATGTTGCATCTATTCCCAAACATCTGGAGAGTTTTAAAAACACCACATTGATTTGTTACCTTGCAGTTATTTCTACTCTGCGTGTGTGTATGGTCGTAAAGTTTGGCTTGGTGTGTGTGGTGTGATACAGAAAGGTGGCACAAGACGCCTGCGGTGAACAATGACCACCCTGCAGCGTGTTACAGCAGACAGACACTCGAGGACGCTTCACAGAGCAACAACGTCCGGTTGGCGACTGACAACTTTCTGAGCCTCAGACACAGATCGGTTGTCCTTCTCAAAGCTGTCGTGTCTCATATTATTAATATTTATTCTATTTCCTGTCAACATCTGACCAAATTCTTGTAAACTTTGTTAAGTTTTGTGAAAAATGCTGTTCAGTAACAGTTTTTCTTTAATCACCATTCTTACTGACATGCAGACTTTACTGAGGCTGTGCTGTCTCCGTCTGCAGCCGACATCATCACGTCCACCTACAATTCCACTGATGACATTTTTAATGTGAGTAAATTGGGATAAATTGACCAAATCTCTATTTTATTCAGAAAGAGAAAAATAATTAATGAGCAAATTATTTCACAATGACTCCAGCCCTTTATGTAATTTATTTAAACCTTCGACTCTTATCGTCATCGTTTGATAGAAATAGATTTTCTCTTGTATTCAAATATTTTATTTGTATCTCCAACAAAGAAACAACCATTTATCATCATGTAATTTTTATTATAACTTTTTGTTCTAAGTCAAACATAACGCTGCACAGTCTGTCTACTTCTTATATTTTCTAGGTGAAATGTGACTGTGCAGGATAAAAAGGCACTTCTGTCTGAGTGATCTGATACTGAATCATATTCTCTGTTCAAATTAACAGACGCATGACACGACTCTGCTCGGAGAGGACAACGGTGGAATAAATTGACAAAACGTTGAATTTGCATGGATGAATGAGTGTTCTCTAAATGTATTTATTATATTACAAACGTAGTTTAGATCTGTGTTTATTCTTGGGCACCTGTCACTGGATGCCACCTCCAGCTCATGTTTTACTTTTGTAATTATCATGATGGACACAGGTTCCTTCAGGGCGCAGATCCATCCTGGTGGCCCTTCCGGTCGACGTTATTCAGTCACTCAGTGAAAAACTGTCAGGGAAAGAAAAGGTAGCGGAGAGGAGGAGAGACTCCAGTTAATGGTCTTGCATCTTCCTGGCAGCATGTCAATAATGGGTCTGATCACATTAAATAAAGAGTCCATTAACTTATTCTTCTCTTCCTGCTGCAGAGCAGAAGCACCGGAGAGATGAAAAGCTTTTTCTAATGCAGCGTCACAGACACCTCTATCTGCTCCTGATGCTCTGGAGACAGGAACACTTGGAAGTTTTACCTCAATCCTTCAGTCAGTCACAAATTCATTTTCTACTTGGGATGTGAAAGTGACGTGCACATTCTTTTGACTGTGCCCACATCGGTGTTTAAAAGACACGGTAAATGGAGAATTAAGAATAAAGGAAGAGAAGTTAAAGCAGAAACACATTCTTGCAACAGATGCAACTATTAACATTTTTCATTTGTCGTTATCTGTTCAGCACTGAACCCTTTTTAAACTGATGAACACAGACCTTTGCTTTAGCGTCTTAGCAGACACCATAGAAGACAAACGAGAAGCAGAGATGATCCACCAAGACGGTGCACTCATCCAACACTGCAGCCATGGAGCAAATTGTGAGCATATGTTGATGCACCTACTCTTCTGCTCTGCCAAAAGAGTAATCAAGACAAAGGGGATGTGATATAAGTGGGACAGAAAAGCATCTCTACCAGCACGTGCACACATTTCTCAGCCGCCTCACTGCTCTTCATCGGCCCTGGAGGGAGCGCAGAGGCCTCCACATCTGTCTCCCAGGCCAACGACAGACCTGGCTGCTGTTTCCAGACCTGAGAGATCACACGAATCATCTTCAGTTCATGTAAAATGTCAGATAATCCCTCTGCTTCTATCGGTCCTCTGCTCAGAGGCGTCCCCTCTGGCTCCGTGCTAGGTCTGCTGAGTTTTGCACATTGATCACAGTTAGGGTTCCTCAGTGCAGCGCTGGTGAGGTGAGCCTACACGACCGTGTGTTGTGCGCTTCGTGCAGAGACGGGGAATCGATACGTCAGCGCAGACACAAATGCTGCTGGCAGGTTAGTGCTGCGAGCCGATCCTTCAGAGGTTCTGAACCCGGGACAACAGTCCAGTTGGCTCTGCTGTGCATCGGGGCCTGCAGAGGCTTCCATGTGCTGGTCCTCTGCAGCCCTGCTGGGCTGTGGACAGAGGACTGTCCTGTCCGCTTTTAAAGAGGCCAAGGGACGGCTTTTAAAAGATGATCACGACGTGGGTGGAGGCCAAACGAGTCAGATGTTGTGGGTCCCAAACTAAATTATAACCTCCTAACAACACCCCCAACCTCTGCCCCCCCCCCCACCACCAATCTCCACAGCCTAGAAGTGTGCCATAAATAAAGTCTAAATAAGTCAATTAGTTGCCCTTAGCAACAGCCAGCACACAGTCATGAATTTTAAACTGAAGCCATGAGTTAAATCAGGAGGAGAGGTGCAGGCAGTGTATCTTCTGGCCCGTCAGCTGATGTGGACTTTTCATATTTACGTCCACCAGAACCTGACAGACCGTCTTCAGACGCAGCGAGGAGCGAAGCGTTGACTAGTCGTTGCTCTTTGCACAGTTCGTGACTAAATGACGACGCAGGAACAAACTCTTCCTGCTCCTCGTTCTCACCAGGAACAACAGCTGATGGTTAGAGAACCATCCCAGGTTCCACTTCAGTTGTGTTTTAAACGGGAGAGCATTCAAATGAGAACAGGACTCAACGTGCACTGGTTTTCTGTGAACATTTTTACAAGTTAAGAATTAAAATAAAGAGATCAGTAGACCATGCTACATTTATTTGTAGGATATGCTATTCATGCAATTCCATTACTGATTAAAAAAAACACCAATATACAATTCTTTTTCAAGCCAACCAAATGTACAGAAGCTTAAAGAGGACATTCTTAGAAATTTCATTTCTTGCCATTACATGGAGATTAGAACAAATCTAAATCTAACATCACGTTTCCTCTAAATAACCAGATAATATATGTTTTGATTGAGAAATTTCTTTTTTCACTGAACTTCAACCAGAAATTGTACGTCTTCATCTTCATCTTCATCAGAAGAGCTGAACTGACTGACAGTTAAAAAAAAAAAAAGAAGTCACTTTAAAGAAGAGCCGTCATCGATCAGCACCTTAGAAGATTGATAAGTGTCTGGAAGACTGAGTGATGAAACTGTGGAGACACAACATCCAGGGTCAAAAACTAAACACAGTTTCCTTCAAATATGTTGTTATCCAAAAAAAAAAAAAGCTTTAATTCCTTGAGATGGCAAATAAATAAAATTACGTCAAATAAATATTTACAAGATACATCAGCTTTTTAAGAGATCAGAAATAACCATCAAATATTTCTCTTGTTGAACATATCTTTAAATAAATGCTCAGCTCTTCCATGTCTAATAAAGTTCCTGAGAAACTTTGATGGGACTGCACTGTGAGCGTTTCGCTAACAGCTGCTGTTTGAAATGTTCTTTATGAATAAAGGTGACTTGACTGCAGCCAGTTTACCTTTTTGATTTGACAGTACTAGGATGTACTGATGTCAGCTACCACCACGGTGGACTTTCTCTAAAAATGGCTGATTTACAGTATTTTCCTTTTCAGCTTAGGTAGCCATCTTGGTTTTTGGTTTGCAATGAGAGTCTATTAGGGACCATTCTCAGCTACCAACACCAAATTTCAGCTCAATATCTCAAATAATGATTGAGCTATAGTCTATTCTGTGTTTTTATGAGGTAGCTGTGGCAGCCATCTTGAACCAAAATGGCTCCAAATGTTAATCAGTGTTTTGTTCAGAGACCTCTCCCCTCCAGGTCATGTGACCTCATTGTGTCAGTTAGAGGCTGTGAAGAGTTCTCTCAGTGTTTTTCAGTGGGATTTTTCTTTGTTAGTTACGTCGCCATGGTAACTGGAAACGCCAGTGAAAGTAGCACATCACGGGGCGGAGCTGGTTGTTTGGACGTAACATTTGTGGACGGACACGTTGAGTTTCAGACCACGTTAAGGTTGATAGAGAGTGAGACCCTTACAGGACCGAGATGGTGGAGAAGCAGGGCAGTCGACCTGGGACCAGAAAGTCACGGTTCGACTCCTGCCATGCCCACATGACGTGGTGTCCCTGAGCAAGACACCCAATCCCTAACTGCTCCCCGGTGCTTACATAGCTGCCCACTCTCCACCTGGGTGTGTCTCAGGTGTGATGGTTAAATCTCAGCGTTGTATAGAAACATGACGACAGCACAGAGCACTTTATTCCTCTAATGACACGTTTTAAACGATGGACTGGATGAATGTTGCTCTGTTCATCTTTGTCATCACCATCGGATTGTTTTGTGTTTTCTTGTTACAATACTGGCAACATATGGCTTATCAAGTTTAGTTTATTGTCATTCTCATTCCATGTGGTACATGAGCAGAAGGGTCCCAGTTACACTCGAACACAGCAAAATGTAAAGTGTAAAAAGAAACTGTATATGAGGATCCAAGATATAAACTAAGATTTACGCTAAACACTACAAATGTAAACCAGTACGACATGACAACAGCAGCCGAGCTACAACACAGATACAAGTCAGTGTTTATGAAGTTTGAAAGACAAACGTTTGAGACACATTTGAAATAAATTCTTCTGAAGCGCGGAGCATAAAAGAAAACATTACCGAGATCACAGAGTGCAGATTTCAGCCTTTATGATTCCTCCAAATGTCGTCCGCCCACGTCATTATGGAGCTAAAGATTTTCTGTGGTCCAACACGAGGGAAAGCAGCAGAGCTTGTTCACAGATGACCTCTGACCTGCCACTGGATAACCAATGGGGAGGCAGCTTTGCCCTTGGACGTGATGGCTCCAGGCGGTGGGCTCTGCATGAACCTATCCCCCATGGTGCCCCTCGTCACTAGATCCTCTGAATAATTCATAAAGGCCCAAAAACTGCAGTGGGGGAGGGAAGGCAGGAAAAGGAAGCGTCAAAGTTCAAGAGTTTCTTTAGATCACAAGGAACTTCTGCTTAACCTCCCTTGAAGTGGCAACCACAGGAGCAGAGCTTTTTTATTTACTGAGAACTGGATCAGAGCAGGACTGGAGATCAATGGGCGCTCCCTCGAGGCTTAGCGGAGATCACGATTACTGCAAGGTGATTGGTGGATCAATGTGGTTCCCATGGTCCACCTTGCCATTGTGAGAGCTGATCCTTTCTGTTTCTTCAGCTGTCTCATGACCAGCTGAGACCAACAGACCAGCAACATGTTGGACTGACTGTAACTCTGAATTGTCTCTAGGTGAGACGTGTCTCTGTGTCCCTGTGATGGACTGGAGACCTGTCCAGGGTGTCCCCCACCTCTCACACTGACTGCTGGACATTGACACCGGTGACCTCCATGACCCAAAAAGAAGCAGGTCAAAATAATGAATGATGGATGGATGGATGGATGGATGTATCATCCAGCACAGGCTGCACAGCGTGCTCATGGCTCTGCCAGCTGACGTCTGAAGTCTTCATCCTTTCAGTGTACTTTTGGAGACGCTTGGTTTGGTTTAAATCTGCTCTTGAAGAACTTTATGAAGGTACGAGTGCTGCTGCAGACGGTGGCTTTTAAATCCACTTGATACACAACCTCACAAGTGCACAGCTGACCGTGCACGCATCATGTGCTTATGCTCAGCAGTCCACCTCCACACGACTCCAGGCGTCCACAGTTTGTGACCAAAGAGCATCAGCAGAACGATGAATAAAGACGGGGGTTGTGGGGGTGATTCTGGAAGGCGCAGGGGCAGGCACAACAAATAAAGCAACATCAGAAGCTGTCCACTGGATGGAGAAGGTACCCAATCATCTGGCTGCTGTAATTATTGCCTAATAGTCATTAACCTGGTGAGCAGAGGGTTAGCTGCATTGTTTGAAGGAGTCTGGGACGCATAATGACAGACTAATATGTCATAGCGCTAGGGGAGACGGGGGAGGGGTCGATTAATGAGATTTTACTGGAGGGAGTGGACAAGAATAGGTGGGGCATGCCTGGAAAATGTAGAGGGACGAGGGCGGCATGAAGCTAATTGGAGGATGAGTGCCTCCTTGTAAAAGAGGTTCTAATGGCATGTTTGCTCTCCCGCAGCATCACGGGGCTAATGCAGGGGAGTGCAGTTCAGAGGCTCGTGCCTGGAAACATTGTGCACATGTGCTACAGAGGAGACGTGCATCTTAACACAATACTTTGTGATTTTCTGACCTTCGGCTTCAACTTTGCTTTGCTGCAGTGAACTCTGCAGAACGAGCGACAGCAGGAGCTGAAGTGGCTTTTAATGAAAATCATTACGACAAAATAACCAGCTGGGGTTTCACAAACTGAACTTTACTCGTGTCTGTCCCCTTTCACCATTTTTTACTCACTTCCGTTCACTTCTTGTTCCCAAGGTGACGCCAGCGTGCACGCTAATGTCACATTTCCCACTTTCCCCCTAAAACCTAAGTCAGCAGTTGAAAGTCCTGTGGAAAGGTAACACACAACTGTTGAACATGACACGATCAACAGGTTTAATTTTGACCAGTGGTCTGGAAGTGCTACTGCTAGCTGCTGCTGCAAACAACCATAAAACTGGTGCATGATTTTATGCACAGTTGAACGTGAAAATGAGAGCAGAGTACATAAATCGGTGAAGCTCCGAAGGTTTTCAGACTAAACTTAAGACGACCTTGCATGGACGGGTGAATAGACGTCAACTTTATGAGTCCAAACAGAGTTTGTTTGAGGAGCCATCTGCAGCAGGTATGACACTGTTTGTTTTCAACGCACTGCTTTAAGAAGGCTCAGGTCCTGGTCAGCATCTTCTCTGGCAGAATCGCAGACACAGAACCTGCTTCATGGTTTATTGAACGTCATCGGGCTGTACCTGCGTCATTCTTTCTTAATTTAAGTTAAAGCTCCTCTTGAGTTAGCAGCAAATAAAACGACCTGAGAGGGATGGATGAAGACGACACGTTCTGTAAGAGGTTTCTAGATGATGTAAAAAACTGTTTGGTATTTGAGACGTCGTTTTGGTTGATGGGACTCCAAATGAAATGGCCTTTTTGCTTTAAATTCAGATTTAATTAAGAATGCATCATTAAAGTAACACACATGCATTTGAAACAAGATAACTTTAATAAACATCCTTTGAATGAAAACTCTAAACTGGTCTGCATCAGGGTACCTTAACTCAACCAGTGTTTTCAGTGTGTCTAAAATCAGATAAAAAGTCGAGCGTCCTTCTTGGATCCACACATTGAGAGTGTTCTGTTGCTGAAGCTATTTAAAGATTCTCTTTTTAATTTGCTTTGAGTGTTTTTGTTTCAATTAAATAAAGCGGAGATGCCCACATGGCCGTGCAGAATGAAATAATGGTGTCCAGGCTGGAATTTAAAGTCGTACCTCCAGGCTAAAAGTCCAGAGCGCACAGAATGAAAGTGTAAAATGTTTTTAATGTATATTTAACAACAAATACCCCAGTGACTATTGATGTTTCGTCTCAGAAGAATCTATTTCTTTAGTATATCTGAGGGCGTGATATGAAACCGCTCACACTTTTTCTGCTTCTTCCTCTGTGTGTCTCTTGTTTCTGTCTCTCTTTAAACATTTATCTTCTGTTTTCTCCTTACAAGCCCTTTGTGCCTTGTGATGTTGGTTTTTACAGCTTTCTACTCGCCCAGTTGCCATTTATCTTTCATAGATGCCAGCAGCAGGAGCACAGAAGAGACGCTACCATTTCAGTGACTAATTGTCATCGTTTGTGTTGCTCCCTTGATGTCACTTGGTACTTCCTCAGCAGTATTTATCTTTTTGTCTCCTTTGTAATTTTACATTTATTACACGTGAATAAAAATGGACATGTCCCATGTCCCATATGTAAGACACTGAGCGAGGAGATCAAGTGTCTTATTTTTATGCTTTTTCAAACCATATTTAAACAAAATGTCCATGATGGTGCTCTGGTGATCCCCCATTACTATCAAGTTATGAGAGTAGTTTTGGACTGGAACTGATTTCTCATTTTTGCCGTGCAAAAAATGCACACAAAAAAAAAAACAGAAATACAGAAAGATATAATAAATATATTTTGTTAAAGTTATGTCTTTTTTATTTTCAAAAAATAACAAATGTATCTAAAGCCCCAAGTTTATTTAGCAAACAACAAAACCTTTACCACTTTATATGATTTCCAGTTTAGAAAACATTGCAACAATACATTTAGATGAATGGATGTTGTGCAATGAAAGGAATATAACCTCAAAACATCTTCAACAGTAACACATGACAGTCCAAGTCCATTGTTTCCTCTTAATTCAAGCAGTGCACCCCTCACATGTAAAGAATACAGATGAAGTCAAGCCGACCGGCGTCTGATCATCGGTTTGCACTAATTCTTCTGTTCACTTTTTGTTCCGGCTCAAAGAAAAACAAAAGTTTTTTAAAAAGCCTCAAGGAGATTTTTTTTGTACTCTGGGGGAGTTTCAGCAAAAGTTTGTATTTATAAAATCTATTTTAGTCAGTCGTAGATTTAAATGAGAGCTGTACAAAATGTGCAGAGGCCTCCTGACAGCACATCACTGATAGATCTGGAGGGTGGTGCAAACAGCAGTGGACGTCACTGGAAACAGTCTCCACACCATCCAGGACATCTACCACAGCTGATGTCT
>JAVCKU010000117.1:9732380-9743135 GCA_032273985.1 Hypsolebias coamazonicus | reverse complement strand
TGTGTGTGTGTGTGTGTGTGTGTGTGTGTGTGTGTGTGTGTGTGTGTGTGTGTGTGTGTGTGTGTGTGTGTTCAGTAAACTGTTCAGAAACGTCTCAACTGTGCAGTTTACGTCTCTCCACTGTTGATAAAATGTATTTTTTAAACAAATGCATGAAATAAATCTGTGCACGTGATTAATGTACATGCACATTCATACAAGAAGTCACAATTGAGCAAACGTGCACGTGAGTATTTTTTAACTGTGCGTGTGGTTTGACAGCGAGGTGTTTTCAGCCCCAGGTCGCCTCCTGCAGAAAGTGTTACTGACACTGATGAGCCCAGAGATGAAGCGGCTGCTTGATGAACTGTGCACGATCATCCTTATTATTATCACTGATATTTTACTTTAACCTTCACAACATTTGAGCCAGCGCTGTCTGTCGCTGCAGCAAGCTGCTGTCCTCCCTCCACTGTCCCATGATGCAGGCGTGTACGGCCCCATGGGCCCCGTGCACGCCACTGCAGATGGAGAGAGTGAAGGTTAATTATGTGGAGAACCTCTTTCCTCCGCCTCCTTCGTCCCTCCGTCTTCCCCCGGTCCCCTCACGGCCGCGTGCCGGTTCCTGCGCGGCGCCTTGTGCTGCAGAAACAAAGACGTGTTTCAAACATCTGCTGGACAAAAGTTTCAAACAGCCTCACAAACTCCACCCCTTTGGTTTACCACTATAAACTGTGATTTATTTGAAAGAGAATAAAACATCATCATCATAACAATGATTTTGTGTTCCTCCTAAAGCATATTTAATTGTTAAAACTTGTTTCTGTGAGCGTCCAGGAGCTGTTTGACGCTGTTAGAGGAACTGAGACAACACGGCCGTCGTGTGATGAATGTGTGTGAGATCCTTGTCCTCCCACTCAAAGCTGAAACCTCATAACACCCAGAATGACAGGAAAGACAAAGGACCAGCAGCGTCTCCGGGCGCCGGCTCATTTACACATTACCAGTCATTTGGATAGTGTGTATCCACACACACTCACTCCGACACAAACGAGGCCAAGGCCATCAGACGAGCCTAAAGATGATTAACGGCGACCGGGATGGGCACACGCTCGCGCTGCCTCCTCTGCACAGTCAGACGGGGGTCTCCGGGGGCCTCCCCCGGCTGCTGGGTGAAGATGAGACGGTCAAATTGGTTTGCCAGCCACATTACTGGCCAGCAGGGAGGTGCTGCAGCGAGTGAGGGGGGAGAGGTTGAAAGATGCTGAGGAGGAGGGATGGAGGGAAACGGGGCAGAGCATCTAAATCTGATAAATGAAGAGGCATCATGTCCTCCGAGTCTGGACGCACTGACTTATTCTGATCACACACACACACACACACACACACACACACAAACACAAACACACACACACACACACACACACAGCTTCAGTGATAACAACTGACACCGCTTTGAGTTGGTTTTGCATCTAAAAGAACTTTTATCTTGTAAAATGTTCGTGTACGATTGAAAGGCATTTTCTTTATTTACTAATCCCTTTTAAAATATTAAAACTTGTTGTTTGAGAGTATTAAGATGTTTGTGATTAAAAATAGAGCATTCATGTTGACACTGTAAATATTTCATTCTAACTTACTCTGCACATTAATTATACGTGAAACACTTTAATGACAGTCGTTATTAATTTAGAGCTTATTAGCAGTGAGAAGGTGTTGTTTTAGAGTGCATGTTGCAAAGGACCTGCCTACCTGAGCATCACCACCAGCACACCTGGCTTAAATCTGCCACGCCCGTTTGACTCTAAGTTTAGCTGTTTCTGTCTAACTCATGACCAGCTGATGTTTTACACGACACAGCGCCAGAAAGCATCGAGCACAGATCCAGATTCGTGCCACGTGGTTCCAGCTGCACTGTAAAAGATCAAGAGCAAATCACTTCCTGTCACACGACAACAGGCGCACAAACACGCACACGCACCGATGGAAATGACCGGTCGTCTGCCGTGCTTCCTCTTATGCTGACGATGCTCGAGTGGACAGGTTCCTGGTTGCTTGGTTCACAGAAAAGGGTCCCTCCAATGACGTATTCTTACCTCTTGCAGGACAATGTCGGATAGGGAAGTAAATAATTAAAGGAAAGGGACCCTTTCTGACTGCATCAACCCTGCCACTGCTGGTAAGCTCTACTACCCATTGTGACTCCATGTACATGGTCCTGCTGAGGATCATGTTGTGCTTTTCTCTCCTTTTTAATTTTGTGTTGTTTGACATATATGTGCCCCCCCCCCTGCATGGACATAAAAAGCACTGAGTGTTTGCACATTTTCCTCATTCGATCCAAGCGTAGATCTGTTGTTGGGAAAAGGCCCACGTCACACCTGAGGCCCACGGTGCCTTTCTGTGTTTTATTGTGATGTGTGCACTGTGGGCCCCACGTCTTTTCTAAGATCACTTGGCAACTGTAACGATGGAGCGAGGAGTTAGATGTTCGAACCCATTTCACCTTGCACCTTTCAGCATGGCTTTGTGAGCTAAGTGCAAACTTTGCTAATTGTGTCCTGGCTTCAGCATGGCGTTTGTTCCAGAGCTTCCTTTGATCAGCTGGAGCACATTATGTGATACAACTCGCCTGGAGTTGGGCAAAACGCCCATCTTCATTAAATCCACGTCTCCATGTTCATCCAGGTGCTGGATTAGACCACCTCCAATAGTGAACAACTGTGATAATGCTGTCAGGGCCCTGTGCTAATATGCTATCTGGTTCCCCTCGATTATCACATCACCACTGCTCAGATCAATTGATAAACTCCCTTTCAATACGGCTGAGTGTTTAATTGAGTCAGAGTCTATTGGATTTGAGATGTGCCGTGCAGACGTGCTGACAGTGGTAAACACTGGAAGGATGCTCCATCTTCTTGCTTTCTTCGTGCACTTTCGAGCTACAGGGTGAAGTTCTCGTTGTGTTGTTCTAACTGGGATAGATTCATGTTTTATGGTTTGAGTCTGAGAGGTCAGCTCACACACATGGACAGCATTTTGACTTCAAACTGTGACTGTCTTTCTGCTTTAGGCACAGCTCCAACATCAACCTGCACCGAAAACTGCTGACCAAAGAGCTGGACGACATAGTCCTTGACCCTCAACTCACGCCACTGCCTAAGGACCTGCGAGCTGAGCTGCTGGCCAAGATCTATGCAGGGCACCACTTCGGTTTGGACCCTATGGCCAGGATGGGCATTGAAGGTGCCAGTCTCAGGTCCCCTGGCCTGAACTTCAATGCCCATTTCCCTCTGAGCAACAACTACACCCATCATCCTTTAAACCAGGATTTTAAGAACTATCACTCCAATGGCCTCTTCCGGGGACAGCCAGACAACTATGTGGTGCTGGACCTGAGCACCACGTCCAGTGTTCAGTCCAGCAGCAGCATCCACTCCTCACACGAGTCAGAAGAAGGCAGCGATGAAGGCATCTTATTGGATGATCTGATGGAAGAGGGGGACGAGTCTGAGGACGAGGGGAACAGTGAGGGAGAGGATCCCTCCCATCACACTGAGAGGCGGACTGATGGAGGACATCAAGACGAAACTGGAGAACTAAGAGAAGACGAGAGACTGGACTCATCGTCGTTCCTGTTTTCACCTGCAGGGGGCGGTAATGGCAGCAGCAGTGGGATCCTTTGCAACATCTGCCACAAAACGTACAGCAACAAAGGAACCCTGCGGGTGCATTACAAGACAGTTCACCTGCGCGAGATGCACAAGTGCAAAGTTCCTGGTTGCAACATGGTGTTCAGCTCCGTGCGCAGCCGCAACCGGCACTCTCAGAACCCAAACCTTCACAAAAACACGCCCTTCTCAACAATACTGGACTGAAGAACGACTCGCTGCTCCGCCTCCTGTCGGTCTGCTTACTCCCTTGTTCAGCTCACATCATTGTTCCTCCTCAAAAGAAACCGCCAACCAGGACCATCAGATACAAGCTGAATGCCTGTATGCCTCTTGTCCGACCTTTTTGAAGTCATCACCTGACATTTTTATCACCATGTATAAAACTGAGTGTAAATACAGTTTATCATCGTGTCTTTTGAGGATGCTCGTCGGTATGGAATTGGCTTTATGACAAAGCCCCAGGCATTTTCTCACAGGCTTCCCCGTCTTTTCATTTTCTGCCTTATGCCCACGTTGTGTTTACATCCAAAGAATCCATTCAAACTCTTATTTGTGACTTTGCCTGCGGAACAATAGTATTGAAGAAAAAAAAAAGAAATGTCTTGTTGTATTTGTGTAATGATAACTTTTAAATGGACCCCCTTACAAAAGCATGACACCTCCATTTGTAAATAATGTCCCGAGAGGCATTTGGTGTAAGAAATGTGTCGATGGTTGTTTGCTTCCTTCTTTTCCTCTTCAGGGTTTTACGTTACAGAACGATACATCCAGTTTAAAGCAGGAAGAGGCAGCATCTTAAGACCACGACTCATTATTTGAGCTTCACAGATGAGTTTCAACCGGAGTCCTAAGGATTAAAACAACCCTGTGAATTGCTTTTATTGCTTGTTAGATATTAATAGGTTGCCGGCATGCTTTTTAAGCTCTTACACTGATATCATTTTCTGTGTTGCTACAGATTTTTTTTCTTGGCTGTTATCTTTATGATTTTAGTACACCAGATTAGTTTTTGCACTTTGCAAGTATACAGGGGGATGTGTAATATTATTTAGAGTTTTTTTTCTTTGCAATGACAGATGTGGACAATTGAGTTGGCCACAGTAAATTAAACGTACCTGTGCCAATTTCTTTTTTTGCACATGTTCAGTTTCAACAGTTTCCCCGACTGAGAACTCAACAAAACCTGAAAGTTTCCCCCTGTGGACAAAAACATCTTCCAAACTAAATCAAGTCAGACTAAATGCAACATGCTGGTCCACAAACACAGAGTTTTCAACAAGATGAGAAGTTCTCTCCTCTTTTTGTGAAGTTGTATGTTTTTGGTAAATATGGTCATTTGTATGTTTAGTGGGCAAAACCCTGTAAAGCAGGACTATTCAACCAAACAGCTCAGGAGGCCACAGCTACTGAGCCATGAGCCCAGGGGCCGGACATCGGGCAGTTATCATCATTAATGTTTGTTTTTATGGTTTAAAATCTTGTTTTAGTTCAAATGAACCCGTTGGTGGGTTGAACTGGGCTCACCCGTGCGCCTGATTTGGCCCCCGGGCCCCCAGTTGAATAGCCCTGCTCTGAAGCATGCATTAGCTTGTCATTGTCACGGTTGCTGATCATAAGAAAAACATGGCAAAAACAGCAAAATGTGCATTTAACTCCGACCAGAACGTGTTTCATATAAAAAGCTTTTCCAGTTGCTCCAGTTGGATCAGCACAAAGTACTGGAGTCTTAAAACATTCGCTGTGAACGTCTGCCGCAGGCCTCCATCCCTAAATGACCTCTAAAATATGTCTGAATATTTCTTTCTATTTCTTGGATGAAACAATTGGTTTCACTCATCCATGCTTGTCTCACATGTTTTGAATAATTGGGACAATTAGCCAAGGGTCAGGGTTATTTATTAGTTATGTGTCTTCACTGACGCTTTCGTCCAGGTTTTTTTTTTGTAACTACACAAAAAGTCGAGTTCAGGAGTTGGACGTGTTCAGTCGATGTATTCCACGCTGGACTGGTGCTAAACACAGAGGGAAGCATGCAGAGCTCATGAGTGTTGACTTCCAGTTCTTTTACACTACGGCCATTTTGCTGCGCAGACCAAGTCTGTTGGAACATTTCGTACCGTTCTTCAAGACTCCACATGCTGCTTCTCCGCCTCTTTTCTCCGGGATGAAGAGGGCGAGACAGAAAGCTGAGGTTGATGGAAAGGTTGCAGAGATGGAAGGCTGACTATGGAGGAAAGGATGACAGCAGCAATCATTAAAAATGTGCTGCTTCTCTGTTACCTGGAGGCATCCCGCCATCCCAGCCTCTTCCGTCTAATAACTCACTTGTCACTTTGTTCCACTGCCAGACGTCAAGGTGCTGACGAGACTGTGACACTGACAGAAAGAGAAAAGGACGGGAAGGGAGTGCGCTTCCAACGGTGTAATTTGACTCAGTCAATTAAGTTGAATTCAATTCATCTCTTCATTTTCTACGTGTGCTTATTCTTCTTCAGGGTCGTGGTAATTTAATTCACTTCCTTTTCTCTTTTCCCTCCTCTTTATCTGTCAGAGCACAATCATTTAACAACCGCCTTACCCATTTCTTCATCTCTCACCACGTCCACGCTGCAGATCCTACAGGGACACGCACTAATAGTGTATGCTTAAGTTCAGCGGACGGCCGTGGCGTCAAACGGACGGTAATTGCCTGTTTATCCCAAGTGAAGGGAGAACTGGGAGCACGAGCCCTGCCTCTCCCAGGAGTGGGTCTCAGCGAGGCGCTCGGCTCTCCTCGCCCGTTCAGTCCCTCCGGCACACGTTTAAAACAAAAAGAGCTTCTGCAGGAGCCCTGCTGACAGCTATCTGTCTGACGTGCACGCAGAGCAGAGCAGCCCAAAGACGACCAATGACGGCACGGACGAGCCGAGACTACCTCACCGTGCACGTCCTGTTTCAGTGAACCTTCAGGTCTTCAGATCTTGGTTGCAGACAGCTCTGTGTGAGTGACCTCAGTTTGCAGAATTACATTGATTTTAACCGTATTAACGCTCTTCATTATTAAAAAAGTCATAATGTTTCACACGAACACCGCTTTAGAAAACCTTTACTCCACCATCATGGATCGCACAGTCAGTTCTGCTACAGCCGGCTGCTGCTGCTGCTGCTTGTGCTTGCAGCTAGAACTCCATGTAAATACCCAGAAAATGTGAAACTGATGATGATGATGTAACGTTACATGAAATATGAAACATTTAGATTAACAACAGCCATCAGCCAATAGCTCATCAGTGCAGTCAAAATTAATCTTTAATTTTTTTTAACTGAGGCTGTTCAAAAATATATTTACTATTACATATATGTTCATAAGCCCTACTTTAAAATATATGACCTGTTTCTTTAAAGTTACAGCTGCAGCCATTAGTGTGTAGGAGTGAATGTTCTGGTACCAGGACCGTCCAAACGCTCCACGATTCTGCTGGTTCTGATCAATGTTCCTGCTTTTTGTTGCTGCTGGGCAGAAATCTTGTCTCTCCAAACCAGAAACGTTCAGAACATCAAAGAAAGCAACTTTTTCTGTCACGATAATAAACTCTCTGACAGGCATCAGGAACTCTGAGCCAGTTTCTGCAACAACACGAAAATAGGTCAAATTATTATTTACTCAACAGAAACATTCGATTAAAAAAAACTGTTATTTAGAAACAGAAACCCTGTTTTAAATGTCTGTTGGACCCTCTGGTCAGCATCCAGTCTTCAGCTGGTGTCTTCAGTTGGTCCATGTCTCAGTCTCAGGCGCCTGTCAGGTGAACGCTTCAACACAACGTCACAGAAGAGGTTCACAGAAACAGTGAAGCTCCTTCTTCCCTCGGAGTCTTGGCTGGTCAAAGCAGCAGGTTTCAAAGCTGCATGAGGTCAGAGAAACGTGTGAAAAGTTTGAAAACATCTGTCTGCAGGGAGACGGCTGAGAGACGCAGGGGGAGGCTGCAGGAGCAGAAAAGGCTCGAGGCCGTTTCATGGCTGCAGCCTGGCAGGAGAAGGGAAACGATACAAAGAGACGAGCTGGAAGGACAGACCTTCAGAAGCTCTCACTGGCTCCTCTGCTTGTTTACTGCAGAGCGATCAAGCCACCCTTATACTTCCACACGTATCCTCCAAAGAAATGACCACCGTTTTCCTTTTTTCTAAACGCTCCGAGCTCAAATCTGGTCGTGTTCTGCTGCTGCTGACCACGAGACGGTGGAGACGTTTGGCCTGGAGCGCCTCACCGGCTCAGGCCACTGGAGTGAATCTTAAATATTTGATCAGAGGCAGTCATCAATTATTCTGCAGCTCTACGGCACAAAGAGGGGAGAACGAGGAGGCAAACAGATGAAATGCATGATCTGATAATCACCGTCCATTTAGTTCAAGTCGCACAATAAGTGAGTCCAGTGAGGAGGACGAGAACGGGGGGGTCGTGGAACCATGAGTTTAACACGATAAACACATACGTGTGTGTTTGTACACTTCTTTCAAAAAAGCCTTGAACTGGAACCAGTGAAATGTCATTTATTCTGCAAAAGAGTCAATTCATGAAACGCTTTTCTTTGTATTTTCAGAAAAATCGTGCAGTCTCAAAGTATAAATAGTTTGAAAAACTTGTGATTATTTTTTAACTTGTGTATCTGATGCGTTAGTGTCCGTGTTCAGAGAGAGCCTGTGGTACTCGACAGCGTTGCATGGCTTCACAATCAAAAACAACAAGAGCGAAGGAGATGATAAAATATGGTGATCTGGGAGCCTCGTCGATCCTGTCACAAAAAGAGGTGACCACGTGCAGACGGAAGGATGACAAAATCCTTTTTTAAAGACTTTTCTTTTTAGCTTCTCTTGTACTTGTTTCTGTATCATAACTGTCTATGGTTTTTGCATAAAATGCATAAGGGTTTTGGGATGTAAATGGAATTTTATTCATATTTTGTCCAAATACCTCTTGTAATTTGTATCAGAATTCTTGTACAATTTTTATATTAAAGATTTATCAGTCACTGACGTGGCGTCATCAGATTTTATTGACGGGTTCAGACTTGGCCTGCCATGTGCACAAAGAACAAAACTAGTGTCAGTCAGGCAGCTTTTACAAGAGACTGTGATTTCAGGGCTTTTTAATTACTCTGTGATAGGAATCATTGGGGAAAAGGCTATCTTGACCAATTAGTGGACGATTAAATTAATTGACTTCTTAAAAGATGTGCAGGTATGAGAAGACGGTGCTGCTGTGGTTAGCAATTAGTTATGATGGTCACCAAATAACAGAAAGGACATCTTGTTCTCTAAATTTAGGTTAATACCATTTATTAAAGCTCAAGTGTCAGAACACTGACAGAATGTGATGAAAACAGAGGTTTCAAAGCATTTAAACATTTTCCTGGGCTGTGTGAAAATAATAACAGATTTCCAATAATGATGAGGATTATCTGTGATGATCAGCAAGCAGAGACCAAACTAAATGTTTGTTCAACGTGATGTTTTCTGGTGCGACCTGAGGGTCAGGCGCCTTCACAGGAGCTCCAGCAGGAAGGTCAACAGCTCATCGGTGAACAGAAAGGAGTGAGACAAGGATTATTAATCTGGAAATAAACACAAATCTTCTTTACCCAAGGTTTTTGGATCCAACGATCATTCAACAGTTTTTTTCGTGCACTTTTTGATAAGAGTTTAATCACCTTTAGTGAGATTTACTTTTTGATTCAACCCAGTTCAAGATGGCCGCCACAACCAACTAACTTTATCTTCCAGGTTTGACCTGCAGAAATGCATTAAGTCAATCATTTGTCTGTGATAGATGCACATTTTACCTGCGTAAAACACATTTAAACGTTTAGGCCAATGTAAACGTTTCAAATGTCATTAAAAAGATTAATTCTTTAAAATTTCCTTCAAGCCTAAAAACATGAAAGAAATTAAATTTGACTGAGCTTTCCTTGTAGACACGACTCTACCAAAACACAAAGTGCATGAGAAATGAGAGTAAATAAAAGCTTCAAGGAATTTCTAAAAAGGACATTAAATATTAAAAATCAGTTTTCATTTTGATCACATCTAATGTTTAACAGTGAAAATATGCATTTTGTTACAACAGAAAAAGTTGCTGCTGCTGAAATCACCATTCAAGACTAAAAACACAGAAGCAGTTTTATATTATGTCTTTTTTATTGGAGTTTAAAACTTTTCAAAACTTTTGTCTTTTTACTATATCAAAATTATTAATAAAAAATGATTTTGAATACCTGTGATTACATGTTGCACAAAAAGATTTGCATCCATTTTTTTTTTTATTTTTTTTTGCGGCTTTTATCTTCTAGACTGCAAACTGGTCCCAGTCTGTCCCTGTGCGAGAGGCGGGGGACAACCTGGACAGGTCACAGGTCCATCATAGAGACATATAGAGACAAATGAGACAAACATTCCAGAATTATATAATACAATACAACACAATACAATATCATGTAATACAATACAATATGATATAAAGTTAGAATTTAATTAATTAGTGTTTGAATTGAATGCTTCTGAAAATACTTACTGAATTGTATTTATCATGTTCAGTGATGAGCAGAACCCAGGATGCAGACAAAGATGCTGAGAGAAGGAATGGAAAACTCGGGATGTCATGGAGGACCAACACAGACAGCTTGGAAAGCATAATGCATGAGGGACTAACAAAATAACACTGACAGACAACAGCAAACACCAGGGATGATTACTGACTGGGGACAGGTGAGAGTGGCTGGCTGACTGGAAAACACACAGAGGAGGCTGACTGAGGGTGACATGAGAAATGACACAGGAGAGACTTAAACAGCAGTAACATGATACAAGAACCACAGAGAAACTAAATAAAAAATAACAGAAGACAGCTCAAGATCTGCTGGCAACAGAAACTGTATTACAACACAACACAATAAAACACAAAGCAATATAGAAACCAGATTCCAAAAAAAGTTGGGACACTAAACAAATTGTGAATAAAAACTGAATGCAATGAACTCTACTGGATGCTAGTGATCTCCGGGCCCTTAAACGTCACTGCACCTCAAACAGGAATGCCACTGTCAAGGAAATAACAGAATGGGCTCAG
>JAVCKU010000117.1:9665149-9675168 GCA_032273985.1 Hypsolebias coamazonicus | reverse complement strand
AGCATGCGCTCAGGACTGGGGGGGGGGGGGGTTGATTGCTTGATAAGCCACAGAAGTGAGAGCATACATCCATGCGAGTGCACAAGGTGATGCACAACTAACTAACCATTAAAAAAAAAAGTCTCTCTTGACAGGAAAGGATCCTCAAGATCCTGCTCCCTTCAAAGCGCCATAAATCCCACGTCCAGTGAATGCATCACAGCGAGACGATCGGCCCTACTTTAATGCCCTGCAGCCACAGCAGGTATGTCAGCCTCTTCCTAACGTGCACGCTGTAGCTTTTCATGGTGACAGAGTGAAAGGCGTGACTGTGAAAACAAGTGCTGCTGACAACCTTCCACAGATTGTCATGAAAAGTGAAACCTGAACGCTGCAGAAACCACGAGAACCTACAAGGCACGACACTGACAGACCAGATAACTCATTACAAAGATGTACTGAGGAACTGTGACAGATTAAAGAGGAACTCTATTTTGAATCCCTTTTTTGTTTTCCCCTACAAACTTAAAAATATACTTGAAACAAAAAAATAGAAAAATGAATTTATCACAT
Source organism: Hypsolebias coamazonicus (assembly GCA_032273985.1). Lineage (NCBI taxonomy): Eukaryota > Metazoa > Chordata > Actinopteri > Cyprinodontiformes > Rivulidae > Hypsolebias > Hypsolebias coamazonicus. The sequence continues at coordinate 9,674,616 of JAVCKU010000117.1, read as the reverse complement.
TTACTAACTCATTCCCTGTAAACGTTTTGCAGCAGTTTGCGTGACAGTCGGTCTAATGTTAGCTTTTCTAACATTTGATTCATTTAGCCTTTATTTATACAGGTTAGCCTTCCCTTTACATAATATATTAACCGAGTTTATATTTTAATATATGAAGCAGTAAACATGTCTGTAAGCCAACACATCGTCTGAGCTCTTTGCATGTTTTGCAAGTAAATGTTGTAGTTCAGGCAAACTGACAGCACAAAATAAAAATATAATCCATTTACAGCAGTGTCTCTCATTCCTAAAGACAAGCACAAGTATCTAACAAATTATCTAATCAGTTGTTTTGTACACATGGAAGTAACTATTAAATACATCATAAATTCACTAAAGTTTATGGATTTAAATTCCAATGTTAACTATAGTAGTTTGCTTGAAATAAAAAAGTGAATACATTTTATTATCAACATATACAAATAGCCAAAAGGCTAACTGTAGGACAGCCTCCATGTACAGCCATTAAAATAAAATAATTTAGGCCTGCATTAAATATTATCTGATACTCTTCAAATGACACGGCAGAGGAAGGAAAGTGCAAGAAGATGCTTAAAAAGTTCTGCAACATGTCCAGTTAGATGAACAATTTTTACCAAGTGATCTCCACTTACAGCAAAAAATAGTTTTCTTTTTATCTCCCCCCGCAGGGCTCTCAAAACTAAAAAAATGATCAATTACTTGAAAAGTTATTTGCCAAATAACTGATGTTGAGTATATTGATTGGTCCACAGACAAATGGGTGTACTAGTACTACTTGTGGTACTGAGGATCCCTCTAGTGGTACTCAAAATACATTTTTGGATCAACTGTTAAGTTTAATTACAAGCTAATTAATCATATTAAGCTGAACTGTGAGGGACAGCCAAAAAGACTAGTTGTTTATGTCGACTATGAATTTAGTTCTGAATGAATTTATGAAAAACGTGCAGTTGACAATGTTTTGAGAACCACTACAGAAGATCAGCTGTTAACTACGTAGTGAGTGACATGTGTTGGACTTAAAAACAAAAATTAATTCAAGAGCGAGACAGTTTGACTCAACATGTGTGTTCAGTTGTTCCATCAGTAAGAGCCCAAGCTGCAGTCTGGACCCAGCAACATGCACGACACACGTCAACTCCTTCCACCAGGGCGGGAGGTCAGACCAGTTTGCTCTTGTCAGATACATCAGTTCTGAGCTGACTCTGTTAAATGTCCGTCACGTTCGCTGGTTCTTGGTAGAGTTGAATTCAGGTCCAAAAATCTGATCCGACCGGGCCCCAGTCCGTAGCCATCATTTCCGAACCCCACCCGATCCGACGGATTAACAGTAATTACAGGTCTGAACCCAATACCCCCCCCCCCAACATTTTTTATTAAGCTTTGACTGCTTACAATTATTAAAAGTCATGGACGAGCGGACCGCGGTAAATTTTGCTTTACGTTGGCTGTTGGAAATTTGAGCGGACATTCGAGCTCCGTGGATTCAGCGGTGTGCTCCTCTCGTTCAAGTTCGGCTGACCGAAATCAGACTGCCTGCATCAGATCAAATGAGAGGAACACACCGCTGAAGCCACGGAGCTCCAATGTCCAATGTCCAACGTCCAACGTAAAACAAACTTTACCACAGTGACGTGCAGCTGAATAAATGAGGCAGAAGGTCGGAGCTGAGGGGGTGTTTGTCCTTTCATGGCCATCAAACAGAATTAAAACCCTGTTTCTGATGCATTCTGCATTATTCAGACACTGACCCTGCTCTGACATGTCTGCTTTGTGATCTCAACTGTTTGGGTCGTCGGCCGTGCGCGTCTGCTGAGTGCAGCGGCTGAATGAACGTCCATTTGGACGATGGATCGCTTCCTGGCAGTACAGTCCATCTGAAGCTTAAATTAACTTTATTTTACCTCAAGGCCGGTCAGCTGCAGTGAAATGGCCACCTGCGGCTGGTGAATGTATGGCAAGCCATGTTACTATATAATTGGATTGCTGACGCGATCAAAAGCCCGACACTGACCCGGCCCGCCCATGCAGCACATTATCATGCCCAGCTCGCCCCAAATTCAGGCCGGGTCGGGCCGGACTTCAGGCCTGGGTCAGAAGTGACAACTCCAGTTCTTGGAGAGCTTCATATTTTCAGAGGTGATACTCATAAAAACATCTAAGTCTACCAGAGCACTGTTTTAAAGATCTGTATAAAGTAAAACTCCCTCAAAGTACAGAAACACTCAACCGATTTAAATATAAACACTTTTGACTAAGTACAAATACTTCACTTGTGTACAACCCCAAAGGTTACGTACTTGTACCTATGTGATGGGAAAACAGAGCACATCTTTGCTGAGTGTGCACGATGATATGCTGATGATATGATTGTTTTAATAAAACAAAATGGAAGAAGCGGGAAAAGATAATGGATGAATGGATGGATGTGGCCCTTCAAGTACTTTCACAACATTAAAATTATAATTATTTATTTATTGCTCATCTCCAGAGCCTCTAACTTTGGCACGCTGTCATATTCAGAAGACCCTGGGCTGGCAGGAGTCTCAGATGGACCACGTTCACTAAAAAATGTAGAATCTGGGACAATTGAAGATCATTTTGATGTCAAAGTGGTAGTTGATGTTTAATATTTCAAAATAATAGAACATATTTTTCATTTGCATTTTATTGTTGCTTTCACTACACATCTGCAGCCAGGTTTTTTGTGACCTCTTTTACATGATGGTCACAAACGAATGTTTTTATTTGACAAATTTTAGACAAGAAATCAGTGACACCTGATAACTTGCCGCCTAACCTGTGACACCTGTCTTTGTAAAGTCTCACATGTGCTGCAGGCTTAAAGGCATTTCAACGCCTGTAAAGACGCATGTAAAAATTGGCAACTGGTGAACCTGAAGGTTATTTTGTAGTCGTTCTTCAGGTGCGTCTTGTGAACAGGCCTTCAGAGCGTAGCTGTCCATTCCGCTGCCATCACCTTTAACCTCCTCTGGAGCACTAAATGCTTTTCTTGTCCTCCCATGCCAAACAAGGCTGAACTAACAATGCTCCTCTTACGCTCACAGGGCTTATGAGAAAATGGCTCATGACCTAAAGTGAACAATGTTCGGGCACTCAGAAGGCCTCTCAAAGCACTCCCTGAGCAGGAGGCTTCACGGCTGTGACCATGCCCTAAAGTGGGCAGAGGACTCTTCAGAGCCATGAAATAATAATAACATCCCAATCCTGCCTCCCTGTTAGAGAGATGTAGGAGGAAGTATCCGAGGGCTGCTGTTGTCACCGTTCACTTGGGAGATACCAGTTTCTCCAAGACTTTAATGGGAAAGACAATAGGGCTGGTCTAAAAAGGCTTTGAATTAAAATTTAATCAGACTTTTGTCTCTCGCTTTATGTAATGATGTGTATGTGTGTGTGTGTGTGTGTGAGTGCGTGCGTGCGTGTGTGTGTGTGTGTGACAGGTAAACAGCTCTCACAGCCCTTCTCTATTCCCTCTTGTGTTTGTTTCAAGTTCATCTCCGTCCTGCACGTGGGGAGAATTATTCCACTTTCACTCCAGGTGTGTCACGATCCTCCTTTAACCGCCCAGCCACACGGCAGCTGCTCTAAGAATAAACCCAAAGAAAGTTGAGTGAATTAGATTAACACCAGAGTCTTTGGTCGGGCACTTAACAAACACAGATGCACTTAAGGGAGCCCACAGAATGATTTGTGACTGGACAAAGAACTGCAGAGATGGAGCTGGGCACGACCACAGCGCTGGTGTAATATGTCATTTACCGGAAGAGCTATCAGCTCAGCCTACTGGAAAAGGAGTAAACTCCCTGGTGCTGAAGGTAAATTACATCGAGTCAAGAACTTCTCTCCTACTTCTGTGCTAAAAGACTATTTTGTTTTGTTCAAAAATTAAAAAGCCTTTTATTTTCATAGTTTTCATATATTTAAATATAAATATATTTATACTGTATATAAAATTCAGAAAATAATATTGTAGTAATTGCAATATCCAAGATAATTTTCTGTTTTCAGATGTAATGTATTTTGTTCAGGGCCATCCGTGGCATCAGATCAATAGAGGTGAAGATTCTAGTACGATGAATGTGTTGGACTGGCCCAATAAAGATGTAATAAATTCAAACATTTACAACTTGTTGCACTGAAAGGATGAGAGCGTGTCCATCTGTGAAGCTGCAGCTGTTCCAAGTGACTTCAGTTTAGAGAAGTAGTTTCATTCTGACCGAACTGATGAATCAACATTACAGAGGCTGAGTGACTTTATTTTCAGCAGTTCGTAGCAGCAGCAGCTAGCTGTAGCACTCTGAGCTGAGCGTGCGACACGTCCAGCTGGAGGCTTTTTAAATCATTTTGGTCCTGCCAGAATAACTGCAAACCTGAAGGTGGTGTAACGGTTTATAAACTAGTTTTGATGTGAGCCGGTGTTTCCCAGACAGAACATCCTGAGGAACACAGCACTCAGAACCTTAGGATGATTTATTTACAGTGACTACATGAACAGTGTGTGGGACAACCTGGAAGGGAAGGTGAGAGGTCAGAGACTGGAGGAGCAGTTGGATATTGCAGCTTGGAGGTTTCTTACAGGACGTTGGTAGGAGGGTGGTGTCGAGACGAAGGTGGAGGGTTCCAGATCCAGGAGGGCCATCTGAGAGGAGTTCAGGTGGAAGGTGGAGGAGCAGCTGAGGAAGACTCACAAGGAGGACTCAAGACTCACAGGTAGGTACAGGAGTTGAGGATTGAAGGAGAGCCCGTTTGGTCCAGGGTCGGAGGGACCAGGTTCTGTGAGAGCACGAGGAGAACACAAAGGTCAGATAATTAAAGTCTTAGAGGAATGAGACGAGGAGGCCGAACGCACAAACACCAGGAAGTACGTAATGCTCCAGCAGTGAAGGAAGCTCTTCTGCAGCCTCGTGTAGTCATGTGATGATTAGTGGGATGACTCAGCTGAAGCTTGTTGGCACCGGTTCTGGAACCAGGAACCTGCAGGAAGAACTGGGAACCCTACAGAACCTCAGTGAACGTTGGGGGTTTGGGCGTTTCAGGTAAGAATAAATCCATTTTCAACCGCCCTCAATGTGACCGTTAGCTCGTTTGATAGGAACTAATTCCTATTTGAGACTTAAACTCAGTTTCCCTGAAGTGATCTCGTTCAAAGAGCTGTCGGAACTCTCCGTTCAGCCAAACACATGTTCAGACACGAGCTGCAGAAGTGAACTGATGCAACACTAAGAAGATGAGACTTTGTTCAGACAAACATCGCTGCAACTTTTCAGTACCTACTATGTTATCCCTTAATGAGTTCTCCTCAATTCTTAGGGGGACAAAAGCAATTAATAAATGCTTTTGGGGAATATCAGTTTCACTTGGTGACATTTCATGGCGAGGCTGGGCGATTGATTACCTCTCTTTGCTATGTAATTGTTTCTTCAAGGTACTGTGATCCTGTTTGCAAGTTAAGTTTCACATATGGATTTCTTTCTAATTATGGTTGGAATTATTCACAGGGGGCTCACCCTTGACGGTCTGCAAACAATGACATTACATTGGAAAAACATTTTTAAACCAATCGATGAGAAACAACTGAATGATGTTTGCTGAATAATAAACAGCCCCTCTGCTGGACACGCACCTCGAGGCTCGTGCAAGCTCCAGAGATGAGTCACATGCACAGGCTCTTCAACGCTGGTGACCTTTTTGTGTCGTAGGCAGCTGGTCCTGCAAACCTTCTGGTCCATCCAGAGCAGAAGGAGAAGCAGGTCCAGTCAGGGCTGGTGAGGAATGCTGCTCAAAACCAGAGACTTTATGGAAATGAGGGTTAAAGGGGAGCACTGTCCATCATCTGATGTGAGTCCATGAAGTACCCCCCCACCTCGTCTGAACATAAAACCATGTTATATGAGAGGGGGTCACCGTGCACCCTAATCACGGCCGTGACATGACAAGCTGTAGGTTGCCCCTCGTTGTTAAATATTTATGTCAGCACCAGCGTACTGGTTTGATGGCTGTCAAGACCCTGACACATGCTTCTCCTCCTCGCCTCGTTTTGATCCCTCGCTCTTTAGCAGAACAACAGAAACACACAGAACACCAAACATGAATGCTTCTTTGTGGCAGCACCTGGTCAGTAGAAACTAACATCTTGGTTTTATTTAAAACCTCTGAGTCACTGGACTCTGGTCCAGAGACTTCCAGTGACTGTGGCCAAAATGCTCCGAACTGCACGCTCCAGCTTTTTGAGTCCTGTGATCAAAGTTGTTCCACTAAACTAAACCAGCGTGAGACTTTGTGTCATGCCGTAATAAATGTAGCTCTGAGTGATCTAAGCCAATCTGAAACATTTCCTGCGGTGGGGGGAGGTGGCTGAGATCACCAGAGGAGGGACTCTGTTCTTCCAGCCCTCCTGACTCCCCCATGATAGGTGTCAGAGATATTCTAATGAATGTCAGCACACATTTCAGGGGGCCATGCTCCGTACAAAGCACTGGAGTGGCCCATCTTCCGAGGCTGCCAGCGCCCCTCTCCTCTCCATCCACCCACCTCTAAGTCCCACACCCCTGTCTTCGTGTTCAAGAGGGTTAAGAAGATTAATCAATGTCAATGTCTCTTTCCTTTTGAAGCCAATAAGGTGCACACTGTCTGGTCATACCAGCAGAACACCACTTTGTTCCAATGCATTGCTGCCCCCACGCTATCCCCACCAACCCCCCAGCAGTTCCACTTGTCAAAGTCAGGGGGGCCTTTGGCGTTTTGTGGAGACCGGCCTTCAGGATAGCACTCAGCTCCGCCCTGCTTGACCTATTCTCTGATATTTGACCATTCGCTTGCAAGACACTTGCTCTTTGGAGCTGAAATGTCACTGGGGCATGTTGTCAGCTCGCAGACACCTCAGCCTGACAAGTGATTTTACTTTGGTGTGCTACAAGGCAGAAAATACAGGTCCACGGCCTTGACTCAACCCAACTGTCAGCTGACCGGCGGGGCTTCTTGATCCAGACTCCTTGGTCCTGTGTCACAGACAAACCCGTTCAGAGAACGTAGACTGTTAGTTAGCTTTTAAATCACTACAGTCCTGTGCTTCCTGAGATTGGTAAAGGTTGAGAAATAAACCAAATGTCATTTAATAAAGATTTGGGAACTAAAAGTCAAACTTTAACTCTGTCTGCGCTGAACTTTTTCCACCTCACTGCCCTACATCCATTCTTTCCTTTGTCGTCCACCGCCCTTTTGTCTTTTTGTCTTAAAGGTTTTTTTTACTAAATCAGCATGTTCTCCGGTTAAATGAGGGAAAGCGCACCTTGTCTCCTTTCCTTTGAGCGCCAGTGGCATTGCAGCATGAAAAAGGAAGACGGGGATTGGAAGTAGCAGTCACATCATTTCTGGTTTACGCAACCTGCTCAAAGTTTGCAACTAAATGCTTGTCTTCAGTCGAGCTGACAGCGGAGAAGTGGGGGCTCAGTGAACCATGGCCGGGCTGCCATGAAATGACAGGAATCATTGGCATACATTTCAAACAGCCCTGCACTATCCTATTAAAGTGCCACATCCCCACTTTAAAACAGACAAGAAGGATTCCGCTTTGATAGATAGAGACTAAAATGGCTTATTGATTTCCTCACTTCTTTTTTTTTCGTTGTAAGGAACTTTAAAAATCAGACCCCAAACCTGAGTTTTTTTTAAACAATGAAATTAAGAAAAAAATATGCAAGTGTCTTTCTGAACCATTACAAACACTATAATAAATAAATAAATGTTAAATTTATTGAATTGTCTAAATTTTATGCAATCATTGCAGCAGGGCTGTAACGTTAAACCCTAGTTTTGAACGTCACGTAGAAGATCAAGCTGCTTCATTTAAACTTATTTATGCTCCACTTTTCTACTTTGGTACATTTTTGTAGTGTCCAGATTCAATTAGAAAACTTTGTGAGTAAATCCTGTTGCATCTTAAACAACGTCTGTTTACTGCTAACCCAGACCTTCAGCATTAGTCTAATGAAGGGGCTGTGGTGGGACGACGTCCTAACAGCCTTGTCAAATGCTTTGTGTCTTTCAGAATAGAGACCATGTTCTGGCCCATCAGTTTCATAAGGTCCACATTATGGATCGCTGAGTATGTTGAGACACCCGTAGCAGGGGATCATCTACCGCCGGGCCTGAGTCCCACACGGCTCAGCACAAATATTACAGCCGGAGACGTACGACACAATGTGCAACACACCATCCTCCTCCTCTCCTGCGCTCCTCAGTCCTCCTCTAATGAGTCTTTGTGTTGTGCTGAAAAGCAGGGCCACTTCTCGAGGTGTGGATGGTCCAAAAGAGTCGGTCTCATTTCCATCTGACAGTGTGATGGAGATTGAATGTGAGCTTTAGGAAGATAAATGGGCATCTCGCAGCCCTCCACGTGCACGGCTCCGTTACGCTCCCAGGGGAATCACTTAAACGCTGAGTATTTGGGCCGTTTCTTCCGTGAGTACTGCTTAGGTTTGTCAATAAGTTGTCAGGCGGCCCCCTCGAGTCTCAAACGGCACAAAATAAAAACCACAGCTGTGACGAAGTCCAGCAAAGACGTTGGTTTTCAACACAGTTATTTTTTATAACAGTTTAAAGAAAACTTAGCATCAAATGTCCTGATGCTCAGTGATCCAGGTCTAACAAGGCTAAGTCCTGTCGTCAGGTCCAGACGACCTGAGCTGATCGTAACATCCAAATGATGACAAGTTTAAGAAAAACAAGCACAACAACATTTGTTCTGCAAACTTTACAATCTGCTCCTCACGAGAGCAAAAAGAAGCGGCTGCAGGACAACAATGGACTGTTTTATGTTACTTCATTCATTCTTTCAGAAATAGTTTCAAACACAAGAAAAGGTGATTTTATTTCTTTCCAACATGCACTGTGTGACGGGGGGGCCTTGCTCCAGAGGGAAGGAGCAAATGTAATTATGTGTGTGAATGAGTGTGTGTTTTGTGTGTTGAGGAGGAGCTGGTGTGCCTCCCCAGCACCCGGCGGCCCTGCTCTGGGCCGGTGACAGGGCTCTGTCTCTCAGCCACACTTGACTGCGTCGCGCTGACACTCAGCTGTCAAGCTGCAGAGCCCTCAACCACTGGCCTGCATGCTCTACAGCTCCACCCAATTAACTTGCTTTCACTTGACATTGCGGCAAAGAGCTACATAATAGGTGGTCAAGGTGCAGCGTGCGTTTGCCCTTTCCCCGATGAGCAGCACACACACACACGCACACACACACACACACACATATTAAAGCACTGCTCCATAATCCACGGCGTCCCCACACCCGCCCGTGCACCCGCCCGTGCACCACCACTGTTGCGTCTTAATGCATATGTGCCTCTGTTGGTTTTGCAGGCCTCTCTGCGCTGCCTGTGCTGGTTGATCGCGGTGTGGCAGCAGGAGAGCATTGATCCAGATGG
>JAVCKU010000117.1:9546890-9559414 GCA_032273985.1 Hypsolebias coamazonicus | reverse complement strand
CATCTAATACATTTCTACTCTCTGTCCCAAAGTCCAACTACAAATGATGGGGTGACCGGACCTTTTCTGTTGTTGCACCCAGACTCTGGAACCAGCTACCTCAGGACTTGTGCTCCATCACTGATATGGAGTTTTTAAAATCTAATCTTAAAACCTTTTTATTCTGGCAGGCTTTTAATACCTAGTAGTTCTTTGACAATCTTGTTATGTTTTAATTGTTTTTAATTTTTAACTGGCTGTTTTTTAAATTCTTAACTGTTTGTTTTTACTTCTGTATTGTTCAGCACTTTGTGCAACTTTTGGTTGCTGGAAAGGGCTCTATAAATAAAGTTTGATTGATTGATTGATTGTGATAAAAAAAGAAATAGATTTAGCTCACATTCTCCAGACATACCATGATCTTACCACTGTCCAGCAAATCCAGAGCTCACACACTTCCCCCTCATTGACCTCATGGCTGTGCAATAGATTTGTACCAGTTGCTCCTCTCCCTTCCAGTCATCTATATGACTTCAATTCATTTTATTTATATGGCACCAAATCACAACAGAAGTCGTCTCAGGGCACTGTACAAAAACATTCACATACAAAAGCCAATTAGTAAAAGTTCTCTAAGGATGGATGTCAGCAGACACGTTGAATCTTCACTTCATTGACTCCCACCCTGATCAAGCACAAAGGAGACAGTAGAACATAAAAACTCTCTTTTAACAGGAAGAAACCTCCAGCAGGAAATGCTCAGGTCCAGAAAGACAGACCATGCAACAATATAAAAAGGAATTGTTAACTTAAGGTGTCATTTGTCTCGACCTTTTCTTTACATGCAGGTTTTTCTATACCGAGAAGAAGGACACTTGTTTTTTTTTTTTTATTTTCTTATTTGACAAGAGACAAACAAGAAAATGGAAGGGTGGATTCATTAATTCTTCTCCACTTGTTTCAGTTTTAAATAGAGAAAACATCTTGGATGAGAAGCAAAAGCGTCAGCTGTCTTCAGTTCATGCCTGGTGTGTGATGGAAGCAACAGTAATGGGAGCGGTGCAGACGCAGGAAGGTGTTTGGACAGTAAAGTGGGTTTGTTGATGCAGACTTGCTGTATTTGTTGTACATGAGGAGCAGATGGCACGACTGCTGACCCCCACATGTATCTTCCTGTCCCCCAGCTGAACCGCAGCATAAGGGAGGCCCTTATCTAGTCAAACTGGGCAGTGCAGAGGGGAAGGCTTTGAAGACACGCTTGTGTGGCGATGTAATCAGGCAGACTGCTGTAGGGCCGCAAACACCACCCTCACAGTGCTGTGTGGGACCCCTCTGCCTTTTTCCTGCTTTTAGAAACAGAGAGAGAGGAGAACACAGCAAAACTCTGTGGATGCTGCTCCTCTGGGTATGTTTTCAGACCTATGCAGACAGGATCACGTAGAGTGCTTCCAATTTGATAATTGCAAGTAGCATCATGTGAAGAATCTCCAAGTGATAAAACAGAAAAACCTGTGGGATTTACTGCAAATTTTCCAGCCTGGACAGAAACGTAAATAAAGATTATCTAAAGAGACAAGCTGATCCCGGAGGTCCCCCTCGTGTTACCCTCCACATGGCACAGACAACGCCTTTCAGATATCAATTTTAAAAATAAAATCTTCAGAGATAAAAATAAAAGACGTACAGAAGTTTGTATTTGTGTTCATTATTGGTTTTTACAATACACATAACCACTGAACTAATAGTTTTACAAGATTTAAACACATTTTTCTTCCAGTTACAGTAAACCATTTAACCATATTGTGTTAAACTTATTCTTAGATGTATTTGGTCTTTCACAAGTCACACAAAGACAACAACTGGGATGAGGACAAGCAAACCAGCAAACAAAAATAACACTGCTACCAGTTTTCATATAAGAACATTTGTGGCAAAACGTCGGACAACACTTACAGATTTCCTTTACAAATTGTGTCTTATGCTATAAAATACACATTTCCATCAAACTAACCTCTTTGATGCTTTCATCTTTCACTAATGTGTTTCGCACAAGCATCCCAACGACACTCCACTACTCACAGATATTGATTTGGATTAGGCTCTGTCACGTTTGCATGAAGGAGGTTCCATTTCTTTTCTCCTTTCACTCATTTTTGTTCCCCTCTTCCCATCACATCTCCGTGCTGCCTCCTCACAGGCCCTTTGATGTGCCTGCTTTAATTTGGAGCTTAATGGAATCTGTGGCACGGCTGTGCGTATCGGTGGCAGGATCACAGATCCCAGGGATCATTGCAGCATGCCTCCATTCTAGTGAGTGGGTGTCAAGATAGTCGTGCAACAATAGAGCGTGGCCTGTAGCCCTAGGAGACAAACAGCCTTTCCATGAGAGTCAGCAACTGCCAATGTACTCACTGGAGGATGTCCCATGAGTAGCTCCACGTTACAAACTGTTGATTTAAAAAGATCATTCAGCAAGATTGTGTGGAAAACATTGTTTCTTTCTGTCGTTCCTCTAAGCCGTGCACTCCTCCTCGATGCAGCTGAGCTTTTAGCTGCTGCTCATTTTACTGAGGTTTCTTAATTCTGAAGGGATCAATGAGCCCTCAATGTCTTCCACCACTGAGGAGCTAACCCTTCAGCTTCACTGTGTGTATTTAAATATTTTGGGCCGTGTGGCTCCAGTAAAAACCAACCATCCAAAGCCTAGCTCAGAGCCGTGGTGAGTGACGTCACTCGAGCTATGGACGGCAGTGCAGGACGGTGGAATGGAGGTGGAGGGAAAGACAGGTTGCAGCTTTCTTTTGACATGCTGAAAGAGATGTGGTGTTATCAGAAGCTGTAAAAGCTGCTAGATCTAAAAGTTTTTCTTATTGTCTCCAACTCTGACAACCCCTGACTTATTTTTCCAGGCTGAGCTCAGTTCTTCCTCCTGAGGCCGGCGGCCTCAGTCACCTCCGTCTCCCCATGTCTGTTTATGTTCTCTCGGACGGGCTGTTCTGAAAATGTATTTTGTTGTGCTTCAGTGCAATGACAGTAAAGCTGATTCTGATTCTTGTTGGAGCAGTTAATGTGCAGCGTGAAGTTATCTGGTTCCACCTTCGATGCTGTCCCCCCTAGACTTCTAAAGGAGGTCTTTCCTAGTCTGGGCCCCTCTATTCACTCTATTGTGAGCAGCAGTTTAACCTAAGATATGTGGGGTTCTGGTCCTGTCTCTGTCTGTTTCCTCATGTCTCCAGCTCTCTGTGTTTTCCTTCCTTGTGTTCAGCCCCTGTCTCACCTGTGTCTCATGTTCATCACCGCAGGTGTCTGTCCTTGTCCTAATCTGTGTCTGTGTTCGTCTTGTCTTTGTCTCGGAATTATCCTTATGGTGTGTTTTCTGCCTCCTGTCTCGTGTTCTGCTTTCAGTAAGTAAGCAGCCCTGTCGGCCTCTGCTTGATTTTTGTATAATATCTTGATTTTTTACGAGCCTCCTGTCATCCTCCTGCAGTTGGGTTCAACACTCTGGACGCAGAATTCGACATGGTATGGTGCCAAAAGGTTTTAAACATGCCGCTGTGCAACTTCTGCTAGTCTTGATGTCTACGTGGTGTCCAACTTTAGGCCTGTCTCCAGACTCTCATTTGTTTCCAAATTACTGAAAAAAATAGTTGATTCTCTGTTCAAACGTTTCCTGGAGGATCACTGTATGTTGGAGGTGTTCCAGTCAGGCTTCAGATCTCTCCACAGCATTGAAATTGCTCTGAGTGTTTTTAATTACATTTTCATAGCCACAGATGCAGGTGATTTTGTGCTGAATGTCTTATTGGACCTTGCATCTGTTTTTCACAACATCGACCAGGAGATCCTCATTTCTAGGCTAGAGCCACTGCTCTCCACCGTCAAATGGTTTAGGTCCTACCTCTCCGATAGACCCTTTTGTGTCTCTGTCAAGGATTTTATTTCAACATTGGCAGGTCTTCGGTGGAGGTACCGCAGGACTCCATTCTTGGACCCCTTCTCTTTTCTTTATAGATGCTGCCACTAGGTGCTATTTTTCATAAACACGGCATCGCTTTTCATTTTTATGCTGATGGCTGTCAAATTTACTTCCCTCTGAAGCACACTGGTGCACGTTCTATCCAACCACTTCTTGACTGCCTGGTTGACATCAGGGATTGGATGGCTTTAAATTTCTTAAATTTTAATGAGAAAGAGACATAAGTCATGTTATTTCCACCTAATGGCATGATCAAGAACCACTGTATGTACCTTTCATCTGTAGCCCCTACTGAGTAACAGGTTGTCACTAATCTGGGACTGAAAATGGACCCTTCCATGAAACTAAACAGCCATGTAAACATGATTACATGATTACTGCTGCTGCTGTTGTTCAGTGTATTGTTTTTGTACTATTAGTGCTTACTCTATTCTTAGTTTAGCATATTTCTTAGTTCATATCTTAGATCTTATTACTGTTTTTCTTTACAATTTATACTTTTGTTGGATGTAACTGGGCCTCTGTGTACACAATTTTGTTCCACCACATGCACCACATGAAGCGTGAATGTGATCATTCAAGATCATTAAAGAAACCTTGACCTTGACATTTTGATGTTGTTGGTACTGGGAGTTAAACCAGCGATCTTCCAATTACAGGCCCATCTTCCCTAACCTCTGTGCCACCACTACTTATATACCATAATATCATAAAATATATTCTTAATTCCTATTTTTATATAAGAGATAGGTTAAAGTGACCTAACACTGAAATCACAATAATTTGGGTCTTTGTAACAATAACCAGTATATTTCATATTTTTAAATCTGCTTATCATATTAAAGTTCTAATTCAAGCAATGGCAACTTGTGGCTGGTCAACTGATGTTGGTCCTCTGAGCCTTGTTCCCTCAAAAATAAATAAATAAATAAATAAATAAATAAATAAATAAATAAATAAATAATTAATTAAATAAATAAAACCTTCCAACGGACCAGAAGTGGCTTTAACTGTCAAGAAAATGTATCTTCAATAGTCACGTGCTGCTTTCAGATCATGTATATGGAACAACCTTCAATACATATAATCAATGATAAATTTAATTGTTTTAAAAAGGACTACAGTATATCTAAATACTTTCTCCGTGATATATGCATTAATTTACCATTTTAGGTTACCACTGTAAGATAATTTTAACAAAGGCCATATTTCTGTCTTTTATCTATTCAGCAATCCAAAGCAACACAGCAGCTGTTCTTCTGATACTTGTTTCTGAAGCTCCCACACTTTCTTCTTTATATCTGAAACAAACTCTATACATGTTCATTTGCTTTAAGTTTGATTTTAGGAGCAATATTAAAGTTGCACAGTGCCACTTTAGGTGAATATGAATGCCAAAAAAAATGTTCTGAGTAGGAAGAAACTAACAGATGTCTCTTTCCGCCTCACTATCTCTCCCTGAGGTCTGTTAGGAACACTCGTATATTGCAGAGGAAGAAACCGAGAAGGATATGTTTCATTAAAATTGAGTCACATCATTGGTTTAATTATTTTATTACCACATCTCCGTAATCTAACTGCAGTTCCATAAAACAAAAGCGTACTACAGTCTCTGATTTGAGTCACCATCATGTTAATTTCCTGCCACAATTGCCTTGAGTGTCGTAAAATAACGCCGTGGCGATGATTGGAAAACAATTAAGGAACTAATGAACAGAACATAGCAATTAATCTTGGGTGAAATTTCATTCGCATCTCCCTTGGCCATAGACACGGCCACGCACAAGACAAATAAGTGACGTTCGGCGCTCGCTCAGGGGACGTGATTACAGAAACTGAGAGAACTGAGGTGTAGTTGTACACGAGGTTGTGCTGAACATAATTACACGGGTGTTTGGTGTAATAGAGGAAATTACAAAGTATTTCCAATTTTCTGATGAGCTCATTGTTATCAGGATCTTTCCTGAGGTTTCAATGAAATGTAAATTAGTTGAGGGATTTGTTGAGGAAGCTGATTGGACGGTCAGCTTCTGGATCTTATCAGTAATAATGAGGAGGTTTGCTGACTCATGCAACAAGCCCAAGAGTTAAAAATTCAATATCAACATGTTTAAAACTTTATTTTCTTATTTTTACAGTTTATCTTAACAATTGCTTGTGTATATCTCCAATGCAACCCCTCCAACTTCACAATGTTGATTCTGTTTCATTGTCAAATGTGATGTTGTCTTTATCACTGTTAAGATCAATACCAATGAAATTAGAAACATTGGTTTTCTTTATGAATGCTGTATAAGTTAATATGTTGTGTGTTTGTGTAAATGTTGAAGAAACTAAAATTATACTTCTAAAGTTAAAATGCTCAAAACACAAGCTCAAAAGCAAAATAAAAGCTAAAAATTCGATCAACTTAGCAAAAGCTATGTATTCACATTAGCAAGATAAGCTACAAGATTTGTTTGCAAAAAAGCTAAAAACTCAGCCCAGCATAACAATAATTGCAGCCTAATATCAGCAGAACAGTACCTAAAAGCTAAAACAAGCAAAACAGTAGCTGAAAGCTAGTTTGAGGTAATCCTGGCCAAAATGAAATGAAATTGTTGAACGTATGCTGGCACACTTAAAGTCCAACAAACAAACATAAACTATAACCTGAAATGTAACTGTGCACATGCTGAGTCAAGCGTCACACATTTACCACATCACATTAAAGTACAGTACTGTAGTGATATCAGTAGTGTCATGATTTGAGTCTTTGGAGGTTTAGATACCCATATACAGTATATATATATTTTTTTGTGAACCTCTGGAAATCTTACCTGTGCACGCTTCAGCTACTCTCCTCGTCCTTCATCCACATGCCTTCTTGAGTATACAGGATCTTCTCATGCTTGTGCAGGACTTTGGAACCAATTATCTTATCATCCATCTACTAGTAAGGAACATGTTCTGATTGACCCCTCTTTGCAAACTCTGAACCTGACCCATCTCCTTGCACCGCAGTGTTCCTGTTTCATTCTAAATTATTATCCATTGTAAATAAAAGCACTGAATTGACAGTTTTGTGTCTGAGTTGTTCATCAGTCCTTTCGCTTTGGGTGTTCTGTTCTTGTGATAAGTGCAAACATGTCTATATTGTAGATTTTCTACATTTTCTAAATTGTTGTTGTTGTCCCGTTCTTTGGATCATGCAACATGTATAATATTCCTTGTTACTGAAGACAGAACCAACTATTTGGGGTCTGAACAACCAAAACTGTTTTGCTGACACTTTGTCTGATATTGAAAAGTGAAAACCCCTCCTTCTGTCCCTTGTCTTGTGTTTGAATAAAAGTCACACACGCCGACTTGTTTTATAGGGCTGCACTTACTGCTCACAATCATCAGTTTTGAGACGAGTGTCTGGTAAAGAACCCAGCTTATAAACTACAAATTGACAATGTTACTAATTTAATTGAAAAAAAAAAAAAAAAACAGTCTTGCTGTTGTTTGTGCTTAAACTTTGGTTTTGACTTGTAGACACTGAGGAAAAGAGGCTCCAAAACTCAAGAAAAAAAGTGTTGCGTTGCTATGATATTTGTAAAACCCACTTTGAGACATTTGCAAAGGGTGATCTTTATTTAACACACTGATTCCGCCTGATGGAACAACTTTTCTGGAAAAACAAACTACAGGTAGTCCTCGACTTACGAACGGGTTCCGTACCTACAAACTGTCCGTAACCCGATTTTAACATAAGTCGGAACTTATTATACTGCGCCACAAACCTGTTTGTAAGTCCGGATTTTTGCCGTAATTCGAGAAAATACATGTAAAATGTATGTTAACGCTGCGCCGCAGACCAGTTTTTAAGTCAGAGTTTCCGTAAGTCGAGGGCGCCTTAAGTCGAGGACTACCTGTATATGAATCAAAATCATCTTTTATTAATCAGATCCCTTTTGGAATGTTTAACTTGTTGAGTTTTTACCTTAAGGGGAGCTCCTCAGGATCCTGGACATGCATAACAGAAGCTTTCTTTTTAGTCGAGCCCAATTTTATAAAAGTATCCTTATTAATACAATATAAAAATCAGAATCAAACCCAATTACCCCATTACCACTCCATTATTTTCTCACCTTTAGATTTGAAATTATATGACCTCGTTCTCCGATCTACAATCAAAACAATCTCCACTTTGCGTTGTAACCTTAAACTGAATCATGACTCTGGAGGTGTCAACTGTTATATGTGTGTATCTCTCTTTTAGCTGTTGGAAAGTCAATATTATTAAGGAACGTCAGTACTATCAAGGGACTCAATATGTGTAAAACAAGATTATAATAGAATATATTATTCCTCCATCTTTTAGAGCCTTTTATCTGACTCCATCCTCATGTCCTAAGACCTTGCAAAGCAGATGCTTCCCTATTAGGTCAGTGACCCATTTAATCTACACCATATCAACTTTAGGTTTCAAATGTACAGTGTGTTCTCATGTCTTGTGGTTATCTGTTCTTCTGTGTTTAGTTAAACTATATATTCAATTGGGAAACGAGAAAATGTGTGCTTCTACTGTTAAACCAGCTCCCTTATTAACCCTCAGTAAATATATGCAAAGTGACTTAACCTCTCTTAAAATGAAACAGCTCCTCTTCTAAAAATTTTCCAAATATAATAACATCTATTGAATTGATTAAATTAACCTAAATGTTTCGATTTAAAATTTAGTTCAAGGTATCTTTGATAAGAGCAGATTTCCAAGTTTGTTGTCTTAAGAGACCATGGTCAATTCTGTCTGAGCTATATTATCTAAAATGCATTAACTTACATTGACTTGATCATAGTTTTACCTAAGCTACTCCACAAAATTTTATGAAAGTTTAAATCGTCAATATGTTTAATTCGGTGTACTACCTACTTCTGACCTCTGTGTGTCGCTGCATGGTTAAGGGAAGTGGTGGAGTTTTAACTTCCGGTTCAAAGTTCTCCTGACCTGATCCTTCGTGTGGTGACTCATCATTAACCTACAAAAGTACTTTCTAAAATTGTTAAACAAAGTCTCCACTATGTTTCTTTTGGCCAAACACATTTTAGCTCGTTTCTCTTTACCCCTCTTTACAGCATCATGGCCTCTGTGCTGATTTTGGACGGACGAAGCGTCTTTTAGCCGCATTAGCTCGGTAGCATTAGCTTAGCTCCATGTTAGCTGCTATCCTCGACCCAAAACGTAATTTTAGATGGCTTAAAATCGAATCTATTACGGTCCAACTTATTCATATAACACGCAACTCGTTTCGGTTGGTTTGAGCGAATTAGATTTTGACCGTTTTACTGTTTAAAATGTTATGAAACTGACCGTTTTGTAATTAAGTAGTTAGCTCAGCTAATGCTAACTGCAGGCCACGTCACTCGTTCATATTTTTCGTTTGCTACTTGTAAACATCTAAATACCTTGGTCTACCGTTTCAAAAACAGGCTTGATCCAGCCTTTGATTTTAACATAACATTTGACTGTAATTATTTATTTAAAAAATGGAAGAAGCGGGTAAAGAAAATGGATGGATGGATATTTATTTAAAAGTTTCCTAGAAATATTTATTTGATGATACTGTTTGTCGGCTCCACCTTTCTGGTAAAATTTCTGTTACAGTTGGAGCACCTCTTATCACTTTATGTCGGCGAAATTATACCTAATTATCCCCTGTGCAGATAATCTCAACCGTAACGTTTCATTATAGTCTTTAGTATTTTAACCTGTTTGTTTTTACTATTTTTCAGGAAAATATCTTCCAGCCACCCCCTTCTACTCATTGTATGAGCTGTGTTCATGAGGCTGGCTTCTGTCTGTTGACCCATCTTAATAAAAACATCTATCTGTGCAACATCGCTTTCCCCTGTGTGATTTTTAACGTTTTATCTGTATTGTTTGCTTTATCCACTTGTTTAGCTATTTTAATCCATTTTAATTTGCCCTAGGTTCACTGCATTGCTTTCTCTGTATATTAATCTGATCCCACATTAATTTTGTGAGGGGTATTTTTTTACCCTCGTCAGCTTTTGATGTGACCAGCTAATTTAATAACCAACAACACCATGTTTTTCCTGCATTTGGTTTTGTACAGTTTAAAATTGACTGCTTGTTTACCCACAATTACATAATTTACAGTTTCTATTTTCTCATGGGGCTTCATATTTCATTCAAAAATCATTCATACTTCCCTAGACTTTATTTTGTACAATCATTCACCCACCACCAACTGTGAACTTCTGCATTGCCCAGAAAAACGCCCCAAACAGATTGTAAGACCTCACCGTTTGTGAATCCTTCCAGCAAGGCCCCAAATCATGTCCCTGGAGAATTCACAGCCGGTGTTTATTCAGTCACACAGCCCCCATTGTCAACATATGGAGTTCCACTCATATTGAAAAAGAAAAGGAAAACAACAAAACTGTACATTCCCCCCTCTTTGACTTTTCTTTTTCATGCATAAAACGTAACGCACGGCACTAATGAAAATATGTAATCTACTTATAATGCAAGCTAAAACTAGAGTCCCCGACTCAAAATTTAAAAACTATAACTATGCATGTCCCCGACACGCTCCACGTCCCAGTGTGTAAACTAATAATAGCGTCACTTTGGCAGCTCACCTGCACCACCCCATGGACGCGAAATGGAGCTACGAGTTCCCAACCCGATTAAACGCCTCCCCCGTCGAAGAGGCGGGTCACACGCCACTGCAGTGTAACCTGGGAAATGGTGTTTACGTCCCACGTAAACGTCGGCAGGACCCTGTCCTTCTTCCGACAAAGCCGCCAGTGTTTCCAAAACACTCCGGACGCCGTTGTAGGCCCCCGGCTCTACATACGGCACGAGCGTTGCTCATGAACTACCACGTAAGTATACCCATGCTAAACCAACAGTAAAAATGTGCCGCACCGTGCGTCTGCACCACACAAGTGACGCGCAAAGCGTCTGAATAAATGTAAACCCAGCGTCAGAAGTGAGACCAATTAGTAAAATTAGCTTAAATAACCATCTTTATTCCAGAAATGGTTTTATGCTCACTCACAGAGAATAATGAAAATTTGTAATGCCCAATAGCTGAGTTAAACAGGTCAAACAGCTTACCTGAATCATGTAGAAGGCCTCTTTCTCTGTGACTAAAACAGGAAACCAAGTCGAGCCAATCTGCAGACGTCTTATCAGCAGACACGTTCGGGGTCACCATTCTGTCGTGTATTTTCGTGTTCAAAACAGCTGAAGACGTACCTTAGTATAAAATGATTTAATTGACAACAAAGGGTTTACAAATATCAGACATTCAAGTAACAATCAGATTTATATGCATATAAATGGGACATGATTGAAACACACACTATCCAACAATCAACCAACCAATCATCAACTATCAACCAACCATTCACCATCCAACAAACCAACCATCATCCACCATCCTCTGTGTACCTGAGGTCAAGTCAGTAGACAAAACGCTGATTTGTGAAACACAAATGTTTCCCCTGGACCATTGTTCCACTGTTTTGGACCCAGTTTACCTCAGACTGCTGAACCTCTGCCCAACTTTACTACTAAAAGTCTGTTTATCCCCAGCCCCCTGACTGAGCTGCAGTTTCTAAATGTTCCTCTAGCTGGTTCTGACCCAGACCTCTGACTGTTGTAGACTGTTGTTAAAACATCTTTAAACAGATGTGTTGATATCAGTTTAGAAATTACCTGGTCTGGTCTAAAAAAAACTGAATATATTCTTATTTTCAGCATCTAAGATAGTTCTGACCTACCCCTGGTTCTGTCCCTAGACCTACATGTGGTTCAGTCCCTGAACCTACCTGTGGTTCCAACCCTGCCCAGGGCCATGGACCGAGCGTTCAGCTCCTGCAGCTTCTGGTGCAGCGTGTCCAGTTTGCGGGCGGAGGCCTTGAGTTGACCTTCGACCTCTGCAGCGCTCCTTCGGTTGGTGACGGCGCCCCGCAGCCTCTCGGCCGCCTCTTTGATCTTCAGCTCTTTTTGGATCTCCTGTTTAAGTAATGCCCGGGTGTTCTCCAGACGCTGCTGGAAGTCCGGGTCCAGGATGTCCGTCTGGTTCAGGTTCTGCTGTCTGGTGCTCTGCGGGTCAGAGAGGAGCAGACAGTTTTGATCAGATCAGAAAAACATGAGAACCTATTATGGATCAGTCTGAGATTCATTTATAAAGTAAAATAAAATTAATTTGACCTAATTTCACAAAAATAAATAAAATAATAATAAAACAGTTTATTGTTAAATCCTGAGGAGTCAAAACTAAAAGGAGATAAAAAAAAGATTTTTTTTTTTCTTTTTATACCTGTTCATGTTTGAAACTAGCCACTAGGGAGCACAAGCCAGTGTATCTCTTGTACCAGTCCCAAGCCCGGGTAAATGGTGAGGGTTGTGTCAGGAATGGCATCCGATGTCAAACACTTTTGCCAAAACCATAATGCGAGTTCATCAAAGTGAAACCATACCGGATCGGTCAAGGCCCGGGTTAACAACGACCGCCACCGGTGCTGTTGACAAACAGGGTGCCGGCGGAAATTGTGCTACTGTTAGTCG
>JAVCKU010000117.1:9532508-9542727 GCA_032273985.1 Hypsolebias coamazonicus | reverse complement strand
GCTGCTTTTAGTTACTCTTTTGCTGCTTTTAGTTACTCTTTTGGTGTTTTTAGTTACTCTTTTGCTGCTTTTAGTTAAAGCCTTTCGCTGCTTTTCACTTGTGTTTGGCTCTTGCAAGCGTCTTCAGCAAATTTCAGATAAGGCAACATCTCTAGTTGAGCTCAGGACCATCAGCTGAACGTTGCATGGTCAGTGATCCTCTGGTGGTGTGAAAGCAAACGGGTGCTGTAGGTCTGCAAAGGAAATCTTTACAAAGTACTTCTTAATAATGATTTTCTCCGATTTTGGTCTGAGGTGAAATTCCCTCAGCGCAGGGCAGTGAACTCTCCGCCCTCAGCAAAGCGTGAAGCAGCAATCCGCTTCATTACTTCAACACATTAGAACCCGTCCAGTCTAACAATGGAGAACCAAATTGGGGCCCAAATCACGCCACAGAGCACACACAGTCCAGCCATTGAATCAAACTGGCTCGTCTCCCTCTTACATCACGCCCGCTGTGGTGAGGAATCCAGGACCCAGAAGGTTCCTATCAGCTTATCCCAGTCTTATCTCTGCTTTCCAGGTCGGGCCTGTGATGTACAAAACCTGCTCTTATTTCTTGTTCCTGACATATTTCCTCCTCCTCCGACTTTGTAGCTGAGGTGTTTTTTTGTGTAGGAGGGGAAAACGAGGCCTGGAAGTTTAGTTACAGGTGCTTGTTAAAGCTCGTATGCAAACCACGCTGGAAAAAAGTTTGTCTACAGATTCAGGACATCTGCTGTGGGTTCGTTTTACTTCCTGGAACCTGCTATTAATCATAGCAAAGAGAGAAAAACAAACAGAACTGTCTTTGTTTTTACAGTAACATGAACGACTGGATCGCCGTCATTACGACATCGAAAGCACGTTGCACAAAAAGCATCAATGCAACACATGAAGGCAACGACTAAGAGCCTCATTTGAAGTATTTTACATTGTGTTAAAGTTGAAGTAATGACATCTAGGAAGAAACATGTAATTACTTTTGCTTATGAAGTTGACTTGGGCTTTAAAAATCAAGTTGTTACGCTTTGCGATAACTTCTTTTTGAAATTTTCAAATTTTCATACGCTTAAAGATGCTCAAAGGTGAGCTTTTTCTGATTTTCATATACGTATAGTCTAAATTAAGCAATGGTTTTGTATGAAACAAACCTAAAAAAATCTTAAAACAAGTTGTTGGGTTGGGCAAAGATAGTCCAGTTGTTAATATGATCAACTGAAATGTAAAAGCAGTACAAATGTTTGGAGTGGGGTTTTGTGGAAAGGTTACATACAGTTAACATCTTACCTGACTTAGATAGAGCTCTGAAAGCCCTCAGTTTGAAATATTCTGACCTAAGTGACAAATTAACAGTTAATCTGAGGACTCTTAAAACAACTCCAATCCCAAAAATGTTAAAGCGCTCCATGCAAAAGCTCCTGTCTTCGTTTTATGTCGTTGTCAATTTTAGATTACTTGTTATTTCAGAAGAAAGATCGTGATATAGGAAGTACAGTAGTCCCTCGCTACTTCGCGGATCAACTTTCACGGACTCGCTCTTTTGCGTTTTTTCCAACACAAAATTACGACACATGATTGTCAACTTTAATTTTCCTCATGTGATTAAGACAGTACGGGATAAAAAGTTAACGAAATAAAAAAATATTGATTTTTGTAGTTTTCTTTTAATAAGCCTACACTGTAATGCGAAAAAAAAAAAAAGAACTACACTACCCAGAAGCCAACAGTGCTTCAGGCTGCTGCTTTCTGCCAAAATGGAGGGAAAGTTTTGTAACGCAAAGTCAGAAGTAACGATCTGTCTATTAAGCTCACAGAACTGGCAGGAAAGTCGCAAATAATCCTGAAGCTCAATTATCCACGTGCACATCGACCTGGACGAGGCGGTGGGCTTTGTCACTGCAGGGTAGGTCTGCAGAACCGGAACCGAGTCCGACCAGAACCGAGCTGCTGGTCAGCATTGCTGGTGAGTACCAATATAAAATTTTGCAGTACTATACAGTACATATACATATGTTGATAAAATTATGCAGGTTCAAGAGTTTAGAACATTAAGAACAATGCAAGATATACTGTATATGTCCATATGTATATATTTTATACTCAAATAAATACAGCGTTCCTACTTCGCTGTTTTTCACCTATCGCGGTGATGTATGGAAGGTAACTTCTGCGATAATCGAGGTACTGTAGGCTGCACAGGAAGTGCTACTTCTACGTGATTTGTCCCGTAAATAACCACTGAATTCTATTAAAAATAACAGAAAAATTCAAAACTGAGCAACAGGAAGGTTTGTTAAACGGCTTACACATGAAAAGCTGCAGTGGTTCTGAGAATGGAGTGGGTTTAAGACAGAAGGAATCCACTCTGATGTCGTCGCCCAACGGACCAGTGAATTACCGGTAAGAGATTTGCCGACTCAACTCTTCTTTTTGACACGACCAACCAAAGCAACACGCTCATGACTGAGGACGGGACGAGGCCCCAGTCTGTCCAGCCATCTCCTAACATCTCCCTAAAACAAGACGCCCGGATACTCGAACTCCTCCACCTGAGGCAAAGATACAGAACCCATAGAACCCAACTTCAGAGTATTCTCGGGTTTTGGAAGTTCGTCAATCGAAGACAATGTTGTGAAAAAGCTTCACCGCCTCATGCTTGGTGTACTTTGTCCTGTTGAAGCATTTTACTGCGTATTTTTGGAATGCAGACGTCAAAGAGGTACTGTACAATTATAAGAACTCCCTCCACCTGTAGGCCTTCAGGCTAATCTGAGACATTTCCATTTAGACAAACGCGCCTTTTGACTAAAAAAAAAAATGCATTTAAGAGATTTTTTTAATGAATTATTTCTTAATGAATACTTAAAATACCATGAGGACACTATGAACTCTAATGTCTTCTAGGTAAGGGTTTACAGTTACAAAAGCCCAAGTCTGGACTGGAGATATTACAAGTTACAGTATTGTTCTTACAACATGGGCTAAAAATCGGTGTCAAATAATCTGTTTTGAGTTTAATCCAGTACTAAAGCAAAAGTCTTTCTGCCAGGGGAGTCACGTGCGTTCTTCAGAGAGACTAGGACGAGATACTTACACTACCTGTTGGTGCAGTTTCTTTGGTATTTCATTTTGGCTGTTTTACAGAACACCGCATATCTCTTTTCTTCCTTTCCTTCAATTGTAGATGATGTTCTTTCAAAGAAACTGGTTCTCACAACTAGCTTCTGAAAGACCGAGCGAGTTCAGGAGGTTTAGATAAACTTCCAGCAGCCAAAAATCCGTCGGACATTGGACCCTAAATTGCCGTTTGCTGAAATTTTAAGCGATAAGAAGCTGCTGGACGTGTCGTAAGTAGTCATGAGGATGTTTTTCCAGTGAGTTTAGACTCAATAACACCATAAAGAGTAATAAAAACTGCAATAAAAGCTCACAACAATGAGAGGACTATATTCCTCTATGAGTTAAACACTTGGGGAACTTGTTTCAAACCACATACTCTCCATATTGAGTACATTTGAGACTAATTGCGATGTACACTAGGTCTGAGTGGAGATCTCCAAAGGAGCCCAGCTTGTTGGGAGTCAGTCCAGATCCCTGACACATCACCATGGAGAAGGCACTCCATTGAAAGGGTGAGAATAAATGCACTCTGAGGGGTCCTGGCACATTTATGGTGCTGTTTTAAAAAAAAAAAAGTGGAGGAGCTGAGCTTCATTCAGGAGATCCACACACATTTAGGAGGTTTTGGTTTGTGGGGGTTGTTTCATCAGATCAGCCTGGTTAAGTATCTGAAGCCTCCCTTTGAGTCAACAAACTGAGCTGGTGTAATTACAGTGTTCATGCGTGCACAAGCACTCCGCTGGGAGAGGCTGCACAAAAATATTTTCCACAAGACATTCTGAAGACCTGATTCACGAATACTCGTGCACAGGTGCAAAAACAAGAAACTTACCTGAAAATGGGAGTTCAGAGTTGAGCAAACTACATCCAAAATGAGAGACAGAGACGCTGGATGGGGAGGAAAGTATCCGGGACTCTTGGTCCTTGCCCTCGGCTGAGTTGGACCAGGACTGAGTTGGTGCTGGGAGACAACAGCAGGCAGGTTTGTCTGGGAGTGGCTCACACCTTTTCCAGTTTAACTCCTTCACTTCCTTCCTGCTGGAGAGGCCACCCAGCAGCTCACACAACCTGTTTCTAACCTGTTCTTACAACAAACTAAAAGCCTCACAGAGCTGACTCTCTCAACAACAACTAAAAGTTTTGTCAAACTGAGCTCTGGTGGTTCCTACAGAAACTTTAGCTGAAATCTTGTTTCCAGCTTCTTTAAAGGAAAAAAGGAGCACCTCTTTTTTTCTGCACCGCACTGAACTGGCATGCCATTCATATGTAGATGAGCTGGCATGGAAACAAGCAGACATCCTCCACTGCAGAAAAGAGTTGAAGCTATTAGTTAAAGTAATAATTGAATGTAATCAATGTTTTAAAGAGTTTTAAACACCATAATCTACACCCACATAATTCAAGACTGATAACACTAAACACAAATAATTAAAGAAGTTTGCATAAACTTGCCTTCTTGAGGTGTATTTTTTTTTTTGTCAGCATTGGTTGAAAATATAAATTTCTGGAGATGTTGAAGGTTGAAATTAAATGGGCTTAAAAAAAACTAAATGGGCTTAAAAAAACGAATTAGCGTAGCTGTTAGCAATAAATAGCATTGCTGATTGATGCTAGCAACATTTAGCTTTGCTGGTTGAGGCTAGGCTTCTAGCAACACAGGTTGTTTTTATGGTAGCAGCTGCTAGCAACAGCATAGCTGTTTGAAGCTAACAGCTGTTAGCATTGCTGTTTTGAAGCTCCCAGCAGCTGCAACAGTTAGCATTGCTGTTCGAAGCTAACAGCTGATAGCAACAGTTAGCATTACTGTTTGAACCTGCTAGCAACAGTTAGCAGTATTGTTTGAAGCTGCTATCAACAATTAGCATAGCTATTTGAAGCTACCAGTTGCTGCAACAGTTAGCATGCTTGTTTGAAGCTACCAGCTGCTAGCAACAGTTAGCATTGCTGTTTGAAGCTACCAGCTACTAGCAACATTGGGCATAGCTGTTTGAAGCTGCATGTTGCTGCAATAGTTAGCATTGCTATTTGAAGCTACCAGCTGCTAGCAACAGTTAGCATTGCTATTTGAAGCTACCAGCTGCTGGCAACAGTGGGCATAGCTGTTTGACGCTACATGCTGCTGTAATAGTATAGCTGCTTGAAGCTACCAGCTGCTAGCAACAGTTAGCATAGCTATTTGAAGCTGCATGCTGCTGTAATAGTTTAGCTGTTTGAAGCTACCAGCTTCTAACAACAGTTAGCGTTGATGTTTGAAGCTAGCTGCTGCTAGCAACATTTTTATTTATCTAAAAAAGTTAAGTCAGGTCCTCTGGGCATTCAAAAAACATGTGTAGAAACATTTCTTCTTTCATCCGAAAGACTTCTTCAGTCTGAGAGGACTCACTTGACTTAACTTTTTTAGACTTTTCTATCTGGATTGTTGAGCATGCATCAGGATATTTTTATTTATGTTTATGGTTTTTATGTTAGCAAAACCAGCCACTTGGGAGCAAAAGTCAGTGCATCTCTTGTGTAGGTCCAAAGTCTGGGTAAATGGTGAGGGTTTTAGAAAGGGCATGTGACATAAAACGCTTAATGCCAAAACTATAATGCAAGTTCATCAAAGCGAAACCATACCAGATTGGTCAAGGCCTGGGTTAACAATGACCGGTGCCGTTGACAAACAGGGTGCCGGCAGATTGTGTTACGGTTAGTCGAAGACCACGTCGGGGGGCGGGAATGTGTCAGGAGACAGAGGGAGAAGAGGAAAGTCAAGAATGTAGGACTGAGTTGGAACTCTAAATGTGGGGACAATGACAGGGAAAGGTAGAGGGCTGGTTGACATGATGCAGAGAAGGAAGGTAGATGTTTTATGTGTCCAAGAGACCAAGTGGAATAGCAGCAAGGCTTGCAGCATTGGAGCAGGGTTCAAACTGTTATAGCATGGCGTGGATAGAGAAATGGAGTTGGGGTGGTTCTGAAGGAGGAGTTGGCAAAGAATGTAGTAGAGGTGAAGAGAGTGTCATACCACACCATACAGTTTATTTATAGAGCACTTAAAACAGCGACAAGGCCAGCCAAAAAACTAACAACAGGTAATACACCGAAAACATACAAAATGAAGTAAAAACAGAATAGAGACATAAAATGGTCACATATAATAAATATAAATAAAGGGTGATGTGCCAAAAGGTAGAAGTAGACTGTCTGATGCTAAATGTTGTCAGTGGTTATGATGATGTGGAGGAGAGAAAGATACATTTTGGAAAGATCTGGATGAAGTGATAGAGAGTATTCCCAGGGAGGAAAGAGTGGTGATCTGAGCAGACCTGAATGGACATGTTGGTGAAGGAAACAGAGGGGATGAGGAAGTGATGGGTAGGTTTGGTGTCAAGGAAAGAAACCAGGAAGGACAGATGGTGGTGGATTTTGCCAAGAGAATGGAAATGGCTATAGTCAATACCTTTTTCCAAAAGAGGGAGGAACATAGAGTGACCTATAAGAGTGGAGGAAGGAGTACGCAGGTGGACTACATTCTGTGTAGAAGAGGAAACCTGAGGGAAATTGGAGACTGTAAGGTTGTGGTACTTCCACAGATAACTTTTAGCTCGGGGAGATGACGCCCAGCCCGGCTCCGTGGCTCCGGTGGAGAGGATCGTGTAGACTGGCGGAGCTCCATCTAGCTCGCTCTGAATTTTGTCGTCGGCCAGCAAGCACAAAAAAAATGCCAGCGCTTCAGCATTAAACATGGTGTTATTAGTTTTTAAAATCTTTCAAATAGGTTCAGCCAGACCTGTGAATAAGTGTCATTAGTGATTCCCTCAAGACACAGTGAAGGTGCTGAGAGCTGCAGAGAGGCTGATTCATGGAGCTTCAACCTCCAACGATGTCGACCGTCACACATCGTCCATGAAGAGATTGGAACAGAGCAGGCAGCACAAGATAACAAGACGGTGATAACGACAGCCATAGACTTTCACAAATGATTCATACAAGTTTAAGATTTTTGATTGTTTGTTTGTTTTACAATAGAAAAACAGTATGTTATACACTGTTGTCATCACTCTTTGTTAAAATCCAGGTGATCTCTCTTGTAAATGAGTCCTCGTGGAACAATGGAACTAACCTGTATCAATAAAGGTTGTCTCTCATTTAAATAAAGGTTGTTGGAAAAAGACAAAGAGGAGACATCTGGATGCCGTTAGAGGGGACATTCAAAGTTCTGTATTTGTCAAACACACCACATGTGGTGGAACATAATTATGTTCACAGTGTCCCAGTTACATCCAACAAAGTATAAAATGTAAAAGAAAAACAGTAAGATACGTTAATAAAATACACTAAGCACTAGTAACATAAGAACAATACACAGAACAGCAGCACGAACATGAGTCTGTGTGAGCAGATGAGCATGAATCAACACAGCAACATGAACAGATCAGCAGCAACATGAAACAGATCAGCAGCAACATGACACAGATCAGCAGCAGCATTAAACAGATTAGCAGCAATATGAAACAGATCAGCAGCAACATGAAACAGATCAGCAGCAACAATAAACAGATCATCAGCAGCATGAAACAGATCAGCAGCAACATGATGCAGATCAGCAGCAACATGATGCAGATCAGCAGCAGCATGAGACAGATCAGCAGCAACATGAAACAGATCAGCAGCAGCATGAAACAGATCAGCAGCAGCATGAAACAGATCAGCAGCAACATGACACAGATCAGCAGCAACATAAAACAGGAGGAGGATGACTCGCTGTAATGAGGGAAAAGCCAGAAGAAAAAGAAGAAAAGTTGAACTCTGGCCTCATTTACCAGAAACTTACAGCACGGCGTCGTCATGAGCTCTGTCACTCTTCCTGACGTTTGTTCCTATTCAGATTAAGGGGCAGCTAAAGATTCTTGTCTAGATTACAGAAGATGACTTTTCTTTTGACACACCTGAAGGCTCCAGGTGAGCAAACTACAAAAACAGATACAATCACATGGTCAGTAATTTATGGACCAACTCAGGGTGTTGTTATATTTAATACACATATTCTGCATTTTGGTTCAAAGTTTAACAAACAATACTGACACAATGTAAAAGTCATTTGTACCTTGTTGTGACATCAACTTTTACTTTTTACACATGACTGAAATACAAAAGGTGACCGTCTTCTCAGCTCTTTACAAATGGACTTTAGAAAAAGATACGCTTATAAATACATTTAATCTCTACAAGAGAGTATAATTAAGATCAAAACCATGCATGTACATAATTTTTATCTACTGTTTGCCTAATTAAATTGAGTTTATAACCAAATATTCACATGTTCAGCCTGACATGTGTAGCTGACTTTCCTCGTATAGAATTTAGCCAAACATCTCAGTAATTGTTGTACTTGCATATTTTCCAACACAAAACCACTGCATATATTTTTAACAAGCTTCAGTCAATAAATTAAATAATGTTTCAGCTATCAAAGCAATTAATCCTCTGCAGGGTTTAGATTACAACATTCCACTGACGCTAAGATGAAAAGAAGTATTCTTACAAACTCCTGCATTTATTTGATCTTTACGAACTCTGTGTACTAAGACATATATTGCATTTGACTTCAGTGTAGTTCAAAGAAAAGTATGTGGTTTTTTTCTCCCTTCACAGTGGTTTGAGCACTTCTCGTGCAGATCAAAACCGAAAAGTGGGATCTTAACTTTATTTAAACTCAAACCCCAATACACCCGTAGGCATGTAAAGAAGGCATGTGTTGGTGTAATATACCTTGTTGTACATCAAGTTCTATATTAAACACCCCAAACCAACTGCTTTGGGTGAAACGAGCTCCCGCTTCCTGTCATCCCTCTCGTGTCCGTCAGGGTGAACTCAGAAGAACCCACTAAGACCCATGACGATAAAGGTGCATGGGTAAATTGGGAATACCATGAAGCAGTTTACTGCTTGTTGGACCACAGGCTCTGGGAGCTTTGATGTGTAGACGGACAAATCTTCCCAGCTGTCAGTGGACACGCCGCTTTAGTCGACCTGTGCTCGACTGTCTGCACTCTAATTCATAATCTGTGTGGGTAACAACCCAACAACCAAACTGTCTCAGCTGAGCTGCTGGAGCTGTCTGTTCCATTCAAACGTGACAGATGAGGAGGTTGCACGGCTGCTGCTCTGTCTCTTTTGACACTACCTGTGCACAAGAAGCCTCCCCTCTGATGTCTGTCTGTAAATTGACTTGCCTTTTCAGGCTTTGACCCTGATGTCTGATGTAAGAGCCAGACACCCGCACATCAAAGTGAACCAAGGGTGGAGGGGTAGGTGGGAAAATGGATTTCTTCTTTGGATGACATATTGACTTTAGGCACTGGTGTGATAAAGTATCCAGCTTTTTATATCATTTGAACAACATCTGAAAATTGATTTTCTCCCTTTAAATAACCCATCAAATACCAAAATGGGTTTGTTGGAGTGTTTTAGTTTGCCAAGACATGACATGGATTAAATTTGCATTGCTTTTCTTATTTGACAAAAACATCCAGTGGTCAACTGAGAGTGTCGTCACTAAACTGGTTCTTAATATTTCTGAATAAATGTACAAGGAAAGATCAATTTAAGTTTTTGATGACTGCTTACATTAATAAAATCTATCATAGTTCATTTCATTGGATAAATTGGATTATTTCATATTTAGCATCGGACGGTTGTTTGCACGGTTCCTGGTCCTTAAAGAAAAACCCAACTCCAGTATTTACAGTATGTACAAGTACAGAGGTTTGAACCAAAAAGTACTATGTTCAATGTTGGTTTTACACGAGGATGAGTGCAAAACAAGCTTATAAAAATTATCTAAATGTGCGTTAAGTAATTGATTTAAAAAATACTATTTTTTATATCTTTTCACTTGTTCTTTAATATGTGCCGTTTTTTTGTCTAATTTTTAACATTCACTTCCTTTTTCCTTTAAGAGTAGAAACAATGAGTTGTCCTCCTCCATCTCCGTCTCCATGTCCTCTCTGACTGAGTCCATATGTCTCCTCTTTGTCTTTTTCCTGCAGCTGCATTTCTAACATCCTTCTACCAATATACCCACTGTCCCTCC
>JAVCKU010000117.1:9249716-9264156 GCA_032273985.1 Hypsolebias coamazonicus | reverse complement strand
GACTCATTTACAAGAGACCTGGCTACAAACTAAGGATGATGACAACAGCAACAGTAGATTTTCCTTGGAAAATCAACAATAGGCAATCATAAGAGAGAAATACAGATTTAAATTTTTTTTTTTTTTAAACAAGTTAAAACAAAGATGTCAAAGTTGCAAAACAGACAGACCCTCCGTCATGTAAATCGCGGAGTACAAAGTGTGAGACAAAAGTAGTGGCTTGTAGAATGGCAATTACGGTAGTAGAAAAAGTTAATTAGGTTGAAAGCAGCAGAAATGAGCACTAAAAGTGGAAATTATCTGAAAACAGCTGAAAGTAGTTGAAAAAGGCAGAAGGAAAGAAGCTGAACCAGAACAAAATGTGAAAGGAGCTGTAAAAATTTGTAAACGGATCTAAATATTTGACGGATGGAAAATAAGCTCAATTCATTTTCCATGAGGACAAAATGGCAGAAAATGCTAAATAATTCAAAAATCCTAAAGTTACACCAATACCAAAAGTCATAACAGGATTGTCCTGAAAGAGATGAATGTTTTGATTTATGATTTATTGAAGTAGCTTGAAAACTGTGGGACCAGAATCACACTGAAAAATTTATGGAAGAAAAATGGATGACAACAGTGTGAATGCTTCACTCACACAATTAGCAGCAACTGGAACAACTACTGGAAGTTGCGGCTAATTAATTTGTATACCGTCTAGAGCTGGACGATATCTCAATATTTTAAAAATATCTAGATCTTTTTTTTTTTTTTGCGATATAAGTTGAGACTATCTCGATATAAAACGATATAGTTTTATACTTGGAAATCTTGCCGTCTTTCTCCCACTCACCCCCCTCCATCTCCCTCCTCAAACACAAGCACACAGCCCTCAGTCTGCTTCTCTAGGAGGTGAGCGGGCAGGAGAGGAGACATTTAGCAGGAGTAAACACAAGAAGCTGAGCGTGTGTGATGCTTCAGTTACGACAGACCTGACTCCTTCCCTGAAACAAACCAGAGCTCATTTAGCCATACTGTGCCTTTTACAGGAACAGAGAGCGAGAGCGCGACATTAATAAATCGTCAGTTTATAATTTCGCTTAAGATACGGTCCTTAGCGGCTAGCAAGAGGGCTAATGCTTTAGCCGTCTTGTTCCAGCTTAGATGGTACCGTGTCTTTGCTATATGACAAAGCTGCTGATTTATTAATGTTGCACTTCCTCTCTCTGTTCCTCTAAAGGCACAGTATGGCTAAATGCGCTCTGAACTGTGGTTTGCTTCAAGGAAGGAGACAGGTCTGTTGTAGCTGTAGGTTCAAGGTTCCAAGTGGAAGCTCACTACCCCAGTTCACACACACTTACTAACAAGAAGGCAGCGTAGCTGAATGGACTAAACTAATATAGAGCCTTTCCATCTTATCAAGACACTCAAAGCTCTTTACAATACAATCTGTGCATTAATTTACCCATTCATACAATACTCTACTAGATCTCTACAAAGAATAACCAGAGCTTTAAATCACATTTATACACTGATGTTGCTGCTGATATGTTCATGTTGATGTGTCATCTGCTCAAGCAGACTCATGTTCATGCTGTTGTTTGGAGTAATGTTATTCTATGATATTAGTGCTTAGTGTATTTTAGTTGGTGTTTTTCTTAGGTCACATCTAAGATCTTAGTAATGTTTTCTTTTGCATTTTATTGATGGATGTAACTGGGACCCTGTGTACATAATTTCGTTTCATCACATGTACCACATGTGGTGCAAATGATAATAAAGACTCTCTGACTCTGACTCTGACTCTCACTCTGAATGGATGAAATTTGGATTGTCAAGGTAAAAAAAAATCTTTTGAAGTCGCTTTGTTTGGCTTACTGCTGTTTTCTTGTCTCGTTGTCTCTCAAAGCTAACTTTTCTCTCGATCAGCTTCTGTGCGTTGTCCTTGACGAACGTCAGGTTGTTCAGCTCATCCATGATGCTGTTCTGAACTTCAGCAATGTTAGACAGTGGAGGCTGAAAAGGCAAAGCACCGCAGAGTTCAGATGGATTTCAAAAGATCAACACTGAATTTCATGTGAGTTTGCTCGCTGCTGACACAACCAAAGAAGGCAGCAGCCAAACAGAGAAGGAAAAAAGGCTTAAGGACAAGTGCTGAATGGCTGCTTGCTGCTTTTTACCTGAGGAAAACCTGAACCTGAGTCAGTAAAGCTGAAAGAACTACAACACTAGCTAAAAGTGGCACAACACAAGATAAAAACTAAAGGCTGATAGCAAAAAAGGAAAAGACTGGCTAACAAATAAAATGGCTAATTTAAAGCTAAGAACAACAAAAGTCTAGATAATTAATCATATCAATCAATCACAGTGTTGTGCGGCACAAAGGAGAACAATATTTCTGAAGGAGCTGAAAATATCTCAGTGCATTCTAATGGAAAACATAGTTTTTAAATAAATTATGCTGAAAATATTTCAAAGATGCAAAAACTGCAATTCATAGCATCCACCTCCTGAATGAGCTGGCTGTTTCATGTGTGAATGGCTAAAACAAAATGAGTATGCAGAAATAGACTGTGAACAAACATCAGAACAACAAAATGTGAAGACAATAGTGTGAAAGCTGACTCAGCATCCACACAGACAGCACTGTTTATGATGTGTGGGAGACTCACTGGTAGCTGTTGGACAGCTGGAGCACCAGCCGAGGCGTTAGCCATCAGCCCTCTGAGGAGGGCCACCAGACTCCCCACACAGTTAGTCAAGATCATATGAGCTGCCATGTTGAACCTCTGCAACTCCTCCACCAGCAATGCGTTCATGGCCTCATAGTCTCTCTTGGCGAGACCAGGGGGGACCTCTGAGGCTTGTGAAGTGGAGGAAGACGTGGGAAATGATGAAGATGAGTTTGAGGATGAGCGCTCGAGGCGGCTGCAGTAATCCAGCAGTTTGTCATAGCGCTTCTGGATGAGCTTCTGTGGTGCTGTGAACATGCCCTGCAGGCAGGACAGTGGGGCCAAGACCAAGCACTCCATCCTGTCCTTCTGCAGGGGAAAAGTCAAGGATGACTAAATAGCCTGCATGGGTCATAAAAAATCATTTAAAAGCTTTTCAAACAAGTGCAGCAGAACAGGTTTTACACTGTTTTAGCATTAGTCCATATGCTAAAACTCTTCTTAAAGCTAAAAGGGTTTATTGTTCTAGTGCAAGAGTATGCAGGTAAGTGATAAATAAAGGAAGAAAGCAGAGTTTGGCAGGGCTACAGAACCTAAATGGCAGGTGCAGGGACAGAAAAGGATTGCCATGTTGGAAATAATACAGGAAGTGGCAGATGATTCACTGTCGGAGGGTGACTATAATGTCAGGGAAAAGCAAGGGCAGACAATAAATTAAGATGGTTCATGGAGGTTAAGGAAAACAGGGAGGCTGGACATGATGACAGGTGTGATGGAAAGTGCAACTACCAGTACATTTGTACTTACAAAGTATTTGTATGGATCATTGATATTGATGTGCGATGAACCATTCAGGTCATTTTTGCTTGGATCTGTGAGGATGTTTTCCATTTCCTTCACATTCTGAAAAGCCACAGATACCATCTCCTGAGAATTGACAGAATATATTAAACCAATTAGAGTATGTGCTTAGAACAGGCTTTTTGTGTGACATAGCATTTAATTTACTCTGGTAACCACACATTTTATATTAACTCGCTTTTATTTAGACCCCCACTTGTTAATTTGTAAATAGGACATGGACTGAGCTTGATGTACAGTCAAACAGATGGATGACAGTAAGAGTTTAATGAGCCATTCAGAAAATCTATGAGTGGCAACATTCCGACAATAAACGAGGGCATCTTAAAGCATTAAGAAAACATATTTGAGTATTTAGAAAAGCGCTATACAAATAAAATGTATTAAACCTCAAGGAAAAATATAAAGCTAGAAGTGCATAGGGCCTAAAATGGATCCCTGAGGTACCTCAAAATGAAGAGGTGTCACAACTGAAAAATACCTCCCATCTGATGCTAGATCAGCATGAAAAATAGTTAGAAATGCTGATTTGAGCTCTCACCTGAATGTGCTGCATGTAGCAGTGGACATTCTTGGTCAGTTGTCTCACAGCTTTCTCCAAACTCCTGAACAGTTTCTCTTCTCTGTCAAACACTTCATCTCTCACCTGCAGAAAGAAATGAGAGTTCAGCTTACACTGGGTTTTTTTTTAATTGAGCGAACCAATCAGTCTGTTCACAATAAGGTAATATATTTGTTAGTGTATTAGGCTAAAATACAGCTCCATACCTGTGGCTCAACTCCAGTGAGAATCTTGAGATAACCAGCAAACCGGTCTGATTTTTTGCGGATGGAGTGGATGTTAAGTTTGTTTAGCTTGCCTCTCAGTGTTCCTTCATCTTCTGACCTCTTGTACTTCATCACTGACACACAACAGGGATATCCCATCAAGTACAGATAAAAAAATTCATCTGTCTTGTGTATGACTAGACACTAACTTCAACTAAATGTATGCATTTGATCAACAAACAACACAGATGTGCATCATGTGAATCAAGTCGCACCGATGTCCTTTCTCCTCTTGAACTCATTGATGTTGACATTTATGATCTTCGTGGCGGTCAAGGCCTCCTGCAGCGGCAGAAAGTCTGGGTGGTCTTCAGGTGTGGCCTGCCACAGTTCTGCAAGCAGCAGTGGGTACTTCATGATCCGCTGGACAGGTTTGATGATCAGTGAGCCCATGTCCAACAAATTAGGCTTTCCTCTGTGGAACAACAGAGTTCCAATTTAGGAAGGATAATCAATGCGAGAAACAAAAATGGTCAAAAATATATTTAAAAAAAAAAAAAAAAGTACTTACTCTTGGTCATAAATTTTTCTGCAATGAAACAGCCCCAAGAAAGATAGACCAGATTAAAGGTTTTGATTCACATGATGTAAAAGATGTGGGAGACAGTGAAAGAACGTGACAGCACTTACTTCAGAGCCAACACACATGCAGTGAAATGTTGCTTTATTTCTTCCTCTCTCTCGTAGAATTTGAGCGACGTGTTAGCATCGTCGTGGTGATAACAATAAATCTTATACACATCTTCTAAAGCTGCCTTTGCCTGGATGAATACATCACCTTCAAATAAAATCCAGATGTAAGAATCTTATGTTTGCCGTTAAAGGAATCAACAATTGCAACAGTGGACAATGAGTCCGAACCTATAACCACAGCCTCTGTGTCAGGCTCAGCCATAGCCTCGTTCAGTCTATGAAGAAGTGCTGCCGACACCTCGCACAGTGTCTCCATGTTGGTGAAGAGACGATCCACATCCACCACCTGTAAAAAGACAAGGCTCAAATCAAATCAGAAACCATTCAAAATTAATAATGAAGCTGGTGAAATCGGTTAAAGGATTGAAGGAAAAGTGTTTGTTTTTATGTGTTTCTTTAGTCTGTCTATCATTTAGCTCATAAGTAAGACATGCATTCAGTTCAAAGTCAGTTTGTTACATTTTGTTGGATGATTGTTAGATACAGAAAATCAAATAATACATCCTTAAACATGGTTACAAATTATAAAGAAGAGAGAAACGTTTACAAATCAGTGGTTTAAAAAACACAAAACTTCCAAGTTATACTATGTGTATTTTTATGTTGAAACATTCTTTAAGTAAGTTATGTCCCAATAAGAATAATTATAATATTACTAAAATGTCCCTATAGTGTGAGTGAGAAAGTGAATGGTTGTTTGTCTCGTTTGTCTCTATGTGTCCCTGTGATGGACTGAAGACCTGTCCAGGGTGTCCCCCACCTCTTGCACAGTGACTGCTGGATATGGACACCAGTCCAAAAAGGAAGAAGCAGGTAACGATGATGGATAGATGGATGGATGGATGGATGGATGGATGATAGATAATAATAATAACAATATAATAATAAAAATGATGATGATGGATGGATGGATGGATGGATGGATAAAACATATTATTGTTGTTGGCATTGTATTTAGTAGTAGTAGTAGTAGAGTTTCACTATCTTGTTAAAAGTAGAGGTGATCACAGAGTGATGCATCTCTGTTGACAAGATGATGTGTTGCTGAAAACACCTCATCTTGTCATTAAAATAAAACAAACTCTTGAGTCGAAGATGGCCGTGAGCTATAAACTAAATACTTTGTATGAACTGGACTGGTTTCAGGTTTTTTACTGAACTTTCCATTTAGAAAATAAGAGAAGTGCCATTTGTTTGATTTGTTGAACATTTGTGTGGCAAGTTTGTTGATATGACAGCTGACTGTCTTCACAGCTGAAAAATTGGACAGAAACTAACTTGTGAAGTTGATTTGAGAACAAAAGTATTACATTTTAAAAGTGTCATGGATGTTTATAGTTTTTATAAAGGTGTCAAACAAACCAGAGGCCAATGTGAGTGACAGGCAGCATCAGAGGAAAATGTTCTCTGAAGAACTCTGAGGAACATCTACCTGCAGCTTTCGTAAAGGCTGCACCACTTCTCTGATGCACAGCTCCAAGTCGGTGAGGTAGTCCTTCTCAGTCTGCACCAGCTCCTTTATCACCTTGGCCCTGCGCTTCATCTTCCTCTCACGGACCTCCTCCAAGTCCAGGATGGGGGAGGGGAGGGTGGACAGGTTGTGTGGCATCAGTTTTTCTAAAGGGGGAGAAAACAAAGTCTGAAAATGAGCCTAAACTTATCTTTCATCTGGAGTACAGACTGTGGGTGTATTTTCTAACTTCAGACCACAGGCTACAATTTTGCTCTGTGGAATGACGTTTAAAAGAAATAAACATATTTCCTGCTTGATATCTGAGTAAAACTTAGTTTTTCATCCTGATCTAATTATTTCCAAGCCAGAGCCAAAAGGCCTCACAGAACATGGCAGTCAGGCTGACTCTTGTTCTGGGCTCTGAAGTCTGTTCAGTGATGAGAGATGCTTCATCGCTGCCTGATCCATGCCAAGCACCTCCTCCTCCTCCTGATGGAGGGAGAGCAAAGGAGGAGGAGGGAGGCAGAGAGGAGGCTCAGGTTACCAATCTGATAAGGCTGCTGCATGCTCAGGCATCCCATCTGCTCCCACTCTGTGTCGGTGTAGTGTTAGCCAAATATCTCATGAAGTGCTGTTCAAATGTTTGTGAAACACCCAGAAAGTGGATGAATAACAGTCAAAGCTAATGAACTCAGAGCTGTCTGAACCTCAGTACAGATGTGGAGCTGATATTTAGTGTGGTAGTAGCTGACAGTCAGTCTCAGCACGTCCTCCAACAGATCCTGTGAGATCCTGCAGTAAATGTTGTTTTGAAGGATAACCAATGAAGACGTGGCTCTATCTCCTCATCAGAAGATGATCTCAGTTTGTTTAAGGTGGCGGGTGACATGCATCCCAAAACTGACTGTCTTATTTAGATATTATTTGGAGCAGGGGAATAAGAGAACTGGAGCTGTGCATTCTGCTCACGGTGTAAAAGGAGACAAACTGCAGATGGGTTGGCTGCAGCTCAGCAGGACGGATGGTTCTGGTTCTGCTCATGAATACGAGCACAGTGCGGGTTGTGTTCACCTATGAGGAACTGATCTGCCTCTCCCTGCAGCAGGATGACCTCCCAACACTCAAATTATCTTCAGCATTAAACTTTTACTAAAACTTCAAAACATAGAGAAGTCATGAAGGGAAACACCTTGACTGTTCTTCATATCTGATATAATTTATATCATATACAGTATACATATTTTTTATTATTCATATTTTAGATAACTCATATCTTGATGCCAGTTTTAATCTGGTAACATATCATGTGCTCAATAATTGGCTTTTACACAGTTTAAATCAGAGATTTGTCCTCTTCAGTTCAACTTAATTCAGTGAAAACCAGATTGTTCAAACTGTATTCTGCATAATAAACTTTATTAAACAACTTGCTTGCACTAACTTTAATGTTTTCATGTACAAACACAACTTTTCAAATAATAAATTAACTTAAATGTGCTTTAAAGACAAGCACAGGCCTGCAGTTTAAAGGTGTCACAACTAGTTTATCATAATTTTTCTGCTTTTTCTTTCATTTTTTTAACTATCTCACATGTTTTAAATCCTGTTTTGATTCTTCTTTTAATTTTCAAACAAAGACAAAGCAGAGCTGACTTCAATCTCAAGTTCATACCTTTTGATCAGGTCCACTGCAGATTTCGAGGTATGCTTTAGAACAATTATCCTCGTGTCCAGTGTTGGTTTGTAATGAAGCTGTTTATTAATAGTTTGCTGTCAGAACTTGCTGTTATTTTAGAGTTTCTACCAAAATAACAGTCTTTACGGCTCGGACTGCAACACAAGGTCAAAAGCTGATCATTCAACCCACATTCTTATCTTTTGGACAGAGGTTGTCCAAACATGCCTTTGCTGACAGCAGTCAAACACTCACCGCTCGGACCAGTTTAAAGTCATCACAACTGTTGAGATATAAAAATAAAAAAACACAACAAAAGATTTTTCTTATTTCTACAAGGATCTGAGGTCATATCTGTGGAGGTGATTCAATGAGTACTGCAACTCAATGCTGCTCCAAGGCTTCTATGGAGACAGAGTGAACAATCAATACCTTACCTGTTGTAGAAAGCTCTTTAAACAACATCAGTTTGGGAAAAGGAAGTGTTATTCTGAGTGGACGATGAGCTAATGGCTAGTAGCAGCCTGAACATGATTCTGTTGTGAACAGATATGTATGAATACAGCAGCTTATGGGTAAGAAATCAGCAGCATGGATAATCAGCAGCACAAAGTGTCAAATCTCCAATTAAAGTTGCATTACAGTGATTTTACTGGTTAGGGATTCATGAGCCTAACAGCCTCATGGTAGAAGCTGTTCCTCAGTCTAGTGGTTCTGCACAACCTCCTGCCTGAGGAGAGTGGGGCAAAAAGTCAGAAAACTAATTAAATATTCCCAGTAAAATATGTAACATTCAGATGAAAAGATGTACAGTCTGAAGAGACATGATAATGAATTATCATTTTTATGAATGACTCTCAGCTACCACCACATCAAATTTTACTGAAATACTTTCTTAGAGTTTCATTAAAAGCCATCTGGTGGTTCAGAAACAAGCAACAATGTTACCATCCACCATTTGCCTTTAGGTGGAAGGCAAATTTAGATGACAATGCTTTAAAGTATTTGTTTTATGACCTGTGTTAAACACAAGGAGAGGTCTTGAAACAAATTAAAGACAGAGAGACCTTTCTTGGAGTGGAGAAATACTTCTATTTTTTCAAGCTTCATTCATCCAGGTTAGTCAGTTGAGAACTTGTTTTCATATATAACTAGATAAATTGCATTTCCTGTGAAAACACAGTGTGAATGTTTATTGCTGAAGAACTTGTTGAAAAACAGCTGAAATTGGCTAAAAGACATGCTGAAATGAAAGAAAAAGCCTAAATTATCAAAAGAAAGCAGAAAGAACACATATTGGCTGAATTAGGTTCAAATAATCAGAAATGAGCACAAGGAAATTAGCTAAAAAAAAAAAGGCTGAAATTAGTAAAATAAATAAATAAATCAATTAATTAATTAATACATTAATAAATGAAACAGTATCTAAAAGAACTACCAGAAGGAAGTGGACAGAGCTGAAACGATCTTAAAAGCATAAAAAAATAAAAAGTGGAATTAGCTGAAAAGGCTAAAATTAACATAAAACAGCTAACTAGTAGCTAAAATATCAGAAAAGGATGAAACTAGCAGAAAAAGTTAAAACTAGCAGAAACAGCTGAAAGGAGCATAACAAGCTTAAATTAGCATAAGTAGTTTATTATGCTGAAAGTACTAGAAATTGCCATGAAAAACTTGAATTAATCTCAGAACAACTTAAATTAGCTACAAAAAGCTAAATGTTAACTGAAAATGTATAATAAGATTAAATTACCAGAAGAAAGCAGAAAAAACACCTGCTTGACAAATTAGGCTGAAAGAAGCAGAATTATCACAAAAAAGTGGAAATTACTGTATCTTAAAAAAAAAAAAAAAAAAAAAAAAAAAAAAAAAAAAACGAAATTAGCAAAGAAAAACAGCCTAAAAGTAGCTACAAAGGCAGAAAGAAACTTACCAGTAAATTATCAGAAGGAAGTGGAGAAAACACATTTTTTGCTGAATTAAGCTGAAATGGTTGAAATGCATGCAAAAAAGCGCAATTAACTAAAAAAGCTAAAATTGCATAAAACAGCTAAATAGTAGCTGAAATAGCAGATAAAGCTGAAACTTGCAGACTGAAGCTGAAAGAAGATGAACAAGTTGCAGAAATGAGTTAGAAGAAGCACAAAAATGTTGTAGTTAGCAGAAAGATCCTGAAAGGACCACAAAATCACTTAAAAACTGACGCAGTTAGCAGAAAGTAGTTGGGAAAAAGTTTAAATCTGCAGAAGGAAGCCAAAAGAAGCTGAAGCAGAACAAAATATTAAAAGAGCAGTAAAAGGTTATAAACAGATGTAAAGATCTGAAGGACGTAAAATGAGCTCAATTTATTTTCTATGAGACAAAAAGCAGCAGAAAAGGCTAAATATTTCAAAAAGCTATGTGCACCAATACTAAAAGTCATACCAGGATTGTCCTGAATGAGCTTAACGTTTTGATTTATGATTTGATAAAATAACGCAAAAATTGTGGAATGAGAAAGATGCTGAAAAATGTACAGAAGAAAAATGGATCACAATAGTGTGAATACTTCATAAACATTCACACTATAACAATTTGCGTGTGTGTGTGTGTGTGTGTGTGTGTGTGTGTGTCTGTCTGTTTGTGTGATGTGCTAGTAAATGATTGTCTGAACTGTTTCAGATTTGAGCTGCAGTAAATGTTGGACGAGCTGCTGTCACGTTGCCATGGCTCTATGAGCTAGGAAGAGAATAAAACCTGTTTGACAAGCAGATGAGAACACGGTGTGCGGGGCTGCAGCTCATATGTTTTCTCCTTCAGTGAAGTCATCGTTGTGTCAATATTTGCATCAGTAATACCCGTGTAAATATGAAATAGTGCTCATCAGGTGAGAGGGAGGACAACAGTTTACTGACAACAGCTGTGTGTGTTATGATCAACTCTCTGTGCCCGCCGTCATACAGGCACCACGGGAAAATAGAAAGTGCAGAAGGAGCAGAGAGTTTGAGGTAAACAGAGCTGCTGCTGATGAAGCAAACGTGTGGGAATGATCTTCAAAACCTACTAAGAAGAAACTTTTAACTCTTGCTTTTTGTAACTTTTACACTTCATTTATTTTCTTAACAGAAATCAGTTCCTTCAATGCATTGTCCTTTTTGAAATCAGCTTTAGGATATTGGTTATACCAGGGGTGTCAAATCCACTTTTAAAAGGGGGCCTAAATTAAAACCTTTTTCAAACTAAGGACTGGTTTCAGAATTTACATAAACTCAAGTTAGACACCCAACATCTTTTTTTTGTTGCAGGTTCCTCAACAAGAGTTTGATTGGTCTCTTTGATCTTATCTGTTGTGCATTTGACATCATAATCAAAGATTACTGAAAAAATTCAAGTGAAAAAGTATTTTACATTTAAAACAACATCTTGGGGGCTAGATAAGATGTCAACAAGGGCCACATTTGGCCCCTGGACCTTGAGTTTGACACAAATGGGTTATACTGTAATATTGTCTTCATATGATGCTTTTAGCTACCATTCGGCCTCTTTTAGCATTTAGCTAACATTTTGCATCTTTTAGCTCTACTCTAGCGTTTTACTACATTTAGCCAGCCTTTTGCCACTGTTGTCTTTTAGCTGGTATTTTCCTAATTCCAGTGTTGGGCCTCAGTTCTCCCCCAGCAGTCACAAAGTATTTTCACAGGAAACAGTTTTTCCATGTCAAGTGGATTGTTGATGATGAGGAAGGTGAGGAACAGGAGTCACAGGAAAGCCAACATACTTTGGAGCTTTCATAGTTTAAATACCCCCCCCCCCCCCCCACACACACACACACTCCATTATGTCATGATGCCTGAAGTGCAGCATTCCCGCTCCTTGAG
Source organism: Hypsolebias coamazonicus (assembly GCA_032273985.1). Classification (NCBI taxonomy): domain Eukaryota; kingdom Metazoa; phylum Chordata; class Actinopteri; order Cyprinodontiformes; family Rivulidae; genus Hypsolebias; species Hypsolebias coamazonicus. The sequence goes on along the minus strand of JAVCKU010000117.1, from coordinate 9,252,135 downwards.
TGCACTCGAGGACTGGACAGGTACAGCCAGTTTGTCACACATATGAATGTGTGTTAAAATGAACAAACTGTGTCAGCAATTATTGTAATCTCTTTCTTTTTACAGCCCACTTCTTTTATAATCAGCTCTTTCTTCATGGATATGACACTTGGGTTTCCCTGTGACACTAGTTCTACTCTTTCTTCTAAAACGGGCACAAAATGTTCAGAAGTTCTTTTCCCACATGTGTATGCCATCTCCGTCTTGTTTACCAGCCGGTCCAGTGCACTTTTAAAGGGCCTCTCCTCTGAGCCTGAGTTTGGGGCCCAGTTTGCATATGTGGCTCCATCCCCTGAGGGAGGAACCAACTCTACAGTAACACACCAGGTGACCGGTGCAGACTGGCACACACTGTTCCCCTGAAGACACACACCTGCTGCACTCACAGCCCGTCAGCTGGTGACACTATACATTCTCCTTGTGTTGGAAAGAAGTTGAGCTCGTTTGTGGAACAGTGTGTCGGCTTATTATGTGTTTCAGTTGTTGCCATAGCTTTGACACCTGGGAACATCATTAGCTGCTGTACCTTTAAGTTTGGCGCTGTACTCCGTCTTATCAGACTGACTCCTCCTCACCAGCGTCCCCAGGTTGATGTCACCTTTGGCCATGTCTTCAGCTACAATAGTGTCCGTCTTCCTCCTCTCCAGGTAGCGAATGAACATGGGACGGTTCCTCCTTTTTATCACTTTCTCCTTCTCCTTCTCCTTCTCGGACCCGCTGCCCTCCTTGGGATCCATGGTGCTCCTCCTGTGCTCTCAGGTTGATGAAGAAGAAAAGAAGTGAAGAAAGAGAAAGAGGGACAGAGAGAGAGACAGAGAGAGAGAGAAGGAGAGAGAGAAAGAGAGAGAGCCTGGGAAGTGCAACAGGTGTACTATTCACTGTACCCTGACTGCAGCTCTGTACAGGTAACACAGCTCCTCCCTGGGTCTACCTGTCATGGAGGCCACACCCCTCACTGCTCTGCTCTGCTTTCTTCCCTTCAGGCCATCTCATCTGTCCTACAAAAGGAAGTGATGCCTCTGAACTGATAAAGTCTGACACTCCTTGCCTCTTAAACTAGATAAGTGTCCTGGGAAGCATCGAACTCTCACAGACGTGCAGCCTGACAGGAAGTAAAAGCAGGTAGTCATGCAAATGTCCTGGCTGTAAATCAAGACACGCAGCACTGAATGAGTGCATTTACGAACATTTCACACACGTGCCACAAACAGGCTCACCAAGCCTTACATAAACTAACTAAATGGGTAGAGTGATTAAAAGAAAAGTCAGATCTGGTTGGACCTTTACAAATATGCACAACAACACAACTTCTGGCATGAATAATCAGAAAAACTGTTACCTGTCAGCATAATGAACAGGTGTATTTCCTCTTCCTGCTGTTTTTATTCATTTCTTCACCCATCTTAAGTTTATGTAAGTCAGGTATGTCTAAACATAGGTGGGCCAGAACTGTAGATGAAAGGACTCACGGGCAAGAAAAATCTGAATTTAAGGGAAAAAAAATTTTAATGTGATTTTTTTTCCTACACATTTTTAACAACTTGAACTACATTTTGAAGAAAAGTTAAAAGCGTAGTTAACATTTTTGTAGGTCCAGAACATTAGGAGCCTCATAAACAACCTTTTTAACCTTTTTATTTAATTATTTATTTTAAGAATTTAATTTATTAGATTTTTTTGTGGACTATTATTTGTTTTCTTGTGCTTGGAAAGTACATTTTTAATTATTTTCAGAGACAAAAGCCCAAAATGAATAACTGTTCTTTAAAAAAGGGAGAACTTCAGTCCCCCGTTCAGACTATGGATGGCCCAAAAGGGTCACCAGGGGCAGAGAGTGATCTAGAAGAGGTGAGTATCATTGGAGAGAGAAACAGGTAGAAGGTGTTCAGTAGTTTTTCATCCAGGTTGATGTTTGGTAGTTGCAGGAACAAGATGATGACGGGGCGAGGTCACAATGAGCAAGGAGTCTTAGAAGGCTCAGAGGAGCAGGACTTAAAAAACACAAGAAAAATCACAAGGTTAGTCAAAGTTTTCAAGGAATAAATTTACTGGCTGTCCATTAGTTACCATGATGTATCATAATGTTCCAGTGTAGGAAGAACGTCTGGCAGAAGTTTAAATACTCAGCAGAGCAGTTTTTCCAGATCAGATGCAGGTGTTCAAGTTCAAGTTCAATAACCTTTATTATCCCCAAGGGGCAATTTATTTCAGTCAGTAGGCACATAAAACATCATAATAGACAATACATTGAGACATTAAAATAACAGTACAGAAATCATCATTGTTCAGTGAGAAGCCTGAACTCTACAGGGATGAACAAGTTTTTCAGTCTGTTCATTCTACATCTGGGCAGCAGATACCTGCGTCCAGATGGAAGCAA
>JAVCKU010000117.1:9235285-9245689 GCA_032273985.1 Hypsolebias coamazonicus | reverse complement strand
GTTTTGAAAGACAACAAAAAGCCTAACATGAATATCAAACAATGAGTTATACTCCTGCAATACAAATTCTTGGTATGTACAGTGTAACATAATTTATATTTTTTTACCACGTATATTTTTTAAATAAAACCTTTTGCTATTTCTTTTTATTACAAACTTCCTACAAAAGAACTGAAGTGCTTTCATAAGGTTAATATGTGAAGGAAATGGTGTGTCGTTACATGAATTTGATGATTTCTGTTACCAATTAAATAGAGTAGAAAGAGACAATGAACTACTTAGTGGCTATAAATAAACTGGACTATACACGGTCACAAAGACGTACAGCTTAAGCCTTTGCCTCAGATTAACTTAGTTCATATCATTCCCTTTAACTCGACTCAGTGCATATTTGTTCCAACTACATTTGAAAGAACATCCTCAACACAAGTAAAAAAACAACAAATGGCATCTTTTCCCCACAAAATCCCAATTTTCTGTGTGAACTAAATGAAACAAAAATGTTTTAGGGATTCAGGATGTAAAGATGAGGCCCTGAATGTGAAAAATACTAAACCATGAATGCAGCTTCAGAAGATGCACATCAAATTAGTTGAACATGTCCCTGATTTTACAGTAATATCAAAGTTCAAGTACTTTCATTGCAAACTGAAAGTAAAAATGTGAACTTTTATGCCTTCTGGTGACTGAAGCTTCAACTGTTAACATTTTGAAAGTAATTTGCACATGCGAAAAGATCTGTAAAAACAAAAGTCCTATTGTCCAGCTGGTTTTGAGGTATATGATATGGGTGTACTGTACATTATTTAAAAGCCTTTTGGCTGCCCAAAGAGTCTCTTTAATAGTATGTTTTTGGTAGGCTGAGTAGCACCACGTGAAATAATCAGCTGAAACTCAAAGAAGTACAACATAAAATCTCTAAATCCATCATTAGAATTAATTTACTGTACAAATCTCCCTTCGTTATCTGTGTTAGATTACATTAGTAAAACATGGCAGAACAAGCCAGCTGCCCTCTGAACCTGACACTGAGCTTACCCTGTTTTATGTCTCAGTGTATCACAATATTTGAGCACTACAGACATAAAATTAGAAGAAGTATTCACAAGGCAGGGTATTTTGAGAACCTGCTGTAAGGAACTGTAAAAAATCTTGCTGACAACAAAGTAAACCAGGTCAAATAATTTTTTTTTTTTTTTGTTGTTTCATAATGTCTAAAAATGCACCGTACGAATGGCTCAATGTTACAATAAAACAGCATCTGCATAAGTGATAAAAGCACCAATAAAACGACAGTTTTATAAAATGATGTTTTGAGTACTTAAAACATTGTCATGGATTGTAAATACAAAACCTTTTAAAAAATTTATAACCTGATTTTTTTTTAAAGTTATTACAAAACTTTTTTTTTTTACGATTCAAAAAGTGCTTCAGGAAACACTGACTTTTCCACAACTCTGATGCTCATGACAGAACAGACACGATAGAGTCAGTGTCCTGTTCACAGAAGTTAAACGAGTGTCACTCCTAGAGTGTATTATGGTTTTAGTGTAAAGGCATTTAAACTGAAATAAATGGTAGAAGCACCGACTTTAGCACCATGACTGTTGTTGCTTACAAAGTCAGTGTTTTTTTGTTTTTGTTTTTCAAAATATCAAAGTTTTGTAAGAAAAATGAAATCACAACAAATGAAACTTTGTTTCCAGCTAAAATAGATCCTCATCAATAAAACTGAAAGCACCACAGATTTTTTTTTTTGTATGTTGCAAAAGTTGCTTAATTTGAAAAAAATATACATCCTTTGTGGGTTCAACAAGTAAAGCTTGGCTGTGAAAGAAGTGTAAGACCTGATATAAGAAGTTCTTTATGTCCCATCACAGGTCTATGTTTGACTATGTATAAGGGCTGTTGATGGGGCTCTGATGGACGTGGTCAGGAGAAGGGGTTGTTTTCTACACAAACTGGTTGTAAGGCCCTGTGACCTTGGTGAATGCATATGGGGTTGTTATGGCATATGTGTTAGTTGTGCATGATGAGGATCCTTCCATGAGTGCCTTAATAAAACGCTTGTATGGAGGTTCTCCAGTGGTCTCTGATGATTCAGAATGCTCACGCTTCACCCCCTTTTTACTGCCCTTGCTGGGAGTCCCCTCACCACCATTCCTTTCTGCCTCTTCCTCTTTCTCTCGAGCCTTCTCTGCCATCTTAGCTTCCCACATTGCCAACCCATGCTTTGCCTCATTCAGATTCTTATGCTGGTAGAAGACTAAGGAGATGCGTGTTGGGTGGTTTCGATCGGGATTTTTAAGAGGTGTTGTAGCATGGAGCTCCCGTTTTGCACACTCGATGAGGACTGAGCCATGACTTGGTGCCACAGCAACGCCACCGATATCAGGATCTAAGAAATTGTGCTCGTTGTCTGACCACATCTCAGGCTTTTGTGGAGTTGTTGGTGTTTGTGGCATTCCAGGCTCCTGCTTAATAATGGAGCTCAAAACTCCCCCGTTAGGCTGACCCAGACCTGATTGCATTTCAGGGTTTAAACACCCAGTACTAAGTTGAGCGGAGAGCATTTGTGGGCCAGGCATACCTGTCTCTGTCTTGATTTGCATATGGAAAGGAGCTTGGCCCGGGGTTAAGACATGTGGGCTCGGTTGCAGATATGGATTGGGGTATTCTCCAAACTGATTACCTTTGCTTACAGCAAGTGTGTAATCAATGCTTCCATGGGCAGAGGGTGCCCTTAAGAGGGGGTCAATAAACTGAGTCCTGTTAGGACCACCTGGGCCATAATGTGTCATGGGGTGAGTTGGTCGTATGGCATTGTAACCGTTAAATTGTAAACCTGTTTCACTGTAACTTGGTGGATAATTGACATCAAAACGATGTACACCATACTGTTGCTCTGAGTACAGTGTTGTTTGCTGTTCATACATATCTGGGTGCTTTTGGCTTGAAGCATAAAGTGGGTGGAAATTGTCAGTGGGCATTCCCCCATTACACTGATGGCTTGGGTATGGACGATTTGACCCATTCATGTAGGAGTTTGGTACATGGAACGTAGAAAGGTAAGGTTTAGCTGGTGAAGGTGGCTGAGAGTTAAACATGCCTGGCTTGGAAGTGCTTGGAAAAGGTCCAGAATGATTGGAAAACCTTGCAACTGCTGCATTTGTTGGGGCAGGGAATGGTGGAAATATGCTCTTGTGCTGTTGTTGCTGTATTTGTTGTGATTGAGCCCCAAGAGGGCAACCTGATTGAAGGGTTGGTCCCACAGCACCTAAAAAACAAAATCCAGTCACTGATAATTCTTTACCAATCCATTGTTCTTGTTTATGTTTTGCGTTAGGTGCTCATAAAAACATTAACAAAACTAAAATACAATTTGTAGAGCGTAGCTTTAAAATGTTACTCTACCTGCCAATAGAGTGCTTGGAGCAGTATTTTCATAAGTGCCTGCTTTTGACTTGGCCTGGAGAGCCTTTTCTGCCTTATCATTAGAGCTTTCCGGCATGGCATTCTTGCTGGCGGCTGCCTTTTTTGCGTCCAGCTTCTTCTGCCGGCAAGACTTGGCAGGCTCTGCAAGCATGCGCACCTGGCGACGGAAGGCACTGAGAACTTGGATGGCCCCAGTCTTTATTTTTTCCTGCTGGCCCTCCTCACTTCCAAATTCATCAGTGTTAGAGGGCTTATAAAGAGGTAAGACATGAAGCTGCTCATCCTCTGGTATCTTTCCAATTTCTCGATTATCTTCCCTTGTTAATGTACAAACCTGGAAAAGGAAGTGAATACTGTTTTAAGGCACAGGGTTGATAGTAAACGCCTAGTCTATTTTATTGTACCATTTTGTTTAAAATTTATTAATGTTGTGCAATTTGAATGTCTCTGAATCACTTCTATTCCTGAATAAAAAGTCATTCATACAGCAGTAGTTCAGTCATCCAACATGGCTAAACTCTGTCTACACAATTTTCATAAAATTATTTGGGTTTTTTGAAGTGAGCTGTATAAAACAGAAAACTGCTGTCTCAAATGTCATTATAACAAAGATACAAAATTTAACTTAAAGCCAGATTTTACCTGGCTCTGCTTTATTTTTATGAAGAAAGGGACATAAGAAGAAAAATGCTTATTTTCAATGTTCAGCTTACCACAGTGCTGCCACCCTGCATGTTGTGGACGTCTCTATGAGCATGGGCACAAAAGTCCATACAAGCAGTGACCCCTGAGAATGGACGACCCTCCATGTGTCCCAAACGACAGTCTGGTGCTCTATGCTCATATTCCACCTGTAATCAGAAAAAATAAGGCATAAGCAAACTCAAAACTTCACTAAATGCTACAAATTCTGTGTCAACTACAGGGGTGGAAGTAATGAATTACAAATACATTACTGTAATTAAGTAGATTTTTTTTGGGCACTTGTACTTTTATGAGTATTTCTTTCAAGTGTAATTTTACGCACACTTGAGAACAATTTAGACCATGTAATCTACTTTTCTACTTTTAAAATCAGAAGTTGCTACTGAGTACGGCAACAATTTGTATTAAAAGTTAAACCGTTCTTCATCTTTGTAGGCAATAAGGCTCTCAGATCGTGAACGTGCCAATTACCCATGACTTAAGCAAAGGACAACTCTGTAAAGTAGAGAGTTATTTATGGACGAAGATGTGGAGAAAAAGCCAAAATGGAGACAGAGGACAACACTATCAACAGAGAAAATGACGAGGTAAAGGCTGAGGACAAGTGCTCGTGGCCATACCTGGAGGAATTTTTCATGTACTAAGGACGAAAAGGAGACAGCGTCCAGATGCAATGCAAACTACAATAAATCAAATTGATTGCCTTCTATTGACAACATAATAAAACATAAATTGGTTAAAAAGTAATTAATACTCTGAGTAGTTTTTGAGAAGGGTACTTTGCACTTTTACTTAAGTAGTTTTATAACACAAGTACTTGTACTTGAGTACAAATTTTCAGTACTTTTTCTACCTCTGGTCACCTGTGTGTATTTGTCATTTTTAAAAGATGCATTGATTGAGTGGCATCTGACTGCAATCAAAGCATTTTTTTGTCCAACCAGCCCTGACCAGCAATCTACCTGTCAAGCCTTTTCTTGGTGCAGTTTAAATGTAAAACCGAACTACAGGATAATTTGTGTCATAACACAACATAGCCCAGTTTGACATGACTGGCTCAGGCTGCTTCCTTCAGTGCTCACCACAGTGATCAAACTCGCATAAAATATTTGGCGATGGTTTTCCAGATACCCTTCCTGATGCAACCTGGGCTTGAACCTGCAGCCTTGGGATTACAACATCGAAACACTGATCACTGAGCTACAACAGCTCTCATGCATTTTTACAGTTACACTTAGTAAAATGTTCTTGCCACGCTATGATTATTTAACCCCTCTGTTCAAACTAAAAATGGATTATATTTTTAATAAATGACAAAAATATGCACTTGTGGAAATCTATGAGTCTTATACAGTGGATCTCGAGTATGTCAGTTTTGGGCTGCTTTGTGTCAAATGACATCTGAGATCAGCATTGTTTTAAAAACTGCAAAGTTATCATGACATATAGCAACAACAACCCATATTAAACAAATTTAAGAAAGGGATGAAATGAAACTATCTGTAAACATTTTTAATAGATTATGAGACTATAACATGTTTACTTGAAATTTGATCCAAAGATCAGTTAGCTTTTGATAAACATCCCCTTTTATGACATGTTTCATATCCAAGAAATACTTCAATTTAAAGAATATTAAAATGTTCAAATAAAATCACCTGGTTTCCATAGGCTTCAGGTGCCATGGCTTTATACAAAGGGGCCAGTAATGTTGCTAAATTTTGAAAATTTCGCTCAATTTTTTCCTCCTGGAAAAACAAACAAACAATAAAACAGTAATGTTAACTTCGTAAATTCTAATATTAAAACCAAAATTCAAACTTGAAATACATTTTTTTTAAATTCCCATAAAATACCTCTTTGGCATCATCTACTAGTAACTTAAATCTTCTTGGAATTTTGCTACGGGCAAACTTGCAGCCATTGTAGTACATGCTCCAGGAGCAGCCGAAAGAGAAAGATGCTCCACAGGCATCAGGATTTAATCCCTGGCATGCACACGTCCTCCTGAAATTGCATATGGCATTGGTTCATTCACAATGTGCCAGAGAAATACTTAAAACACAGTTTGACGTGTGTAAAAAGCAGTAAAGTTCTGTGTTGGTGTTCCTTACTCTTCGTTGAAAGCACAACGTCTCTGGGTGAGGGCTCCATGTTTTGTCAGAGTTTCTCTCAGCTCGAGGTAGAGATGGTCAGCCAGATTGGGCTGGATGCCTTCCCAGACCAAGATGACCACTATGATGCAGGCAGTATTACATCTGTGACCGGTACGTTCACGCACCAACACCAAGAGCTTTTCTTCCACACTGGCTCGACGAATCACCTGAAACATGTCATATATTATAATAATAAATGTAAGAATGTACACACGCTTAAAAGATGAATAATCACAGACACATGATTTGTCTGTATTTAAAATAAGCAATCATACCCATTTGGCTATGGGGCAACCTTGTGTGCTTTTCCCTTCTTTGCCAGTGTAGAGAACTTTTTCAATCCTGATGGCATGGCCAGTAAGCCCCGACCTTTGATGCAGAGGAAAAGCATTAAAATAAACAAAATATAAAACATTACATGTAAAATTCTGTCGTTCAGTGATTGCATTCCAAATTTTTGGCTAACCTTTTCTCCATCTCCTCCCGTATGCCAGCAACACTAGGTGCTGAGCCCAGGTGAGTGTAATATGGGCCCTCATCCTTCTCAATGATTTGATCTAAAGTCAATAAAGGAAAATGTGTTAGTATTTATGTGCTAACTAATCAATTCTTTTCAGCATTGACAATATAAGACTGACAATGTAAGACTCACCAACACAGTGGCAAGATGGAATTTCATATTGTGTTTTCATGGGAGTATCCAAAAGATTCTTTATGGGTGTATCCAACAGCTTGATGGGAGAGTCAATGAAGGTTTTTAGGAGTTGTTCCTTCTTAGGAGTGGAATCAACATTTTTTTTCAGAGCTAGCATGGATGAGGCTCCTGGTAATGATTCTATCCTGCTAATGTCTGTGTTGGCCGACAGGATCGTGACAGGCCCTGAAGACTCCACCTTGACTTTATTGGATGAGTTAACCATGATAGATTTTCTCTCAAACACAGATGAAAGCTGATAATTTTTCAGACTTTGCTCCATTGATGACAGGATGCTTCCCTGCTTTTTGTTTTGAACACACAGAGACTGCTGACTTTCCTGCTTGATGTGAACACCACCCATGCCTACTTCTCTCATTTGCATCAGCTGTTCTTGCTGCCGTGAAGCAGGCAGCTCAAATCTGGGCCCATTTTCAATTTTTACACCTCTACAGAATTGTTTGAGATCACCAGAGCCTTGAAGGGGATGAGAGGAACCATGACGTTCCTGCTTTTGTAATAGATGCATACGTAGAGCCGCATGCCTCTGAGAGTCTCCATGGGAACCCACAGGTTCCAGAGGTAGTTGAGGTCCCATTTGGAACTGAGTGCAAGAAGTCTTAATCTGCTGTTCAGCTTTGAAATACATCTGTGATGTCACCTGCTGGTTTACTAGACCTTGTGTTACACATGGTTGCGACTGTATTAAGATTTGGTGAAAGTCCACTTTGTTGGTCTCGTGGAAGTGGTTGTTAGACTGCTGTGGTTGAAATTGTTTGAGGTTCTTTCTGTCTGAGTTTATAATGAACTGTTTTTGAGGTTGTGGCATCTCTGTTGCATTATTGTAGGTGAATGTTGGTTGGTCAATGCAATGAATGTCTTGGTTGCATGCTTGGGCTGAACCATTTTGAACAGGCTGTTCTGTTTGAAGCTGTGAACCTGGTGGAGGCTGACTGTGAGGTCTGTAATTGGGAGAGTTAAGTTGTCGCCCTTCAGATTGTGGTGGATGAGACAGTGGACGTTGAAGAAGACAGAGCTGTTCTTGTTGCTGCTGCCGTGTTGTTAAAAAATCTGCTGACAATATGTCCTGCAGGTCACTATCCTCACATAAGTGCTCTGGTTCCCTCTGGGATTGGTAGCAGTTTTCTGCTTGCTGATTTTGAGGGACATTTCTTTGCTCAGGCATTTTCTTGAGCAAAGTTTGCTGCATCTGAGGTGTTTTGAGATTTGACTGCTGCCACTCAGGGGCAGTATTGTGCTGCGTTGACACACACTGCCTTTGTGATGGTAGACAGTCCTGCTGTTTCGGCTGTGAAATGTTAGACCTCTGACTGTTATCTGTGAAAACGCCAGACATCTGTGTTTGCCTGTAATGTTGCACTAGGTTTGATTCCAATAACTGACTGCAAACCCGGGTATCTTCTTTTTGCTGTTCTGGCTGAGGCTTACCAGGGAAGCCCCTCCACATATTTTGTTCCTGTCCCTGAGATGATGGACCACTTGTTGGTTTTTGCTGGGATTGTGAAGGATTTCCATCCGTCCAACCTGTCTGGCTGGGAGTGGAACATGATATATAATCTCTATGTTGAGTGTTCTCTGTACCATTTTCCATCCTAATGTGGTGTGGCAGTTGGAGACCAGGCTCTATGTGACCATAATCATCAGGTCTTTGTTGTTTCCCTACATTTTCTTGAAAGTACTGAGTCTGACTTCCATAATGTTGTCCTCTGCCAGTCCCATGTTGCAGAATTTGACTAACTGCTGATTTTTCTTTTTGTTCATTTTCATGTATCCCAGAGTTGCAAAAAGAGCCATATCCACCTGTCTCTGCTGGGTGTAGAGGATTATTGCGCTTCACAAAAGAGCCCAGATTAAACTCCTGGTCTTCTGTGCATTTTACTTGAGTATTTGTGTCATTTGGGAAACACTGTTCGCTGCTGGGATGTTGTGAGCTACCAGCATTTTGTAAAGGTTGAACCATGTCTGGCAGTGGCCCCAAAGCCAACTCCTGACCAGAGTAAGATTGTGGTTGTTGCTGCTGGTGGTTTACTTCAAAGTTGTGGGAATATCCATTCAGTGAATAATTGACAGAGTTATAATTATTGCCACCTTCAGCATCTGCAGATGTCTCAGACTGTTGTTGCTGCGAGTCAGACATGAGGGATGAGTTGGTTTGAAATTTTGAGGTTAAAGCAGTTGGCTGAGCACTTTCACTGGACAACTGACTGGTCAGTGAATCAATGACAGTGTCCAACTGGGACCCAGATGTTTGTGGTGCAATTGACACTTGTTCAGGATAATACTGAGACAGTGTTTTCTCCAACAGGTCACCTGGAGTGCTTCCTATGGTTGAGGAAGATGAGACGGCACCATTGGGAACTTGTTTATTTTGCTGTAAATGGAAAATATCCCCTTTAGGAATATGACAGTTCTTTTTATCAAAGTTGGTCTCTGTCTGTTGTGAGCACCTTTCTGCTTCACTAAAGTTGTTTGCCAACTTATAGCTTGTGTCAACATTGTCTCTACTTTCAATATCCACTTTCATTTTCTTGGGCTGGTGGACCAATAAGGACTGCTCAGTGAGTGCATGATTCAACTCTCCATTCGTCAGGTCTCCATTCATTTTGCTCAAGCCTTGTTCTGATGCGGGGATGTTGCAGTTCTCCCTGTACCTCTTTACAGAGCTGACACCTTTGCTGGGTTTGTAATGTGCTGAGTGTGTATTCCAATTTGTGTCTTCAGTGATCTGCAGAGAATCTTCTTCTGAAGACGGAGCTCCATTCTGGAGTTTATGAGAAAAGTTGCAACTTGTCTCAAATTGTGCCAACATCAGACTTTCTTCCGTCTCATGCTTGATCCGTTCTGTTTCCATCTGGCTTGCTCAAAATCCATACACAGGTCTGCCCTCTTTCTCTCCTGTAAAATAGAAAAACAACACAAATCCTTACTTTTTTGTACAGTACTTTTAAATTCAGTTATACATACTGTATATCTTTAGTGGTTTACTAGCAACATTAGAAATAAGAAAATCTAGATTTTTCTTCTGCTGCTTTGAATTAAGAATGCTTGTCATAGCTGCAGCATATGACGGAATCTGACAGCATATGCAGTCACTGTGAATCTTTGTAGCGCTCGGGTTGAAAGAGTCATCACTAATCTGGGTGACGTGTTTGCAGGCGCCAAAAAATAGATCCAAAAAAGTCCTCATTAAATGTTGAGTTGCTATGACATAAGTAAACTTCATGCCCAGCCTAACACAGCATAGCTACATTAATTTGTTTCTTTTTTTCATTTTCATTTAACCTTTATTTATCCAGGTTAGTCTCATTGAGCCACCAGAACTCATTTTCAAGAGAGACCTGTTAGGGAGCAGATGGTGGGGGTTAAGGGCCTTGCTCAGGGGCCCAGAGTGGG
>JAVCKU010000117.1:9173867-9185697 GCA_032273985.1 Hypsolebias coamazonicus | reverse complement strand
AGAGTACATTTTTGTCTGTTTATTTGTACTTTTACTTAAGTACAGTGTTTGAGTACTTTCTCCACCACTGGTTTTAATTCTCCACTCAGTAATTTACAGCAAGACTGAAGGAGGGCTCCAGATCACAACCCTGTTCATCTGGTTCTGGACACTGGGTTATAATGTTACAGCTGTACTCACAGTTCAGTCTCTTGTGTGATGCTCAATAATCCAGGTAAATAAATCTAACAAGGTTGAGTCAGGTCCTCTGGATGGATTCTTATTTGTTGAAACGTTTCATTTTTTTTTAATCCAAAAGACTTCTTCGGTCTGAAATCCTGCAAGAAAACTTGGTCTTATAGCTCATTGTTACAGTGGACCAAGCAGTTTGCTGCTGACAGCCAGAAATTGTTGTTCACATGTAAAAGGAGGACCATCAGCCTAACAATAGCTTGTTAGAGCCCAACAAGCACCGCGGAGCATCTTATTGGTGGTTGGACCACTGACAAGGAGCTATTGATGACTGAGGTTTCTTGCAGCTCCTCAAACTGAAGAAGCACTTTGGATAAAAGAGGAAACATTTCAACAAGAAGAATCCGTCCAGAGGACCTGACTCCACCTGTTCCAGTCGTTCATTTTTAACTGAGCTTAAATAAATGAAAAAATATATTAAACCAGCACAAAAACAAAAAGAATCTCAGAGTAGGTGTTAAGGATGGCTCTCAGCTACCACCAGACTTAACTCAATATCTGTAAAAGATGACTCGGTTATAGACATTTTTATGGTTGATTAGCTGTGGCAGCCATTTTGGATCGGAGTTAGTGAAAACGTTAACCAGTTGCAGAGGCTCGCCGAGTTTCTTTAAAATCAGTCCAGTGGTTCATGTGATATTTTACTAATAGAGAGACAAACAAGTGATGCAGTATTAGCATCGTCACCTTTAACCATTTGTGAAGAGCATAAAGATGTGACTGAAACTCACGCAGGTGCAGCTATACCAAAGAAGACTTGACAGATGTTGTTTGTGCAAGTTTGACTCAGAGGTGAACAAGGACTCGGCGGTTCTGTTGTTAGCTTGCTCCGGTTTGAGCAAATGCTCAGAAATCTATGCCGTTGAAGAAGAAAGACACATCATCAGACATTCACACAGGTGGGAAGAGCTAATTGTTTGGTGAAATGAACGCAGTATCAGGAGGCAGAAGCAAAATGTCAGCAATAATCCTGGATCCCAGAATAAAATCAGACACGTGATTAACTGCAGCGAGCTGAGGAGGTGAAATGACAAGTAGGACTGAAACCATAGATGCTGAAGTTTATGATGTGAGTTTTATTTATTATGGTTCATCCTGGTTTAAAACACAGACTCTTTACTTCACCTTCTTACTCATTTTAGCTTTTTATATCTATAAAATGACACATTGTTACAGTGTTTCTGTTGAAATAAATCCAAACAATCAAAAACATTTATGACTGTATGAACTCAGTAACTCAAAGTAGCACAAACTTTAAACCATCGAGTACTAAAGAACAAACAAACAAACAAACAAACAAATCTCTGACGCTTCACTTGATCCATAATTATTCTATCTGGCTGTTAAAATAACAGAACTTGTTAAAATGACATGGTCTTCAGCAGGATCTATGCTTTTTAAAATCTTACTTAAAGTCTGGAAAAACAACAGATTTCATTAAATAAACAGTAAATAAAACACAGATGAAATGGAAAGGTCCACTCCCTGAGCTAAGAGCTTTAAGCAGCACTCATTGCATGGTTGTGGAGGAAATTTGACCCACTCCTTTTTACAACATTGCTTCAGTTCATTCGTTTTTTTATAGATTTGTTCCTCTGACTCATTTAAAAGTCCAACCACAGCATCTCGGTCAGGTTCAGGTTCTAGACTCTAAATGAACCATTGCAGCACCTTAGTTCTGTTCTTTCTGACCCATTCTGTTGTAGCTCAGCTGCTGTGTTTAGGATTGTGGTTCTGTTGGGCCCAGTTTGGTCCAAGCATCAGCTGATGGACAGATGGACTCATCTGACTCCAGAACACTTTGGTCTCTAGAAGTTCCTAGTCCACCCATCAACTGAGAGGAGCCCAAAACCATGAGCCCTCCAGCCCCGTGCTGACAGCTGGAGCTGTTTTTGCTGATGATCTGTTTGTTTGTTTGTAAACATGACCATGTGTCTCTCATTTGTCAAGAGGACATCGTTCCAGTGGGTTTGTGTTTAATTCAAATGTGACTTTGAAAACCCAAACCGTGCCGTTATTTAACTTGATAGCTGAGGCTGCAGAGCCCAAGATGTACAGTTTGGGTTTTTATTTGTCATTTTTCTCAGCACTGCACAGTCTGACCTTGGGGTGGATTTGCTGGAATGTCAAATCCTGGGAAGATTGGCAGCTGTGCTAAATGTTTTCCATTTGTGAAAATTCCTTCTCACTAAAACAATGTCATAATTGTTTGGAAATTACTGGTACTTCATAATTCCCCTTAGATTGATGAGAATTTTACATTTTTGATGAGATTTCCTAATGTCTCTACTTCTTTTCATTGTGTTTATAAATAAAAGGTTTATGACACTTTTCATCATGATCTTTATTAACTGATGATACACCCTTTACTCTGTAAGAGGACTTTCTTTTTCCTATAGACCCTTAGACGGTGTATTATTTCAAAAACAGATGTTGCACAAACTACAAGACAGCATTAGTTCATCAGAACAAACTGGCAACCTTGATGAAGCAACACTGACAGAGGTGGAGACGATAAATGTCTTTAGAACCATAATGCAGGTTCAAGAAAATTAGAGACACCTGTTTCAATGTGTGTGAAAATGTTAATTCCAAAGCAGAGAAAACTAAAAAATGTTTCATATTATTAAGGAAAATAAAACAACCAAAAAGGACACACTGAAAACTAATCTGCCCAGGAGGAAGCACAGAGAGCAGGAAGTGACAAACTAACACAACGAGAACATTAGAAAATTAAACACAAGTGAGGCACAAAACAAACAACCAGCATGGCTGAATAAAAGAGGTGAACTATAGGCTGGGAGAGGTGATTACTGAGTGAGTGCAGCTGGGGATAATGAGCAGATGAACAGGTGTGAATATTTACTGCGGACAGGTGAACAGATATGTGTGACAACTGAGAGAAGGAGGAACGCAAAAATAATATAGAAAATCAGCTAAATAAGAATCATCCTAACAGTGTCCATGTCCATCTTGCCCATGACCTAGTCGAAGACAGAGGTCCAGGAGAGAGACCCAGACCTCCTTCTCCCCAGGGTTATGAACCCAGGCCCTGTTTCCTGGGTTCCTGTTTGGATATGTTTCTTGTTCCACAGGTGATTGGAGCTGGAGACCGTTGGGTGAAGTCTCCAGTGGAGTTTATTTTAAAGAACACCTCTGTCAGAGAAGGCAAATCCCTAATTTCTCTTTTAGATTATATATTTTTGTTTAGTTAATAAAATAAAATATTTTTAAGTTATTATTGCATTCTTCCCCTTTTTAGTCATGGTCTCTGAGACAGGCAACACTCTCCAGCTCTTCCCGGGGGTTTCTTGAGATGTTCCCAGACCGGAGAGGAGCTATACTCCCTCTATAAATTCTGGATTTTCCTCGGGGCCACCTACCAGTGGGACAAGCCCAGAAAACCTCTGATTGCAGGAGTCCTGATCAGATGAACCACCTCAGCTGATTCCTTTGAATGGGAGGAGCAGCAGCTCTACTTCAAGCTCCCCCAGGATGAAGGAGCTGAGCCCCCCCACCGTACGATGGAAGCTCCTTTCAGTTGCTTGTATCCAGGATCTGGTTCTTTTGCTCCCAATTCAAACTTCATGACTAGAGGCAAGGGATGGAACATTGCTAGACCTGTAAACTCAGAGCTTTGTCTTTCAATTCAATACTTTCTTCACCACAACTGATCGAAGCAACAGTCTCATTACTGAAGATGAGACCCTGATCGACGGATACAGCTCCCCGCCTAAACTACTCCACCTGAGGCAGAGACAAACTCACAAACAAGCAACTGTTTTTTTCTGCAAATATAAGAAATTAAATGATGTTAATCATTTTTTAATATTACATTTTAAACAATTATTCACTGAGTTTAATTTAGCTTCATTTGCACATAAATACACAACTTGTACACAACCACACTCACAAAATGTGAAAATAGTGTAAACAATGTAATCACAGGTGAACAATTGAAGGAAAAACCTTTGACTTGTTAAATAATTGGGATGCTTTTGTTGGGACAGCATGGGTCCTGATGGACGTGGGACCTACAGCCTGAAACACAACAACCGCTCCATGAAGACCCTGACGTGGGAATGAGGAGAGGCCATCACACAGATACTCTGATGAATACTGGTCCCTCCATTGAGCCACTGGGTTCAGGGGGTTAGTGGGTCAGTCACGTTTCCCTGCTCCACGTCTTCCAAAGAAATGCAGAGTCCCTGGAATAATCCCTTTAGGGATTCTTGCAGAAAATGCTTCCTCGCTGCACTGTTGACATCCGTCTTGTCACAAAGCAGAGGAAACATCCAAACACTGTATGAAGACAAGCAATTAAAGAGCACTGGAAAAACCACACAGTGCTGAAGGAAATTTAAACAACAGAGATAAAATGTCCTAATTGACTTGTTGAATGCCAACTAAATTAATGTGTTCTAATTTAAAGCCTAATGCCACATCATTAATGTGTGCTATTTGTAACAAGAAGATTTTTGGTGAGAAGTTTTAATTTTAAACCCATACAGAAACATTTATATGATTCCAACCAACACAATGAATTACGCACACAGAGGAAGCGATGAGAGAGGAAATGTCACCACCAGCACTCCTCATGCTGCTCTTCCTCCTCCTCCTTCTAACTTCCTCTTTCATTATTTATTTACTGTCTGCAGTTTTTCCATCGCACGCATATTGATGCAGAGAAAGCAGGGTGTGAGTGCGTGTCAGAATCATTTCCTGACGAGGGAGACAAGGTGGAAGTAATCAGCAGAGCGCTGATGCAATATGACAGCTCCTAGAACTGCTGGTACACAGTTAAGAGCAGGAGGGAGAAGAAAACCAAAATCTCCTTGACGGAAAGGGAAGTGGCAAGATTTGCACGGGCGACATTTGGGTGAAAAGTAGATTTATATAAAAGTTCTGAAAGTTCTGGTGAGGAAAATCAGGCTTTAGGTCTGCTTTGTCGAAGAGCTCATCTCTGAAACTGATTGTTGAAGGTGTGCATTCGCACTCCCCCTCCCTTAATCATTCTCGCCGGCATCATACCACTTAAGCTGAACTAGGCTTACTAGTTCTGACCTCATTTAATTGGTGAAGGTAAGTTTTAGCGCCCCCTCTCCCAATCATCTTTACCAACTACATATAGTCGAACTAGACTTGTATTCTGTGTGTAGCTGGCGGTGCCAGCCCTTTGCTGAATTACAAATTCCTTACTAAGTAGGAACATGGATGGCTCCCACTGCTGCATGGGTTGTGGGGCTGTGCTCCAGGCAGATGATGGTCATGACCTGTGCTCTGCCTGCCTTGGACATGACCACCTATTGGAGGCCCTGTCAAAGAACCACTGTATTAACTGCAGCTTCGTGCCTTGTCCTGTGAGGGTGGCTTGGCTGGCCCAGTTTCACCCTGAGCGTGGCAGTGAGCTCCTATCTTCTGGGCAGGAGGCCACATTTAGGCACTCGAAGCTCCGGACCGAGGCCACAACCTCTATGGCCCCTCCTAGAAAGAGGTGGACTAAGTCTGGTCAGGGTCTCTCCACGTGAGTGGAACAACTGTCCACAGAATTTGTGGATATGAAGTCCCTTTTTTCAGGCACGCCAACTGGGGGCCAAACCAAGGGCAGCGATTGGACTCTCCTCCCCACCCATGCCTGAGCTGGCTGCGGAGGAGGATTGTGTTATCCTTGGCTGCCTCTGCCTCTCACTTTTTAAGTGAGGAGGAAGAACAGCCATCTCACGTGTCAGAGACTGGTTCATTTTCTTCGTCCCAGACCACAGCTAGTGGATTGGTGACAACTCAGTGCAGTACACCATGCATATGGCCCTGAGACAACTGAAGCTGGACATCCCTCAACCAAAGGAATCCACTCCTGGAAGTGCCTTCTTCAGGCACGGACGGGCCCCTCCTCCCTTTTCCGTCCCTCCATCTGAGGAGTACCTGAGGGAGTTACATGGTTGTTGGCGAGACCCAAAACTCTTTGCGCACCTCTTGGTGGATGGCCAAGCATTGACGGCCATGCATGAGCCAGCTATGGCGGGTCTGGATTGCATGCCAGAAATCTGACCTGTTGTTGCCTCACTCATCATGTCACCAGAGGAAACTCTGCACAGGGATGTCCAGTGCCCACAACCTGAGTCTCGTGTCACGGATGAGGTCCTCTGCAGAACCAATCAAGCCGGAGCGTGTCCTGGTCACTTTGGTAAGTCCATGGCACACCTTCTGCTTGCCCTTTCCACGTCCCTTTGGGGCACTAGTAGTGCAACAGCGGCAATGAGCTTTAGCGACGCAGCGCTTCAGGCCTTTGTACTGATGATGTGGGACCTTGGGAGAGTGATGCCCTTCATGGTTTAGGCTCACCGACAGGTCTGGTTGGCGCAGTCAGCTCTGTCTAGGCCATCTCGTAAAACCCTCCATGATGTATCAATGGTGCAGGGGGAGTTATTTGGTTCGATTGCCTTGGCAGCACTGGAATGGACCATCCAGGCACGACAGACGAGGCAGCAACTTTTGAGCCTTAGCAGGGTGATGCCTCTACCTCCTCGGCATCTAGGCACCCGTCGGTTGATCCGAGTATTCGGACACCGTCTTGGGGATGTGATCGCTCAAGGTGTCTTTACTCATGTGAATTTCAGCACTGACCCAACTGGGGCTTCGTGAGTCGGTCTACCAACCAACTGTGTGGGTTCAGACCAGGGGCTCCGATCACCACCCCCACGGCCCTTAGGAGCCGTGGAGGGAAATGGTGATGCCACCAGGCAGACCGTCATATTTCTCACTCCAGCAGCTCAGTCAATGGGCTGCTTACGCTGTGGATCCATGGGGCGTTGCCACTCTGACCCATGGTTACCAGCTACAGTTCAGACGGAGGCCTCACATCGCATGCCAGGTCAAGATGACTGTAGTCGCCGACTTGATGACAGCTAGAACACTAGGCCAGGAACTTTTGTCCTCCTGGCCAAGGGTGCAATCAAGGTAGTGGACCCTCTGCAACAACCTGGAGACTATCACTAGACTTACTTCCTCTGGCAAGAGGATGGCAGGTTTTGTCCCACTTCAGATCTGAGGGGACTCAACAGGTAATTAAGTGTGCTGCCCTCCTACATGCTCATGACAGCAGATGTCCTTCAAGCTGTCACGAGGGGGAGTGGTTCACATCTATAGACCTGAAAGATGCTTATTTTCATCTGCCTATTGCGGCAGAGCATCGCCGTTTCTCAGGTCTGCCTATTGGGGTCATCGCTGGCAGCTCTGTATACTCCCATTTGGGCTCTCTCTTCCTCAAGGGTGTTCACTCAGTGCGTGAAGGCAGCCCTCTCTTCTCTGCAAGCCTTCGGAGTGAAGGTTCCGCTGTACTCAGACGAATGGCTCTCTGCACCAAGTCGGGCCTGTTCCTTTCATGACACAACCCGCCTGCTTGTTCAGGTGTCCCAGTTGGACCTCAACGTCAACCTGGAGAAGAGCTGCCTGATCCTTTTCCAACTAACACCTTTTTTGGGTGATCTTGCATTCACCCTCCATGTGAGCTCTCCCATCCGCCCAAGGGTGGGTGGCATATTATAGTTGGTCAGTCAGTTCAGGCTGGGCAAGCAGCTCCCCTACATTACATTCCGGTAGCTACTAGGCAAACTGGAATCAGCCACTTGGGTGGTGTCCTTATACCTTCTGACACTTTGCCCCTTACTGAGGTGGCTCAACAGCTTCCGCCTGGATGTCAGGCAGCACAGTCATCACAGGCTTGCATTAACATGGTCAGGTCTTCAAGCCCTGATTCCATGGAGGGACAAAGATTATCCATCCAGGGGTGTCCCTATGGGAGTGGTAGTGTTGCAGGGAAGTGAGCATGACAGATGCCAGCTCCAGGGGATTGGGCACTGTGGCAATACAGAGTAATTCAGGGCCACTGGGGTCAAAGGACCGCTCCAACCATAGATGTGGTAGAGCTGTGTGCAGCGTATTGGCACTCAGGTATTTCCTGCCCTACCTGGAAGGGGACATGCTCTCATTCGATGGATAACACTTCTATGCAGACACCGGGTCAGCACAGCTTCTGAGAGTATCCAGAAAACCCTTGGATTGGGCCTCTCCTTGCCTGTCCACCCTGCGGGTGACATAATTACCAGGACGACACTGTTAGGTCGTAAGATTTCTTCTCCCGCCAGGGGTCTGTTCCGAGAGAGTGGTCCCACCACAGTGACATAGTGCTGATGATCTGGGACCATTTTGGTCAGGCAGAGGTAAACCTGGTTGAGACAGAGGGTCGACTCAGTGTTCCCTAGGATACTTCATTACGTGAGCATTGGGTGTGCTGGACCAGGACGCATTGGCTCATTCTTGGCCAAGGGTCCTTCTTTATGCCTTTTCACCCCTCTCTCTGATTTGGTCAACCCTTCACAGTGCCCTCGAGGAGGGCCACAATATGCTACTGGTGGCCCAATATTAGCCAGCACAACCATGGTTCCCACTGCTGCAGAGTCTATGTCAGGACATCCCATGGCATCTTCTGACCAGGAGGGACTTGCTCACTCAGCTGGGGGGACTGCTATGGCGCCCCAATCTTCAACATCTTCAGCTGTGGATGTGGCCAGTGCAAGGCCAGGACAACAGCTGACTGGAGTTTCAAGCCCTGTCGGACATACCATCTTGTTCGCCAGGGCACTCTTTACTCGTCAGCTGTACAAAAACAGGTGGTGTCTGTTTTTCCAATTGTGTTCTGATCACAGTTAGGATTCAGTCTACTGTGTGGTACCCACCATTCTGGAGTTTCTCCAGTCTCTCCTTGGTAAGGGTTGCTCTCTTTTAATGCTTAAGGTCTATGTTATGGCAATATCATCTAATCACGGTAGCATCAATGGCCATATGGTTGGAAGCCATGATCTAGTCTCGCTTCAGCGTGTTGCCCATAGGTTGCACCCACTGACAGGTACACAAGCACCAAGTTGGGCAAATCTCTATCTTCAGGGGAAATCTTATAGTGACAAGCAAGCTCACACAAGTGATTCAGGTGTTTATCAGATACACACTCAGTTGGGTTGTGGTGGCTACTAAATACATCTTATATCACCATGTACCATATAAAATACTTTCTAATGATGTTATATGTATCATTATACTGTATGTTGTTTTGTTGTTATGGTTTCTAGGTTTTGTCTTTTTTTCTCTCCGCAGGTCTAGAGGCAGACTTCAATTATGTTGTGTGTTCTCTTTATACCTCTCTCTCTCTCTCTCTACCCCTATCGCCTTCATTCTTTTTTACCCTTTCTCTCACTTTTTTAGCTTTGTTTTCTTTTTTTGTTTTTTCATCCCAGTGGGGGGAAAAAGCACCAAGCTGGAACATGCCCTTGGTTCTCGATGCTCTGTGTCACCCTCCGTTCAAGCCTCTGACGCAGGCGGACCTCAAGTGGTTTTTCATGTAAAACGACTTTTGTCGGCTATGACCTCAGCAAGAGGGCCAGTGAGCTACAGGTTCTCTCGCAGTTCCTCAGACCTCAAGTGGGGCCCTGAGGGCTCTGATGTTACCTTGTGGCTGAACACTGCATTTGTGCCAAATGTGTTATCTCGTTCTTACTGTAACCAACCGTTAAGGCTGGCACATTTTCAGCCTACACCTGGCGAGGGGTCTGGACTATTGTGCCCAGTGAGAGCACTGAAGGCATACGTTGCAGCTACTGCCATTATGTGATGCCCAGACCGGCTGTCTGTGTTTTAAGGAGGCCCTAGATTAGGCTATCCTCTTTCCAAACTGTGCTTCCCCCACTGGATCGTGGATGTCATTTGTCTTGCCTATGCCACAGGGCATGACCCCCTGCCAGTCAACGTGAAGGCACATTCTGCCAGGAGCATGTCCACTGCCTGGGCTGCCCTGAGAGGGGTTCCGATGGAAGCTATATGTGCTGCCACATCATGGGCTTCCCCAAGCACGCTCACCAGACTTTACAAAGTGAACGTGGCCACCCCTCATCCCCTCGGCCAGGTTATTCTGCAAGGGACCTCTGGGCCTCCTCAGTGAGGTAGGTGCTCAGGATTCCTTATAACATTGTTGGTATTCATCATTCAGTGCTTTCAGCACCGCCCTCTGGCAGTCAGGAGGGATGAAATAGAACGAAAGTTACATATGTAACTACAGTTCTATGAATCCCGGATGACCGCCAGAGCTTTCTGTCACTCAGAATCCTTGCTTTCTGCGAGAAGATTCTGTAGGAGTAAATCTACGGATGACGCCAGGCTATATAGTCTCTGATTGTTCATCCAGTCACACACGTGTGAATTTTTTTATATTAACCTTCGAACAGCGCATTTAGTGCTTTCAGCACTGCCCTCTGGCGGTCATCCGGGATTCATAGAACCGTAGTTACATACGTAACTTTCATTCTGCACTGATTGGCTTCCAGTGGTCTAAAAGAAAGAAATACACTGTTCCTTATTGTCCCAACTTGGTGCTTTTTTTTTTTTTTTGTTACAGTTGAGAAAGCTCCTCGGATGAAGAGCGAAACGTCTTCTGTTACAAATAAAGTCCAGTTGTGTCTGTATTGAATGTTTTTTTTATTATTATTTCACTGATCTTTAGTACTGATTTCGCACATGCATGCCTAATTGTTTTGTCCATTAAAACTGTTTTTGGGATGTTATGATCGGGAGTTAGTTACAAAAAAGTGTATTTTTTCACCCAGTCTGAGCTAATCCGTGTAACAGCACTGACTGTATGATAAAAAGATTTTTCCATGAATGCAAAAACTCACTCCCACTCTAGAAACATTTAGAGTTGTGAAAATTAAATGTTAAAACTGTCAGAGACTGTCAGCACCTGGGGGTCCCAGATGCTCAAAACAACAGTCAATGGTAGAATTAGCTGTTTGGCATAAACAAAGAAAAGTTGGCAAATTTTTCATGGACACAACCCCACATACTCACCTCTGCTACTCAACCTACAAATACATTTTGCAAATAAATCTGTTACAAAGCAGGGACACAAAAAGTTAAAATAAACAGGCTTTTCAGCTTTATGAAATTTATTGACAAGAAGCATTGCTACATCAAAAAATATTGGCCAAACAAAAATTACCTTACTTTTTCTTCAGTGTTTACAATGTTCAAATGAATTCTTTGATACTGCTATTGCACTCACTGATATCATAACAACAAATGTTTGAATGACTGTGCAACATTACTGTAAAACATTTTTATCATAGGTAGCAAAAAAGTGCACATCAGTTTTACATTTGTTTATACAGTATATAATATTAGACACATATAAATCTAAAAGGAAAAGAAAGTACTGTATAGTAGTCGCTCACCTATCATTGGGGTCACGTTCCAGACACCCCCACAATAGGTGAAAATCTGCAAAGTAGTAACATTATATTTATTTTAGCATTTATATACATTTGAAGACTTTATAAACTCTTCCCACATTCTTGTGATGTTCTTACCAATGTTCTAAACTCTTAAACCTATGTAATTTTAACACCATGCATATGTGTATTTTACAATGCTGCAAAATTTTACATGTGTACACATCAGTGAAGCTATCGGTACTACTGCAGCTTGAAGGATGAGTTCAGCTTCAGGATTATTTGTGACTTTCCTGCCAGTTCTGTGAGCTTAATAGATAGATCAT
>JAVCKU010000117.1:9110681-9123547 GCA_032273985.1 Hypsolebias coamazonicus | reverse complement strand
TTTTGTTTTGTTGTTGAGATGTTTCATCCTTCATCCAAAGGACTTCATCAGTCCAAAACTAACTGAGTGTGCTGCTTGTGGAACTGAATTTGTGTGTGGCTCCTCGGACTGAAGGATGAAACATTTCAACAACAAAAAAAAGAAACCATCCAGATGACCTGACTGAAATGTGTTGGATTTTTTTACCTGGATTATTGAGCATAAACTTCAATGTTTTGAACCACTTTGACATGGCTGCCTCAGAGGAGTTGATGGGGGAGAGGGCGGGCTCCAGAAACCATCTTATCACCATCAAACTGGTTGGTCCACTATGTGGGTGTGCTGCCTGTGGGACTGAGTTTGTTGTGGCTCCTCAGACTGATGAAGTCCTTTAGATGAAGGATGAAACATCTCTAAATAAATAAATAAATAAATAAATAAATGAATGAATAAAACCAGAAACCGTCCAGATGAGCTGACTGAACTTTGTTGGAGCTATAAATACAGGTTGCATTCGCTGATATGAGCGCGACGTGCATGTTCTTGAAACATGTCAAACCCCAGCATTAAAGTGACGTGATGAAAGTATCATTCCTGCAGCACTGGCCCCCAGAGGAAGTCCTGCAGTCTGTGTTGTCTCTGACCAGGTGCTCTGAAGTCACGCTGTGCACCTGCTGTAGACGGGTCAGTGACTGAGGGTCTGTTAGTACACTTAGATACCTGCACATGTGTGTGTGAAGTTCTCCACTTTAACAACATCTATGGAAGCTGGACTTCACTGCCTCATCACTGAAAAAAATTGGTAAGATGGTCTTGTTGCAGTTTGGGCTGTCTCTGACTTCAGCGAATTAAAAAACATCTGAAGTCTGCGTTTTAATGAAACCCTGCATTCTGCATCAGTCCATGAGCTTCAGGACAGGAACACTCTGATACACTCCACTCTCTGCAGCTCAGACACAACGCTGACCTGAAAACAGAAGAAGTCTCTGCCTCAGAGTCTCTGATTTATTCCTGAAATTATTTGTATTTGATTTCTGATGTTCCTTTAATGTCACGCGGTCAGTGGAAAATGGGGACAGCTACTGGTCCGGATGTGGCCTGCAGGCCGGGAAAAGCCAGAGTCTGAGTCAGATGATTGGAAAACAAAGTGAGACAAAACATCAAGATGTCGCTTTCATAAAACAGCTACAGGTCAACAGTATCCACATGAATTTACTCTTTACTTCCTAGTTTAACAAAAGCTGAATTTAATACAGGGCTAACAGTCATATGCAGCCTGTCTGCTGGGGTGTGTAGTTCATGTTACAGCGAGCGACATCACTAACTTCAAACACATGAAGGAATGTGAAAAGTCAAAGAAAAGCTAGGTTTTCTTCAACTCTTTGCTAATGGCATTTAAGATAAAGACAGAAATGCTCACACAAAGCATGTTTGTTGTCAGAATGTCAGTGTTTCCGCTGCACTCACCTGTCAATGAACTGGTCGATGATGACGATATCTCCAGGCTGGATCTCCTCTCGCAGTGAGCCGCAGGCTGTGGTGGCCAGCAGATGTGTACAGCCTTCTTCTCTGAGGGCCCAGACGTTGGCCCGGTAGTTCACGTTTGTTGGCATTATGGTGTGCTGTCTCCCATGCCTACATTTGACACAAACTCATCATTTGTTAGGCTGCAGTTGAAAACTGTGAGATCTTTCCACTAGAGGGCACCAACAGAGAAGACATTTTATAAATCCAAAACCAAAGATTACCTCACCTTGCAAGGAGCACACAGTCCACATTTTTGATCTTCCCCAGGATCAGAGCATCTGATGGCTGTTCAACAACAACAACAACAACAACAACAACAATTCAAACACAGTCTCACAGAGTTAAACCACTTAACTGTAAATGAAGCCTAACACTGAAGAGGTTGAATGCTTCATGAATGAATGAATAAAATAAGGTGAGCAAACGGTGAAACAGTTATTAGGGCTATGGACATTCTGTCTGGTCCCACAGAGACGAGACGACAGTCCACATTTTAACGGTCTTCCTAAGGTCACCGCAGAGTGAGACATTTTTCTAAATCTGGTTTGTTCAGCAGCAGACTGACTGATATGTGACACGGCAGCAGCCTCCGAGAGACTTGAAGGAGAGTCTGCTTCAGATCAGAAGACGGCTCACCTTCCCATACGGTGTGTCAACGTATCGCTCCGTTCTTCCCTCCAGGATATCTGGATCGTCAAGGCCAGAACCGCCAATAATTCCAATCTAGAACAAAAGGCATGTTCCGTCAAACTTATCTGAGCGAACGCTCCTGCAAGGATCAACAATTAAGACTTCTGCTACAGCTCTTTGTTCACTTTGTGCTAAAAAGATCACTTAAATATGATATATAGCAATAATGCTATTGCTGATATTAATAATGTGTAAATAATTGTACATTCAACTATGATAAT
The DNA here is from genome assembly GCA_032273985.1 of Hypsolebias coamazonicus. NCBI lineage: Eukaryota > Metazoa > Chordata > Actinopteri > Cyprinodontiformes > Rivulidae > Hypsolebias > Hypsolebias coamazonicus. Next base: position 9,121,130 of record JAVCKU010000117.1, on the reverse strand, counting down.
GTGAGGTTTAAGCATCATTTGATGTGGGAGTATTAGAAGGGTTATGTGGTGTGAGGAGACTAAAATGATTGATGTGTATGACGGGGCAGGAAATCATAAGATCTTTATCTTCTACCTTTCAAACAAATTATGTAAAATTACATGTCAATTGGCATGACTTACTAATTTCTCTCTCTTTCTTTGTTTTTACTTTTTACTCTCTGGTCTAAATAAATAAATAAATAAATAAATAAAATAAAGGGAATCAATTGAAATTCTGGTCATTTTTCCTGGACATCAAAAAGAACCAGAACAAGACGAGGTACACATGAAACGCACCATGGCCACACAGCTTGGATTAAAACACAGCTAACATATAAACTAATGTTAACTGTTTAATGGTTGGCTCAACCACAACGTACATAAAAAACATGCACAGCCCCTTGTTCATCCTCCACCTCATGTGGTTCTGATGGTGACACTTTTTATTAAGCTTACAGCAATCTGGCTGCAGGAAGCTTGCAGCTCAACACAGCTGCTTGAGCAAATATTCTGGCATAAAAAGAAAACTAATAAAGAAGAGCAGCTGACTCAACCTGAAGTGACACAGGACGACCTACAAACATTTTGGAGTCACCACCTCTGGAGGATGTTCTTTCAGTTGTTTAAGTTTGTATAAATAAATAAATAAATCACAGACATGCCACAAAATGGTCGTTTTCCAAAACTCATTAGGCATTTAAAAAAAAAAAAAAACTGTTTTACAACAAAGCACCGGGACCGTCTGGTGTGACTGCTGAAATGCTATGGACTGACAATCAGGAAGGAACAGGATGGCTGCAAGTTATTTTAAACAAGTTTCTGAACGAAGAGAAACTCACAGAAGATTACAAAGCTAGCGAGATCATCACCATCTAGAAGCACAAGGGAGATTTACTGGAATGTGGAAATTCCAGAGGTATCAAGCCACTGGAGGCTGCTCTGAAAGTATATAAAAGAGTAATAGAAAGGCAAATATGGGAAAGAGTAAAAATGCACTGTAACCAGTTCGGATTCATGCCTGGAAAGGGCATGACTGATGCAGTTTTCATTCTCCAGTAGGATCAGGAAAAAATCTTGGGAGGAAAACAATAGCAGATGCTGGACGTTTGTGGACTTGGAAAAGGCTTCGACAGTCTTGCTCGGTGGTTTACTGGAGCCTCAGACAGAAAGGCATTACGAAGAAGCTAGTTTGGATTGTTAGTTCCATGTACGAAGGTGCTAAAACTACAGTCAGAACTGTCAAAGGCAACACAACAGCATTTGAGATTAAAGGTGGCGTTCATCAGGGTTCATGTCTCAGCCCACTCGTTTATTGTTGTGATAGACGCGGTTACTGAGCTTATTATTAGGAGAGAAGTGCCGTGGGATATGTTGTATGCAGATGACTTAGTTGTGGCTGGATATTCTTAAGTTAATTTCCGAGAGAGTTTCAGACGGTGGCAGCAGGCACTTGAGAGTAAAGGTCTGAAAATAAAAGCAGCAAAAACAGAGACCATGGTCTGATTGAAAGCTAACAAGACCATAACAATTACTGATAATAGAGGAAATGTACTGAAGCAGGTCGAAACGTTCAAGTATCTAGCATCGGTGATAAATGCCAAAGGAAGCTGTGAAGAAGACGTTAAACGCAGAATTGGTGCAGGGTGGCAAAAAATGGAAGGAGTGGACAGGAGTGCTTTGTGACAAAAGGATGCCGATTCATATTAAAGGGAAAGTGTACAAGATGATGGCGGATACTATGTGGGATTCTTGGAGTATCTCTCAAGGATAGGCAACAAAATGACAATATAAAAATGTTTGGCGTGGCATGCATCACAGATAAGACACAGGAATCAAAAATGAGATGGTATGGGCATGTGCAGCAAATAGAAGAGGACAACAAGGTATAAAGGCTATTAAACTCAGAAGTTTTCAGTCACTGAACCAGGGGATGGCAGAAAAGAGGTGGCTGGATATGATCCAGCATGATATGAAGACACTTCATCTCACAAAAGACGATAACCACGATTCACAAAACAGAGCAAAATGTAGAAGAATCCATGCGGCTGACCCTGCTCTAAAAAGAGCAAGCCCTACAGCCTGAAGGAGAGGGATTAATTAAATTTTTTTTTTTTTAAATTCAGTCACTGTTGCTGTTTTTACGTCAAGCAGAGGAAAACGTTAGAACCAGTCTGTAATATGCAGGTCTAAAACAAAGCTCATCAAATGAAATCTGCTGATTAGGCTTCAGGTAAACAAGAGGTTCTTGGAGAGCTGGTGGGCAAAGCAGACATGAATCATGACTCCATGAGATGTGAGCTGAAACAATGTAGAAACTTCAAGAAGGTAAAATGTTGCAAAAGTTGGTTGTTCTCCATCAGCTGGGTCTAAAATCTGGACCAAGGAAGATGTCAAAGAGTTGACATTAAAAAAATTAAAAAATAAAGCAAAATGTCCTAAAAAGTGAAAAGACAAAACAAAAAAACATGAGAAACAAGTGGAGTTAATGTCTGTGACAAAACTGTAAGAAATCAGCTATAAGAAATTAGATTTACCGACAGAATAGAGAACAAAGCCACCTTTGCCACCCAAACCAAGAAGAACTGGAGGCTAAAGAAATAAAATCATGAACTGTGGAGGAGTGCAGATGAAGCTGATCCTCCGTGACAACTCTGCTCTGGACAAAGTGACAACTCTAGAGGTTTGGGTTGGTGCTGGTCCATTCATGAGGAAAAAAATTAATAAATCTCCACAATTACTGATGATCTGGGCCTGCAGGTCAGGTGAAGTTCAGGACAGATGGCAGTCATTACATCTTCAATAAATATCAAAGTCTACGTTTAAACTTTGGACACTTTTCTTCTCCCTTCAGCTGAAAGGATGTTTGGTGATGATGACTTCATTTTTCTAGATGATAAAGCATCTTGTCGCAGGACAAAGGCCTGGAAAAGTGTCCTTCAAGGAAGACTTATGAAGTCCAAGAGCAGCACACAGCCCTGATCTGAGTCCAGCTGAACATCTCTGGTGGACATTAAAAACTCATGGGAGTGACTACAAGTTATTATTATTATTAAACCCACAAGGGTGGAACTTAGAAACATGGCAGTCCAGTTAATTTATTTTAATACAAATTAAAGAAGTAAAACAACACAGAGTGGTTGTACTAATAGTTTGTACCGTTACTGAAAACTATCTCTGGATATTTAGTGAAAACGTCCAACTAGAGACACAGGAAAAGATGTCATTAATGTGTATTTGTACAGTAAGAAAGTACAAAGTATTTCTTAGGTTGTGTTTCATGTAAACACTGATTTACAATTTGATGTCAAGAACTTTTCTTTTCTTCACTGATTCATAATTCAATGTTTGATTAGTCAGGAACAAAGATTGGCGTGTTATAAATGAAAACTGTACAAATGGAAAAGTTTTACTGAAGACCTTTTTATACTTTGTGTTAAAATACTTCCTTTACAGGTGATTAGCTGAGTGAAGTACTGTAACCTACAGGAAGTAGTTCACTCAGACTGTCACAATTAAAGTCCTTATAAATGTCTGGATTCAGGTCCACAGAGGAGCCGGGTCCAGTTTACCACCACATCAGGATTTATTCACATGGTTGTTGGAGCAGGAACGGTTACTACACACGTCCGGGCCGAACCGAGCAGCGAGCCGGAAGCAGGCCGGGCTGCGGCTCCGTGTCCGGTACCGAGCCCGGACCGACTCATTCTGTCAGCACGCTCCCAGTGCGGCACTCAAACTGGAATTATTACCTTAATGGGCCAAGAACACGCCATGACAACTACTTTCTTCAGAGAAAAAGTGAAGAATTAAGGAAGTCTGCCGTCCACGACATCCGGCGTCAGCGACACGAGCGCGAGACATTTCACTTCCGGTTTAGTCATTTTCAAAATAAAAGAGCAGTGACATTACCAGTCATTTACTTTGTTTTCCCTAAATTATTTCAAACCGCTGTTTTCCTTTTACAACGAGTTACCTATAAACAGGAGCCTTTGATGCTGAACATGAGAAAAGTGTGTGGAAATCGGAATGAGTGAAATAAATAAGTTTGGTTATTCTCCTTTGGCTGGGAAACACATTTACAGTGTGATTCCTGAAGAATAAGCTTTCAGTTGTTCTACACTGACTGGCTGTAGCACAGTCATCTCTGTCAGAGGAGAGAGACACACTGGAAGAAACAGAGTTTATGAAATTATAATACTGGTGAAAATGTGTACCTGGCTCCTTGGTGACTATGTTCTTGGCCCAAAAGGTGTTTCTGTGATGTCTTCTCACCAAATGCAGAGAAATGCTTTTACCTTTCCTAGTCTCGACTCTACGCTCCTTTACAGAATACTGTACATTTTTCTGAAAACTGGGAGAAAGAAAACCTCCTGGTGGTACTTGGTCTGCTGCTTGTGTGGGTCAGGTCAAAGTCATCTCAGGGCACTGCTCAAAAACACTCACATACATTATAAAACCCAGTTAATAAAAGTTATCTATCTAATGGGGCCAGCAGATTGTGTTTGTCTACAGCCGCTATCGAGGCAGTACGGCCAGGTGGACCTGAGCAAACATCTCAGACCATCAAAACATCAGATCATTTTCTTTCGAGCAAGAGAAATAATTGTCAATCAAAGGGTCAGCAGGTCTTCCCGGGAGCAACTGAGGGTGAACCTGGACAACTCAGACTCTCAGAGAACATCACAAAGACCAGCCTGAGACCAGTTTACAAGAGCCCAACAAGTGGTTCAGCTAGGGTTACCTGAACCACCTCCACCAGATCCCTGGGAGGAGTGGCCGACAGCAAGCTGGTGGCCGGCTGCTGCACACGGGCTGTTCTTGATGTATGCTCAACATCTAAAATACATGATTTATACTTTTTGAACATACAAAGGAACCAGCAGGGGAAAAAGTCACAGATTAGATTTTTAATAAGTTTGAAACACTTTGTTGTTAAATTATTTGGTGCAAAGTGAACCTTCACTGAATCCAGTCAAAGCCAATACTGTATACTGGACTGGAGTGTTTTTAACAACAGGTTTAGTGGATTTCCTCCTCTTGTTGTTGGAGCAGTGGTTGGTCTCAAACCTACGTACTTTGGGCTTTTCGTGGTTCGCTCTGTGTTCTGATAATTAACAGACTGTCTTAATATCAATTTTAAAAACATCAACAAATTATTCCATCCCTGCTCATTTCTTCATACAGCAGGTGAACAGTGCACTTCACATCTGAGAGCTCTGCAGGTCTTATTACCTCATCATTCACTTTCTGCCAATAAATCCTGTCTTTAGTTCACATACTGTCCTTCGTCCTGTACGGACGGTTGTCCTTACCGCCTTCTGTTTTTACTAAATGGACTTTTCAATGGTTTACTTGTAAACTGCAGTGAGAATGGTTAACATTTGGAGTGTGATGAGTACAAGCCAACGTTTGTTGATGATTTTTATAAAAGGGACTAAAATTTAATTTACATGAACATCTAGTTTGGTGTCACTAATGCAAGAAACACAAAAAGCCAAACACGTTTACTGTACATCATAGGAAACATTAAATAAACTAACAAAATAATGTTCATTTTAAATATTTCATTGTCCACTGATATGGCTCCACAAACAAGATATTTTGTCTGTTTTTCATGTTTTATATAAATGCTACAACTCTATAATACCAAACTTAGTTTAATTTACAAATGATCAACTTACAAGATCTGTCCCACATTATATTAATATCACAGTCCTAATTACTGTATTTTAAATTTGACATAATTAAAAAAAAACATGTTTAGTAGCCACTTAATAATTCTTCAAATTTAAAATTGCTCAAATTATCATAAATATATGAATTGCTGAATACTGTATATGTTACTGATGCTGTTTTTTTGTGAAGTGAAAGAAATAATTGTTTATCTACTCTATATTGATGGTTTAGTTGTTACATGTGATAAATGTAAGATTATGTACGTGGTTAAGGAGTGGGAATTTTGATGTTTTTACTTCTACCCACTCCCTTGAATATGTAAAAAAGTTTTGACATTATACTTTATGATGTATTTATTTGTTTACATATTCATAAAATAATAAACTACACGAAACGTATCTAAATAAATAAAGCACATCAAACACCATCTGTAGATGAAAATAGGTTTATTGACTCTACAACAGGCAGGAGAATATTCCTGACTTTTTAAAAAAACATAAAACATTTCCCTGAAATGTGTCAGCACGTGATGGAGTTGTTTGTAAAAAGGTCTAAATATTGTTATGTTAAACATAACCGTTGTTTTGACCTATGTGTGTGGAACACAAAGGTCCAGTTTGTGAAGGTCTGGTGATCCGTACCAAACGCTGTGGTCCTCAAGCACTCGTGGCAGCGTCCATCACTAACTGTGAGGAGCAGTCCTCAGGTTTGGGGTTCACTCGTTCATCTGGGGGACAGTCAGTGATGTCATTTCCATCCCAGCTGCTGACGAGGGGCACGTGCTCATGTTTGGTACCAGAATCAGAGCCACTATCGATGGTGATGATGGTCGAGGAGGCCTTTGATTTCTGCCCAGTCGTTTTATGTTTCTTGCTTTTCTTGTGCTTCTTCTTTTTCTTGTGATGTTTGCCTCGGTCACGCTCCTTGTCCTCCCTGGCGAGCTCCACACCACCACTCTTTTTGGATTTTTTATGACGCCTGTCTTTGCTTTTCTTCTTGTGTTTTGTCGAGGACACAGAGTCATCTTCTTCGTTTGGGTTTAGGGGTAAGTGTGTGGACGCCGTCTCCAAATGTCTTGTTTTGTATTTGTGTTTCCCTCCCGGCTTATGATGAGGCCTCCTCTTTGTCGAAGGGGAGCGACTGCTGGAAGAGCTTCTGGACCGGGACCATCTCCTGCGTTGCCTCTGTGAGTCCCTGCTGCGGCTCCTGGAGCGCGAGTACCTGTGGCTGCTGAAATAGTAGGACTGTCTGTGTGTGAAATGCATCACAGCCCCATGCTTCTCTCGTCTGTAGTGGCTGTAGGACTGGTAGCTGTGGTCCCGGTCCCTCCTCCTGTAGACTGGGTCACATTTGGAGAAGTCTTTGCCATGGGAATGAGAACAAGCCGTTTCAGAGGAATGACAGCTGGTAATGCTGTTGGAGCTCACTGGGCTTCTGCTGGAGTGCCTGCGCTCACCACTTTTAGAGCGCCTCCTTTTCCTCCTGTGGTCTCTGTCCTTTGATTTGTGCCGCCTCCTGTGATCTTTATCCGTTTTACTGCTTGATTTACTGTATTTCTTGGATTTGCTGGATACTGAAGAGCTACCTCTGTCTTTCGACTCCAACCGATGATGGCGATCCGTATCTACATGTTCTGTTTGACGACTAGAATCGCTCCTTTGTGTAGGGGCGGGGCTACAGCTGGTAAAACGGATGTGATGAGGCTGAAGAGGCACTTCTTTAACCTCTTCAAAGGCAGACTCATCAGAGTCTGAGGACAGCTGAACCAGCTCAGGAGTCCTTTCTGCTGTAGGCTTAACAAACCCGACGATAACACAGTCGTCGCTGTCAAAAGAGGCATGGCCTTCGTCGTCGTCGTGGTCACTTGTAGGCACGTCAGCTTGGTTCGGTGTCCTCACTTGTTGTGGAGAAGCCTCAGACTCTTGCCTCTCCTCCTCTGAACTGCTCTCTGAGTCCAGGTCCAGAACTGTCAGGCGTTCTGCCCCGCTCTGCTCTGCTCCTGTGGAATACGATGGTCCAGGTGTCTCATCGTCCCACACAGAGTGGCTCAGAGCAGACGTGACGTCTTCTGGACGGTCCATCTCTGCAGAGTCGTCCTCATCTTCAGAGATGGCGATTACCGATGAGTTGGAGCTGCCGTCTTCATTTGAGGAGGGGGCTGGGCAGTCATAAACAGCATGCTGGTCATAGGCCTCCATGTTGAAGGGGGACCTTGCAAAACTGATGAACTCGTGTAAGAAGTGCTCTGTTCGTCCCTGCAGGAACGGCCTGAGCTCCTCCTGAATAGCTCCGTCCTCCATATCGTACCGTGTGATACGTGACATGATGATGTGCTGAACTATGTTGACCAAGGAGCCGTGGGCCCCGTACAGCACTGTCAGTTCTCTTTTCAGCCAGGGGACCAATCTGTGCAGGCAGGCTGGATTTCTTTGATAAAACTCAACAGAAGTGTCCCGGGACAAGCCACCATCCCTCACAATTTGCACCCTCGCCCCTCGGCGGTACAGCTCCCTCCTGAAGTTGATCATCTCTTGCTCTCTGACGTTAGTCACCGCCCTGCCTTCCCTCTCGGCTCTCCTCTTGGCCTCCAACCTCTGCATCATGCGTCGCATGTAGCCATCTTGCCGCTGCTGGGGGGGATTAATTGAGGCTTCAAACATTACTCCATTGTCCGGAGGGGGGGAGGTTCTTCTCATCTGTCGATGGATTCCAGTGAGAGTTGTGCGGTATCTGAAGCGCACGCCCTCAAAGTAACCAAAAGACGAATTGTCCACATGCTGTTTGACTTCATACTTCTGAAAGTCTTCATCCGACTTGATGGTGTGATAGATGGAGCGAAACGGCTGCTTGCACAGCGGACATTCCGCCTTGTTTTTGGACCACTCCAGAATGCAGCGGAAGCAGAACTTGTGCAAGCAGCGGTCCAGGTGAGAAACGTTGTTGAACTTATCCAAGCAGATGGGACACTTGGAGTCCGGCGATACCTCTGCAGACATTGTTTTAGAGTTTTTTCTTCTGCCATCCGTCTGGCTGTGAGGCGGGGCGATCCTAACTGCTGACATGATCTGACATCATCAAAGAACAATAAAGAAGGAATTAAATTTACACACAGCCAGGCTGGTTCACATTACTTTCTGTCACATGCAGCTATGATGAACTCTGAAACAAACATGATTTTAATGAGATAAAGAACTATCTCTGCTCCTGGTGGTGCTTTGTTATCAATAAACGCTAGTTTACATCAGGTTCTGCTTTCAGCAAATCAAAGTATCACTCTGTTTTTAATCAATTACAGTATCACACTGGTTTACTTACAGCTGCAGGAATGGATCACAGTCATCGTTCAATAAGAAGCTCCCACTACGAAGAGTTTCTGTAATCCAGAAAGAGCATGATTCAAATTTCATGAGCATGAAAAACTTTAGAGCTGTACAGGTATGCATGTCAGATAGATCAATAAGTTTGTTATTTACAACAGAACTTTTGAATAAAGAAAAAATGTTTCCCAGTTTTTAGGTCACTTAAAAGTTTAGATACTGCAGCTTTTACAAAAATCAGTCGTAATGTTTAAATTCAAACACAAATGTTTCAATTTGAGATGTTATTCAGTAATAACTGCCTTTTTATTGGCTTTATACATTTTAAAATGACAATGTCTTGCTCATTCAAAGAACAGAAAGTAAACATTTTAAAAAAAAATCATACATTTAGATGCACAGTTATTCACCACTATTATTATCTATGCTGTATGTTCTGTGGTTGATGACTTTTAAAAAGAATACATGACATAAATAAACTGGAAATATTGTACAATTAATGATACTCTGATGAAATCATCTGAGCCTAGGTTCATTTTAACGTTTATTTTTTTACATAATTAGCAGGCAGATGACCTCAACAGACCACATGCTAATGGTACAGTTAAATCCAAATGTCTGTCACGTAGCACAGATTCACATTTCCAGATTCAACGTTGGGTTTATTTAATTGAAACATTTACCCACACATTTAATCACTTTAAAGAGGATCTGTTCTGCAGTGAGATCTGATCTTTGTTTGCTAATAAACTTCTGCACAAAGTAAATGGCAACAACTTCACTGTCACAGTACATATTCAAACTCAACACGTTTTGACTGTGCAATATGAACCCATCGTGTGCCATGTTTCTCTTTCCCATATAAAACATGGTCCTGGTTCTGTCCTGCCTTGTTTTTATATTTTCGCCAACATTAAAAATGAGCAAGTTAGTTCATTTGACCACCATTTAACCACAGAGCAGCCAGATTACAGCTGGAAGGTTATAAATCAAGTGTTTGGATGTTTTTAATAAAACAGGGAGGTGACTGAACAGGAAGGGCGTCTCTTTATATAATTTATATTTATGTAACACACTTGATAACTTTATGGTGAATAGTGGAGGATAGAAAATGTGAACGCATGTTAGGAAGACTGTTCAAGACTTCAAGTGTTAAAACAGGTTTAAAAGCAGCTGTTTACTTAAGATTATTGGGGATGGACAAAGCTAAAAAAATTCCAGTCATTATATCATTCATCAGCGATAGCCAAAATTTACACTGGTCGAGCTCTAGCTCCAACAGGTTCTACGTCAGGGCTATTTAACTAAACAGCTCAGGGGTGCACATTTACCATTTTTATTTATACAGGAAGTCTCACTGAGCCAGGAGAACTCATTTTCAAGAGAGACCTGTTAGGGAGCAGATGGTGGGGGTTAAGGGCCTTGCTCAGGGGCC
>JAVCKU010000117.1:9015064-9026333 GCA_032273985.1 Hypsolebias coamazonicus | reverse complement strand
AAGACGTTACGGCCGCCATGTGGCCGGCGCTCCGAGTTACGGCAAAATCGAGTTGCGAACGGTCCTTAGGTCCGGAATCCGTTCGTAAGTCGAGGACTGCCTGTACTTTAACTTGAACTTCTGGTCTCTTCAGTTCCTGCAAACCACCAACAACTGGTCTCCTCACTTCCTCTAAAACTTCCAACTGGTCCCAGGTCCTCCACAACCAACATCTGGTTTTGAGTCCAGCAGAAGCCTGTTCATCTGCATCTGAACGGGTGAGTCGAGCCCACCTGTGGCCCGGGGGTGGGGAAGGGGGGGCCTGCAGGTTCTTCTGCTCTGTGTGGACAAGAGCAGCACGGCCGCCACTTGTTGCAGCATCAGACTCCATCGCTCCCTGTTCTCCGGAGGGAGGATCTTGGAGGGAGGGATAGGGGGACTCCGTCACATCCTCTGTCCATATATGGGCATGAAGTTTACACGCAGCGGGGAATCCTCTCCGCCGAGCTGATGAATGGGAGGAGGGCCGGCAGAGCCGCCAAAGTGTATAAAAGGAGAGGAAGGGGGAGTCTCTGAAATCTACAGCAGCAAATACCTCCAGAGGAGCGGACAGCCACAGGATTAAACCTTCATCTGTCGTTTTGAGACTCCTTTTTCACTTTGGATCGTTCATTGAAGCAAATTAACAAAGCTGACTGGACTAAGCATCACCCTCCCCCTCCCCCCATCCTTTTTATTTGTGTTTGTCTTCTTCCTCCGCGGGAGAGACTGACCATCATTATGTTGAACAACATGGATGTGAACGCCAAAGACTCCTTCTTCCCTCAGTTTGACAGCTGCAGCTCGTCCTCCTTGCTCCTGGAGACCAGCGCACGGAAGGACAACCAGGAGGTGTTCGTGGAGGCGGCGGCGGAGCGGGGGGCACCTGCCCAGTTTGGCCACGGTGAGTTGTTCCTGCAGCCGTGATGCTGCCGAGGTGTCAGAGAATCAGAGAGCTGAGTTGGAATGAGCGCGTGTGAGGTGACATGAGTGTTTGAGTGACGCGCACGGCTGTTGCGCACCAGGATAAAGTTGTCCTCCTTGTTTTCTATATGCTTTCATGCAGAAGGAGCCCCCGCAACCCTAAAAACCGAGGCTTCCAGCTCAGAGTTTGCGTTTAATCCCTGCGAGTGCCCGAAGGAGCCGTACCCCCCCTCGTCGCTCGCCTACTCCGGCAGCTTCTACGTGGAGGCGGCGCAGGGAGCGCCCTGCAGCACCGAGACGCTCCTCAACATGATCACGGAGATCGTGGGCATCTCCACGCTGCCGCTGTCAGAGGCGCAGCACAGCAGCTCCACCAGCATCAGCACCAGCAGCACCAGCAGCAGCCGGGGGACGTACCCGTCCCCCCACCCAGAACCGCTGGATAGCAGCCAGGGCGCAAAGAGGGCCCCCCCTTACACCTGCTCCGGGCCCCATCCTCCCGGGTACTCCTCGGACCAGACGTGTCCCACGTACGCGGAGGACCCGGCCCGGGAGGACCCGTCCACCTCCCAGCTCGGCTTCGGCTCCCCCCGGGCTCAGAAGAAGGCAGAGCCCAAGTCGGAGGCCGCGTCCTTCCCGGTGGTGGTGAAGAATGAGTTCGACAGCAGCTGCTACGAGTGGGGGGGCTTCAGCAACAAGTCCGACTGCTTGGAGTCCACCTTCCAGACCGAGACCTTCCCCATGTCCAACGACTTCCCCCCCGAGCAGCAGATGGATGTTAAGGAGCTTCTGGACTCGTTCCCGGGGATCTGCCCCCACCCGGAGATGGAGTTCAAGGTGGAGGGGGGCATCAAGCAGGAGCCGTGTTTCTCTGACACCTGCTCCCAGAGCTACTCCACCCCCCTGTATAACAACTACCTCCCCCCACCTCCACCCGTGAACCTGAAAGCCTTCCCTGACCCCCCACAGCAGTGCGAGCCTCTGTACACGACCTTACCCAGCACCATAGACTCCATCCTCTACTCCTCCCTCCTCCCGGAGTCCTCCTTCCCACAGACCTTCACCGCCCGCGCCACGAAGCCCCCGCGGGCCAGGAAGACCCCTGCCTCCTCCTCCTCCTCCTCCTCCCACGGCCCGGCCAAGGAGAAGCCCTTCTCCTGCCCCATGGAGAGCTGCGAGCGCCGCTTCTCGCGCTCGGACGAGCTGAACCGGCACATCCGGATCCACACGGGCCACAAGCCGTTCCAGTGCCGCATCTGCCTGCGCAGCTTCAGCCGCAGCGACCACCTCACCACGCACACCCGGACTCACACGGGCGAGAAGCCCTTCTCCTGCGACGTGTGCGGCAAGAGGTTCGCGCGCAGCGACGAGAGGAAGCGGCACGGGCGCGTGCACCTGAAGCAGAAGGAGAAGCTGGAGTTGAAGCCGCAGGTGAGCGCGGCGGGCGCGTGGCCCTTCAGTCTTCCTGAGGGCCTGTGAGGTGCAGGTGCTGCTGCAGGACTTCCGGGCTGAGGTTGTGCAGCTCGTGTCACCCCAGAGGCTTTTGATCATTGCATGACTCGCTGCTCATTCAGCACCTCCTCACAAGGAGCAGGACGGTTGCTCCTCTCCTCATCCTCTGCTTCGAGCCACCTGCGTGGAGCAACGACTGGACTCGTTTATTTAAGATGCATGTTTATGTTTATGTTTTGTTTTCTTTGGAGCTCCGTGAGCTCCGGTCCTTCCCAGTGAAGGGTTGAATGTAGATGAAGTCACGTGAGGCTCAGCTCACCATTTTACTGTCACGGTTTTTATTTTGTCCTTTTGGTCTTTGTGTTGTGTTAACAATTGGTTGAATTATTACAGTTGTGAAAGATATATCATAAATGACAAATAAATATATTTGTATCGCTGTACTTCTTTGTATTTTTATAGAATAAGTGTATATTTTACAACTATTACTATTAATATGACTATTCGTCCTTTCTATGAGGTGAAATGTATTCTCAATCATTTTTAATGTGTGGATTTTTTAGGGCTGTTGCTCGCCACTTTGAATGTTTGATATTAGAAGCGTTTTGTTTGCGTCATTCTGTTGAACAGCAGAGTGTTTGTCAGGATGTACACGATGAACAAACATTGCTCTGGAGTAATCAGGTAGCACACATTGCTGCGACTTTCTCTACGTCTCACTTTGGAGAGGACAGACTTTTAGACTTCTGCTCCGTTTGTTCTTCTGCTGGAGGTACTGTGTGCTGAAATGTTCACTTTAGCAAAAAATCTTGAGGACGGTGTTGAGAGTTTGGTGAACTTTGTCACCGACAGGCTGCTGCTGCAAAAAAAAAAGAAACAGAGTCATTGAACTCGCCTTAAGTTATATTAACTGTTCAAGCAAGGCTTTTGTACAGCGACCGTTTCTATAATACATGAATATTGATGTCGTTATTTTTATCAAAGCTTTATGAATAAAATCAACATTTTCTGGAGGCTGTTGAGGTTATTCTTTCTTTTCTGCCCCTGGTGAGTGTGTCCTTCCCCACAATTCACATCTTGGACCGGGTCACCTGCCTCCTGACTGTAGGCCCAACATCAGACATGACGGTTTGTGCTCCGTAACTCACACAGCTGAACTGAAAGTCTTCGGCTTCAGGGAAAACAGCTTCCTGATGCAATCAGAAATACATTGTCTGTGAAAATAAAGCAGCTGGATGAATTCAGTGATGTGGACGAAAGAAGCTGAAACTGCTGTTAAAGCAGAAAAAAGCTGAACACTGGCTAAAGGATAAACAAAGCAAAACATTCACACACAAAAACTTTTGTGAATGAGTCCTCGTGCCTCATTGAGACTAACCTGTTTAAATAAAGGTTGAATGAATGAAAAAAAAAGCTAAATGCTAGATTAAAGCTAAAAACAGTAAAAGTTTCAAAGGGCTAGCAAGAAGCTGAATATGAAAAAAGTATTGCTAAGAGCTAAAAGTATTGGATAACTAAATGCTAAAACTAGCAAAAGCCTGATAAAACACTGAAATTAACAAAATGCTAGCCAAAATGATTCAAACACTAGCCAGACAATAAAAATAAAAGACCAGCTAAAAGCTAAAAAGAAGCTTTTTGCCGGCTAAAATACAAAAGTAGTAAAACATTAGACAAAAGTATCAAAAACATTAAAACCTAGCTAAAAGAAGCCGAAGAAGACAACAAGAGAACGAACACTGAAGCAGAATTGAAAAATAATAATAACATAATTCAAGAGATTTGTACATGCTTCTTTGGAAAAAATGTTTGGAATAGTTTCAGATCTCGCTTGTAAACGAGTCCCCGAGGCTCAATGGGACTAACCTGTATAAATAAAGGTAAACATTTGGTAAAATAGCTACAGAAAGCAGAAATGCTCTTGCCCATCTCCTGAATGAGCTGAAGGTTTCAACGCCTGAACATGTGAACTAGCACACAGTGTGCTGGAGAAGGAAACACTATACTTGGGGAATGAATGCTGTCTCACACATCGAAGCAGTTTTACTGATCAGTATGAAGCGTTTTGCTTCACCAAGCTTTGTTCTTAGCTCTAAATGGAAGAGCTTTAAGAGGAAGAGTCAGAGCCGGGGGTTCTGATAGCTGCATTCTGTTCAATGCTTATTTTTGCAGGATGCTAAGAGCTCCCAGTCTGCCTGTGCACATCATGCAGGCATATATGGGTCTCCACGGTGCTACGTAGGACATGCATGTGTCCATGACTCAGGCGGCAGTGCGTAAGTGTCTGAGCTGTCCTGTAGCTCACAAACACACTGTACGAGTGTGAACATACAAGCTGCCACATGGAGCACCGTGAATAGTACGTCGCCATCTTCTCCTGTCCATCATTCATCTGCTGCTACAACAGCAGGGAGCTGTGAGCAGCAAGGCGCATTCCAACTCTTTTATTCTGTTTGCCAGCATAGCGATGGGACAAGATGAAGCTTTTGGACTGCTGTGATGTGTAGCTGCAGTGACCATTATCCACACACTTGAAGAATGGAGAGTCATTGAACTCTGGCCACTGATGGAATTTCAGCAATTGTGGATTTGTGAGCTCAAATTCACATTTGCATAGAGAGAACGGTCCTCGGTGTACCTACAACATAGGTTTTCAGCCGGACTGAACATGTTCGGAACAAAAGGCTTGATGGAAACAAAAGACATACATCATTGCTTTTTTGTTCCTACTGAGTGACATTAATGGGTTTTTGTTTCTCTTATGCAAAATACCTGAAGCCGTTAAGTGATTTCCAGGTCGAGCAGTGAGAACCATGCTCCCTGAGAATCGCTGCAAATGATGGCAAATGAAAGCCATTAAATCCTTGCCAAGGCATTACTAATGCAAATATGTTAACAGTATGACTGTTGTGATGGGGTGACTGACTAATAGATTTCATACGTAAGCAGGAAGAAACCCAGACGCAGTTTCACTTCTTCACCGCTTCATCCAAGTGCTGTCTTTGGTTCGTTCAGGACTCCATCGGGAGAAGAGTTCTGCCCAAGTACGTTCACTACGAGGCTTTTCCTTTAAGATTGTGCTAACTCTGGAGGTGACTTCTAAATATACATTTACTCCTCGCTTCTTATTGGAAATAAAAGCTGGGGCTAACTAAAGCACATTGTCCTCCTCGAAGTCAAGGCCATCCAGAACGAAGCTGCAGTTACACGTCTGAAGTCCACCTGAAGACAGATGAGTGCAGCTCGTGCTGTCTGTGAAGAGCCCAGCGTTCTTTTTATGCACGCTTGAACTCCAAACAGTCCTGGCTCTACAACAATAATCCAATAATGTCTTTCAGAATGTCTGAAAAACAGGATCTTGACAGGTTCAGTGCTTCAAGCTTCAGGTATCAGGTCACCTCAAGTGCCCATTAATAATCACAGTCCTACTTGAGACAGTCTATATGGCTCCACAGTCTCGTTGGCATGTGGATTGATCCATTGTAGGCTAATCACCGCATAATTTTATGCGCACCTTTGAAATGTGCACCCGGGTGCGTCATGGTCCTTGTGGGGTGGGCTCGGTAATCAAGGTGCATAATCGCATGGCGGTAATGGCAATCAGGCTTTAGCAGATTAATTCCTCGGATCACACAGCCGCCCCGTGGGCCCGGTATCTGATCGTGAAGAAGGGTGTAGGAGGTCTGGAGAGTGCAGGTGATTAAAAACAAGAGAAGGACAAAGTGCTCCTTATCAAACATTTCAAAGCACCCAAATCTTTGCTTTTGCTCTCGCTGCCCAAATAGTGTCACAGATGAGGCGACGCAAGTGGCTGATGGAAAAACTCGGTCATTGCGCCGTTAGAGGCCAGAGGTTGACTCGGAGGTCTCGGCCATCTTTACGTGGCACACAACAAACAGAATGTTTACAAAAAGACAGTGTGTGTTAAAGAGCAGTGAAGAAATTCAAAAGGTTCACGACTCAGTTTACCTTGAAAAGTCTAAAGTCACATTTGAACTTCTAAGAGTTTAAGATGTTACTTTAGCATTTAAAATAAAATTTAACTTTTAACAATATATTTCAGATTTGAAAATAATATTTTAAACAAGATAATCAGACGGGATGAGGATGATGAAAATGTGTGCGTTTTACTGGAAAGTAATTCACTCAACCAGATGAGATTGTATCCATCCATCATCTATCATCCATCCATCCATCATCCAACATCCATCAGTCCTCCATCATGCATCCCTCATCCATCAATATTCATCAAATCATCATCCATAATCCATCCATCATATGTCATCCATCCATCCATCATCCATCAATCATCCATCAATTATCAATCCATCCATCATCCAACATCCATTCATCCTCCATCTGTCCATCAATCCACCATCCATCCATCATCTATCATCCACCCATCATCCATCATTCATCCATCATCCATCATCAATCCACCATCCATCATTTATCCATCATCCATCATCATCCATCATCCATCTATCTATTGATCTACCATCCATCTATCATCCATCCTCTATCATCCATCCATCATTTATCCACCATCCACCATCATCCATCATCCATCCATCATCTATCATTGACCCTTCATCCATCATCCAGCATCCATCATAAGGGGGCAGCTGTGACAAAGTGGTAGGGCAGCCATCTTGAAACCAGAAGTTCAAAGGTTCAATTCCCCTGAGGAGAAATTCACCTAACATGGATGGCATACTCACATGTTGTGGGTATGGCATCCACTTTAGGTGTCTCTGAGCCAGACACCCAGTCCCTAACTGTTCCCCAGGTGCTGACATAGCTGCCCACTGCTCCACCTGGGTGTATCTTACATGTGACAGGTTAAATGCAGAGAACTAATTTCATCATTGTATAGAAACATACAATGATGACAACCCATAGCCCTTTCACTGTCATCATCATCAGTCGGTTCATCTATCATCATTCAACCATCATTCATTCATCCATCAATCATCATCTATCATCCATCAATTTTTTCATCCATCCATCATCTATCCATTGCCAATCAATCTTCCATCATCCATCATTCATCATTATCCATCATGATCCATCATCATCCATCAATCATCATCCATCATTCATCATTTCCATTATGATTCATCATCCATCATCCATCAATCATCATCTATCATCCATCAGTCATCATTATCCATCATGATCCATCATCATCCATCAGTCATCACAATCCATCATCATCCATCATAATCCATCATCCATCAATCATCATCTACCATCCATCAATCATCATCCATCATTCATCATTCATCATTATCCATCATGATCCATCATGAGCCTTCAATCATCATCTATCACTCATCATCCATCATTCATCATTCATCATGATCCATCATGATCCATCATGATCCATCATGATCCATCATTCATCGTTATCCTTTATCCATCAATCCTCATCCATCATTCATTGTTTTCATCATGATCCATCATCCATCAGTCATTCATCCATCCATCCATCATCCATCATACATCCATCATACATCATATATCATCCATCAGTCATCCATCATGCATCCCTCATCCATCAATAATCAGTAAATCATCATCCATAATCTATCCATTATCTATCATCAATCATCAACATCCATCATCCATCTATCATCCATCAACCAACATCCATTCATCATCCATCTGTCCATCAAGCCACCATCCATCCATCATCTATCATCCACCCATCATTCATCATTCATCCATCATCAATCCACCATCCATCATCATCCATCATCCCTCCATCATCCATTCACCATTCATCATCCATCATTGGCCCATCATCCATCATCCATCTGTCTATTGATCTACCATCCATCTGTCATCCATCATCTATCATCCATCCATCATCCATCATTTATCCATCATCCATCATCCTCCATCATCCCTCCATCATCCATCATTGACCCTTCATCCATCATCCACCATCCATCCATCATCTATCATCCACCCATCATCCATCATTCATCCATCATCCATCATCAATCCACCATCCATCATTTATCCATCATCCATCATCATCCATCATCCATCTATCTATTGATCTACCATCCATCTATCATCCATCCTCTATCATCCATCCATCATTTATCCACCATCCACCATCATCCATCATCCATCCATCATCTATCATTGACCCTTCATCCATCATCCAGCATCCATCATAAGGGGGCAGCTGTGACAAAGTGGTAGGGCAGCCATCTTGAAACCAGAAGTTCAAAGGTTCAATTCCCCTGAGGAGAAATTCACCTAACATGGATGGCATACTCACATGTTGTGGGTATGGCATCCACTTTAGGTGTCTCTGAGCCAGACACCCAGTCCCTAACTGTTCCCCAGGTGCTGACATAGCTGCCCACTGCTCCACCTGGGTGTATCTTACATGTGACAGGTTAAATGCAGAGAACTAATTTCATCATTGTATAGAAACATACAATGATGACAACCCATAGCACTTTCACTGTCATCATCATCAATTGGTTCATCCATCATCATTCAACCATCATTCATTCATCCATCAATCATCATCTATCCATCCATCAATTTTTTCATCCATCCATCAGCTATCTATTGCCAATCAATCTTCCACCATCCATCATCCATCATTATCCATCATGATCCATTATCATCCATCAATCATCATCCATCATTCATCATTTTCCATTATGATCCATCATCATCCATCATCCATCAGTTATCATTATCCATCATGATCATCATAATCCATCATCCATCAATCATCATCTATCATGATCCATCATGATCAATCAATCCTCAGCCATAATTCATTGTTATCATCATGATCCATCATCCATCAATCATCATCCATCAATCATCATCCATCAATCATCATCCATCATTCATCATTCATCATTCATCATTATCCATCATGATCCATCATTATCCATCATCTGTCATTCATCATTATCCACCATCCATCAATCCTCATCCATCATTCATTGTTATCTTCATCATCCATCATCCATGTCATCCATCAATCATCACTCATCACTCATCATCCATCTTCCATCATCCATCATTCATCATTATCCATCATCATCATCCATCATCATCAATCATCCATCAGTCATAACCCATCAGTCATCACCCATCATCCATCATCCAGCCATCATCCATCAAGCATCATTCATCTATTCATCATCTATCACCTCAATCATCATCCATCCATCCAGCTATCCATTCATCCATCATCCTCCATCATCCATCCATCGTCCATCTGTCTATCATCCATCATTCATCATCTATCCATTATCATCCATTCATCATCCATCATCCATCCATCCATCATCCATCAGTTCATCCATCTATCCATCCATCCATCATCTATCAATTATCATCCATTCAGCATCCATCATCCATCCATTCATCATCCATCAGTTCATCCATCCATCCATCCATCATCCATCCATCCATCCATCCATCTATCCTTCCATCCATCCATGCATGCATTCATCATCAATCATCCTTCATCCTTCCATCATCCAGCCATCAATTCACATATGAGCTGGTGTCCATCTCCATCAGGACAGCAATAGACAGGTGGGTGACATGGTGGATGTGTCTCCAAGTCATAGATGAGCCAGTGTCCATCTCTATTAGGACAGTGACAAACAAGTGGGGGACACGCTGGACTGGTCCCCAGTTCACCAAGTTGCCAGAGTCCATCTCCAGCTGGACAGTGAGAGACAGGCGGGGAATATGCTGGACTGGTCTTCAGTCTGTCACGGGTCCAACACAGGGGTGAGTTTAGCTCCTGTCAACTGAGTGTTCTTGTTTCTGAACGGAGGGAGACAAATGAGTGAAGGACACACAGACTGGTCCCGGCTGGGACACAAACAGGGACCTTCTTCTAAGACATTTTTAAAATCATAATAATTATTATTATAACACGAATAATGTTTTGTTCCCCCGGAATATTGAGCAATGTTTCACTGATCAGCAGACTTTACTCTGGCTGATGTGTCTTGATTACATTTTTATTGCATGTTGCTAAAACATATTGTTGCTTAAGAGGGTCTCATGGTTTGATTGCAGCTATGATGATGATTATCAGCTGCTTTCTGCTGCCTCCAACTTCCCAGAAAGAAAACGCACAACATTTAGGACCAAAATTATTCTGAAAAAGTTAGGGGTGAAAAAAAACAAAAAAACAAAAACAAAAACAAAAAAACAGAATGCAGCAGTTCATGAACACTTGTTTCAATAACAGTAGAACATAATAAACACATTAAATGCTTAAATTAAGAAATTGAATCATTTTTCTGAAAATGTGACTTAATTTTGAGTTTTATGGCTCCTAGTATCAGGACCAGCTGTGTCTTAATTGTACCGCCTACTCTTACAGCCATTTGCTGCTCCTGTCTTTGTCTTTTTGAGATGTGTTGCTGCCACAAAACAACAAAAAAAATTTAATCATTTCCAAAAATGGTACAAAATCTTAGTTAAAACATTTCCTCTTTTCTGTGTTCCACTGTGAATAAAAATACAGGCTTATGAGGTTTACAAACTACTGCATTGTGTTTAAATGTACTTTTAATTTTTTGTTTGTACTTTTATTTAACCAGTCAGAGCCCACTGAGACCACAGATTTTCCTTCATGGTTGGCAGCCGAACACGCAGGTTTCTGGGCCTGGTCTTAGTCTAGTCCCCACCTTTAGGTTGTAAACTAACATCTAGTTCATGAATGGAGAAACGGAAAGTAACGTGTGTTTTTAATGACAACAAAATGAAATGTAGACTATTAACCTGATCATCTTGGACACACACACACACACACACACACACACACACACACACACACACACACACACACACACACACACACACACAC
>JAVCKU010000117.1:8997790-9009168 GCA_032273985.1 Hypsolebias coamazonicus | reverse complement strand
CCTTTATTTAGGCAGGTTAATCTCATTGAGCCTCGAGGACTCATTTACAAGAGAGACCTGGCTACAAACTAAGGAAATATTTATATTGTATTCATATTTAGTGTTAGGGTTAGGACAATCATTTGAGGGAACTATATTTCTGTTCCAGTTTGGTTACATTTTGAAAACAACATCTTTAAACAATCTCGTGAGATATATTAAAGCACGATGGATCAGTGGTTAGCATTATTGCCTCACAGCAAGAAGGTCCAGGGTTCAATCCCTGGCTGGACCTGGGGTTTTTTGTGTGGAGTTTGCATGTTCTTCTCATGCTTGCATGGGTTTTCTCCAGGTACTCCGGTTTCCTCCCACAGAGCAAAAACATGCATGCTAGGCTGCCTTCAGGCCCAGACCTCCCTTGCAAAAAAGATCTGTGATCTCAGTGGGGTTTGCCTGGTTAAATAAAGGTTAATAAAATAATAAAAAAATAAATGTATGCCTGGAAAAAAAGAGCTTATTGTGAAAAAGTTCCATATTACTTGTCAATAACTTCAGAAAGTGAAACGCATGTCTTACATAGATTTATCACACCCACAGTGAAATATTTCGGACTATTTCTTGTAATTTTGATTATTTTTATTTACAAATAATGAAAACCAAAAGAAAAAGATAATATTGTAAAGAGGTTGAATATTGTAACCTCCTGGTGTCTCACTCTGATCCGCTGATTTGAGCTACAAAATGTCTCATTCTTCAAGTCCAGTCACTCCTGAACCAGAGACAACTTCAGACATCTTACCTGCTGAGGAGACAAAGAACTGGCCTGTTGCTCAGTGGTCCAATGTCCTCTTTTCAGATTAAAGTACATTTTCATGTCATTTGTATATCAAGGTCCCAGAGTCTGGAGGAAGTGGAGAGGTCCAGAATCCACATTGCTTGAAGTCCAGCATGAAGTTTCCAGTAAGTGATGGTTTGGGTCCATGCCCTCTGCTGGTGTTGGTCCACTGTGTTTTCTGAAGTCCACAGTCCACACAACAACAGGACATTTTAGAGACTTCATGCTTCTTCTGCTGACAAGCTTTATGGAGATACTGATTTTTTTTTTAGCAGGACTCAGCACCGTCCCACACTGACAAAGTTACCAAAAATTGACTGTGGAATGTTCTAGTTTTATTTTGTTTATCATTTGTTAACAATAATCATAAAAATATAAGAAATAAAGACAAAATATTTAACTTTGTGTAAATGATCTATGTAAGATGTAAGTTTCACTTTCTAAAGGGACTGATTTAAAAATATATATTTTCGTGATATTCTCTTTTCTTCAGATGCACCTGTAATATCTCACATGATCAGTTAGTTCTTCAAACATGTGCTGTGCAAGACTTGCAGCTGCTATGGCAGCAACATTTAACCCACTGCCTGTAAAGTTCACTGACATATAGCTGTTCATGTGCAGGCTAAGTTCATGTCTCTCCAAGATTGAAGCAGTTGTAGTTTTTAAGCTAATAAATACTCTGAAAATTTCTATAAAATCTATTCAGGGGTTCAGGAGATATTTTGCTACAATCATACTAACACATAAAAACAGCCTTTTCCCACTCTGTTACCATTAACGTACAGCAACACTGTTTTATTATCAGCCAGCCCATCATGTATGCTCTCTCCACTGAATTAGGCCTATTTATAGTTCTTAAAGCATTTACATAGAAATCCAGTACGAGCATAATTTAATATGAGACGACAACAATTTGACAAGACGAGATCAAAGGTTAAATCAACACAAAATGGCTGCTGAGTCTATGAACATGGAAATGAATGCAACACGTCCTAACAGCCTGTTGTCATACCTACAGTGAACAGCCTAAACAAGTTGCTGTGGAAAAACATCACCAGGGCTGTACTTGATAAGACATGTTACCATGACAACATCCGTGGCTCCAGCTAAGAATGCAGAGATTTGGGTAATCGTTGTCACTGAGATACGTCCATTTTTGTTTCTTACTTATTGACAGCATTTGGACAGAAATGTGTTTTTAGTCCACAACAACACTTTTCATTCAAAAACTCATCTAAACTATCTCACTGTAGACATAAAGGCAGGAGCCGTGCTGAAACTGTGCAGGTACCAAGCTGCTAATGTGCAGGAACCATGCAGGAACCATGCAAGAACTGCATGTGCACTGTCCAGTGACTGTGCAGGAACCATGCTAGAAATGTGTAGGTACTGTGCAGGAACCATGCAGGAACTGCGCGTGCACTGTGCAGGTACTGTTCAGGTACTGTGCAGGTACTGTGCAGGAACCATGCAAGAACTGTGCAGGAACCATAGAAGGACTGTGCAGGTACCATGCTGGAACCATGCAGGAACCATAGAAGGACTGTGCAGGTACCATGCTGGAACCATGCAGGAATCATGCAGGAACCATGAAAGAACTTGTCATGAACTCTTCCGTTAATTACAGGTTTAAGTAATACGAGTTTCCACAGAAAACAGTTCTTGTTCGTACATTTCCTGTAGCTCCTGTTGGTGAAGCTGTAGAAACAGAACATTAAAATAAACTTACATTTATTTTATGTTTGTTTGCATTGCCAGCTTTGTCCCAAGTGCCAACTTTGGTAAGCCAGGGTCAGAGTGCCATGGCCCCCGGCTTCGGCCCATGATTCATGCACCCGACTCATATGGGCCCTCTGGCCCCAGTGGTGGGCCCACAGGAAGGTAAACCCATGCTGCTTATTCGGGTTGAGCCCGACTGGGCCCCATGGGTGAAGACCCAGTCACCAGGTGCTTGCCAACTAGCCCCTCCCCCAGACCTGGCTCCAGGGTGGGACCCCGGTAACCCACATCTAGGCAAGGGACACTGAGCTCCTTGTTTTATTTTGTCCATAAGAGTCTTTGGAATCACTCTTTGTCTGGCCTGTCATGAGACTGTGGATACAGGCGGTTGAAATGAGTTTCTTCCACAGGGTAGCTGGACTCTCTCTTAGAGATAGGGTGCAAAGTTCAGTTGTCGAGGAGAGACTCAGAGTAGAACTGCTGCTCCTCCACATTGAGCGATTGAGAGGAGCCAGTTGAGGTGGTTCAGGCATCTGGTAAGGATGCTTCCTGGGTGCCTCACTAGGGAGGTGCTTTGGGCATGTATGACTGGGAGGAGACCCTGGGAAAGCCCCAGGACACGCTGGACAGACTACATCTCTCGGTTGACCTGGAAACTCCTTAGAACCCTCCCAGAAGTGCTGGAAGAGGTGGCTGTGGAAAGAGATGTCTGGTCAGCTTAAGCTGTTGCACTATGACCCAACACCAGAACAAGTGGAAGATGATGAATAGATGGATGGATAGATGAATGGATAGATAGATGGATAGATGGATGGATGGATGGATAGATGGTTTACATTGTCACCAAAACACACAAATTACTGAGCAGACTTTAAGAGCACTGCAGAACACAACCATCAGACGTGTCTGACAAACTTCATCATTATGGCTGCCACAGCTAAACAGACTCCTCCAGGTTCCTGTAGCTCTGTCAGTTTCACTGATGTTCAGCTAGGACTTGGTGTGGTAGTAGCTGAAAGTAGTTCTGTACACTAACTAAACCCATGAGGTCCATGTTTCATTAACTGTTCTGTGTTTGTCGGTTAGCAAAATATCTGAAAAACCACTGGATGGGTTTAATGAGACTTTCAGAAGCTAATCAGAGAGTGAACATCAACAAGTCTATATCAGTGGAATGAACCTAACTCAAGATGGTCTCTCCAGCTCAGTAAGAGCTTTACAGATACTGAGTTAAAGTTTGCTGAGTAGTTGAGAGCCATCCTTGACGTATTTCAGAGACACAGCTCGCAAGATTTCATAACATCGAAAGCAGTTACACAGAAACTTTAGTCTTTTCAGGGTTTGACCAAACAAACACAATGTCATTATTTAGTTCAAAGTCAGACATGAGAGGTGGCGGGCTACACGCAGTCCTTCTTATGAACGTGCTGATTTGTCCATTTTAACCATTTAAATTAGAGAACTGGACACTTTGCTCCCAATGTTTGAATGAAAAATGAAACAATAACTCCCAGAAGAAGTGAATGTTGTTCAGAGTAACAGGATCCGCTCTGAGCCGGCATAGAAGTTCTCCAGGTCGGTTCCCGAAGCAGCATCAGTGAAGCGGGTCCTCACGTTCAGACTGTGCTGAAACACGTTCACAGCGGAGTGCCATTGTTGTGCTAAACGAGCCGTTAGCCTGCAGTTTCATCACATTTCCTCCGTTAAATGACTGTAATTGCCACTCGAGGTGATATATTGATATTGGCCAGGCTTCTGCAGGCCTGCGTCTCTCCAAGTGCTAACAGACGGAATAAAAACCGTCTGACTTCCTGAAGCAATGAGCACAGAGCTGTCATGATGCCTCTCAGATTATCAGTATTATTGTTTTAGAAAATGTTTAGCTTGCAATCTTATTCGATGAAGGTACAGGCATACAGTATTTTCTTGTGGTTTCAAATCACTTCCTGCCTACATATTAGCACCATCTGCTGTTCACACAGCAAACTGAGGTTTCCCCTTTTCAGCCTTGAAACACAAGCAGCTCCTTATTCTGTTAAAATATCACGTGTGTACGGTGTCACAAAGGAGGCTCTAAATGCAGAGATTAAAACAACAAGAGCCTTCAGATCTTTATTCTCCAGCTGTGACAGGTGTCAAGGAGAAAACTGATTTATAATTTCTACTAAATCAGATTAAAACCCAGACTAACACAGAGATTAACAGTTTGTGTCAGAGTCCAGGAAACAAAACTAACGGTAAGACTGACTCAAAAGCAAACTGAGAAAAACGAACATCAGAATACGAGAACTGAGGACGAAGCTCAGGAGACACCTGAGGAAAAAAACCTGGAGACACCTGAGGACAAAGATCTGGAGACACCTGAGGACAAAGATCTGGAGACACCTGAGAACAAAGATCAGGAGACATCTGAGGATGAAGATCAGGAGACACCTGAGGATGAAGATCAGGAGACACCTGAGGACAAAGACCTGGAGACACCTGAGGACAAAGATCTGGAGACACATGAGGACAAAGATCAGGAGGCATCTGAAGACGAAGATCAGGAGACACCTGAGGATGAAGAGCAGGACACACCTGAGGACAAAGAGCAAAAGACAACTGAGGATGGAAATCAGGAGACACATAAGGACAAAGATCAAGAAACACCTGAGGATGAAGATCAGAAGACACCTGAGGGCAAACAGCAGGACACACCTGAGGACAAAGATCAGGAGACACATTAGGATGAAGATCAGGACACACCTGAGGACAAAGAACAAAAGACACCTCAGGATGAAAATCAGGAGACACCTAAGAACGAAGATCAGAAGACATGGGAGGACGAAGATTAAAAAGACACATGAGGACAAAGATAAGGGGACACCTGAGGATGAAGATCAGAAGATACCTGAGGACAAAGAGCAGGACACACCTGAGGATGAAAATCAGAAGACACCTAAGGACGAAGATCAGAAGACATCGGAGGAGGAAGATCAAAAGACACATGAGGACGAAGATCAGGAGACACATGAGGATGATGATAGGGAGACAACTGAGGATGAAGAGCAAGGCACACCTGAGGACAAAAATCAGGAGACATCTGAGGACAAAGATCAGGAGACACCTGAGGATGAAGATCAGGAGACACCTGAGGACGAAGAGCAGGAGACACCTGAAGAAGAGGACAAAGAGCAAAAGACACATGAGGTTGAAAATCAGGGGACTCCTAAGGACTAAGATCAGGAGACACCTGAGGATGAAGATCAGGAGACACCTGAGGACGAAGAGCAGGAGACACCTGAGGACAAAGAGCAAAAGACACCTGAGGTTGAAAATCAGCGGACTCCTGAGGACTAGGATCAGGAGACACCTGAGGAGGAAGATCAGGAGACACTGAGGACAAAGAGCAGGACACACCTGAGGACAAAGAGCAAAAGATACCTGAGGACGAAAATCAGAAGACACCTAAGGACGAAGATCAGAAGACATCGGAGGATGAAGATCAAAAGACACATGAGGACAAAGATCAGGCGACACCTGAGGACAAAGCTCAGGAGATACCTGAGGATGAAGATCAGGAGACAACTGAGGATGAAGAGCGGGAGACAACTGAGGATGAAGATCCGGAGACAACTGAGGATGATGAGCAAGGCATTCCTGAGGGAAAAGATTAGGAGACACCCGAGAATGAAGATCAGGAAACACCTGAGGATGAAGATCAGGAGACACCTTGGGATGAAGATTAGGAGACACCAGAAGATGAAGATCAGCAGACACCTGAAGACAAAGAGCAGGACACTCCTGAGGACAAAGATCAGGAGACATTGAGGATGAAGATCAGCAGACACCAGAAGATGAAGATCAGGAGACACCTGAAGATGAAGACCAGGAGATACCAGAGGAAAACTATCTGGAGACTCCTGAGGACTAAGATCAGGAGACACCAGAGGACAAAAATCAGGAGACACCTAAGGACGAAAATCAGAAGACATCGGAGGACGAAGATCAAAAGATACATGAGGACAAAGATCAGGAGACACCTGAGGACGATGAGCAGGGCATACCTGAGGAAAAAGATTAGGAACACCTGAGGACAAAGATCAGGAGACACTAGAGAAAACTGACGACAAAGATCAGGAGACACCTGAGGACAAAGACCAGGGGACACCTGAGGACGAAGATCAGGAGACACCTGAGGATGAAGACCAGGAGACACCTGAGGACTAAGAGCAGGAGATGAGCAGAGACAGGACACATCATGTCTGCCGAAAGTCCAACCAGGCGATCATGTATGTCTCAGAGTGTCTTCAGGACTGCTTGTCTCACCTGTCAAGGAGACAGGAGACACTGTAAAACACCAGCTCAACCAGGAGGACTCTCAGCTACTACCACTCCAAACTTTAGCTCCATATCTGCAAAGCTTAATTTTAGCCAGTTTTTGTCATTAGATGCGTCGGCCATCTTGAATGGGGTTGACTCCAGAACTACTTAGCTTTAGCTGTGTATCCAGTAAATACTTTATGACACTTTCACCTAAAATCTTCCACTGGTTACAAGATATTTTACTAACAGACAAGACACGTGAACTCGCCCTTCACCTTCAGCAGCAAGCAAGAAGAAGACTCTTCGATAGTTTGACCCTAAACGCTTCTCATAGAACTGTGAAGCATGTTGAATCATGTGGATGATGTGTAATAATATGATTACTCCGGCTCACTCTTGCATCCCTTTTTTTTACGTTCTCACAGCCAAAATAAACTGAAGCGTTTCCCTTGTAGAACATTTTGCGACATGTGCTGCGGTTGCTAAGCAAACAGTGACTAATAATATCTCCGTGGAAGAGGTTTTGCATTAGAGCAGCAAGCCAAAGCACAGCACGTCTCCGTCTCCAGCAATCTAAAGACAATGAAGGTTCACCACACTGTAATTACCCAACAATGAGTTTGTCACTCTCAGCTCATGCATATGAATGAGAGGGGGGGTGGAGGAAGGTGCTCGCTCGAAACTCGCCGGGGTTTTTGACGTGAGAACGGCATCATATTCATCCTATCAAAATCTTCTGAAGGAGACTTTTTCAGCTTTTGTGTGTCAGTCTTTCCCTGTCATGTCTGGATGAGTGCAGCGTGGCGAAGGCGGCGAGGGGTGAGGGATGGATGTAACAGGTTTGAGGGGTTTTAAACTTAATTCTTTATACGGCCTGAAAGCTGTCTGCTCCTACTGTGACATGCAGGAAATTATATGCAGTCATGGTAAAAATAAAAGGAAGTACTGCGCACTCTTTTTCCAGGCTACCGTTTTACTCGTCACGACATAATAAACAGTCCGTTTGCTCGTCAGAAGGCCCTAAAATTAAGGAAAGTTGTTGCCAGATAGACAGTGTATGCTGTTTATTTACTAGAACATGAAACAAACATGTATGTAAAAGCTGTGTAGAAAGTGTCCGGCTGTTGAAATCTTTGTTAAAGCACCACTGATATCAAAATGTTGTCGTAAACATGAATGCCTTATTGGAAGGATAACAACATTAACATGCTGCAAAGAAAGTTTCAAGCTGCTGAGATGAACAGGTGTTGAGATATTCTCACGTGCAGCAACAGGAAGTGATGTCAAAGGGGAACACCTGCAGGTGAACAGAGCGTAGCTCCAAAGTCTATCAGCACAGACTGGAGAGAAGAATCGGATGCTTCTTTAGATCCATTTGAGTCAGAGTTCAGTTAAGATGGTTTTAATAAACAAAGAGCAGGAAGTTCCTCTTTTTTAAGTTCCCCTTTGATGTCACTTCCTGTTCAATTTTGACTGCTCCTGCTTGAAAATTAAATATGACAGTTATGTAACAAAATGGGTAAACTCAAGTGTTTTATATCAAATTTATTAAATATTAAGAAGTTTTCTTGCACGTTTTGTATTTGTGGAATGTGCTTGTCACAGGAGCTTTAAACCAGTCCGCTGTGCGAGTCGTCCTCACGTCACTGAAGAGGTGACGCTAGGAGTGATGAATGTTCACGTGTTCATAACTCTTCCAACGACTCATCCATCCACCATCTTTACCTGCTTCTTTCTTTCTGAGTCACGGGGGTCACATACAGAGCAGTCACTGAGTGAGAGGTGGGGGACACCTGGACAGGTCTCCAGTCCATCACAGGGACACATAGAGACAAGTTATCAATCATGCATGTTTTTGGTTTGTGGGAGAAAATCCACGCAGAACAGAGAGAATATGCAAGCTTCACCCAGAAAGATGCTCGGCTTGGATTTGTTCCAGCGACCTTCTCACTGAGAGGCAACAGTTCTACCCACTGAACCACCGTGCCGCCTCTTCGCAGCATTTCAACTCAGGATTGGACTTTGATATTACCAGGCCTTCACAACACCTTGATTCTTCACATTTTTCAATGTTGTGCTGTAGATTTAGAGCTATATAACTTGACCTGCCATTTGACACCTTGTCCCGTTTGACACCTTGTCCCATCCTAAGGTGTGTCAGGCCACACGTCTGACTGGAAAATGTTTTGGTTTGCAGAGGTTCATGTGGATAAGACAAGCAGGGGGTGCCCATGTCCAAAATAAACCCAAACGGTCACCTCTCCACCACCATGTGTGACAGATGAGGTGCCCGTGCTCACAAATCAAACTTGGGGTCAAAGGTGAGGATGCTGGTGTGTCTGTGCCACCGGCCAGCCATGTCATGACCTGCTGGACAGACCCGAAGAAGAATCTACAACGTCATCATCCATTAGAGTTAAGATGTCCACAAGATCAATGCTGTAACTTAATCACTTCTGCA
The DNA here is from genome assembly GCA_032273985.1 of Hypsolebias coamazonicus. Classification (NCBI taxonomy): domain Eukaryota; kingdom Metazoa; phylum Chordata; class Actinopteri; order Cyprinodontiformes; family Rivulidae; genus Hypsolebias; species Hypsolebias coamazonicus. Next base: position 8,999,866 of record JAVCKU010000117.1, on the reverse strand, counting down.
GACACTGAGCCACAGGTCGGTGTGGTAGTATCTGAGAGTCTTTTCATTACAAAGTCTGAGCTCTGACAGATCAAACATCTTGGCAAACATTCTCCTTCGACTCCCTCATTTCACAACAAACACTGTCATTGTACTTGTGTACAATGAAAAAAGCAAAAATAAAAAACAAACATGATAAAAACCAAACTGTCACAAAATTAATTAACTGATTAATTATTTAACCATTTTTACACTTCATATTTTTGATACTGTTGGGTGTAACTGGGACCTTGAGTACATAATTTTGTTCCACCTCATGCACCACATGTTGTGCGAACAACAATAAACTTGACTTGAACTCAAGTTGTCTATTTAACTTAGATGGCACAAATTATTGCTTATACTTAATTTATTTCCTAAACGTACAACCCCAAACGTTAATATTGTTGATTCTGAGGGTCAAAGGAAACATTTCCTCATTAGTTTATTAAAATATGTGTGTCTTCAAGCAGAGTTCAAGTGGACATCAAACACTGGTGTCAAAATGAAGAGGAGTCAGTGAAATGATGACGAGTCTTCCAGCAGGAAGGAGATGATGATTTTTATCTGTAACTAATCAATCTCAAGAGTTTTTACATGTTCACTAATGTCAAATTGAACAAACTGAAACATTTGAGTGTTAATTTCAAGGAAAAAGTTTCTGTTCTCAGCTCAGATAATTTGATCTGTTCTTCTTATTTAAATGTCTAAAATGTAAAGATGTGCTTTTTCTGGTTTTATGAGTGTTTTTGTGTAAAATCAGCACTCAGTACATTTACCCTGCTGGACAAGAGTCTCAAAATTTACTGTGTGTTTTGTATGATTATTATTTTATTTAAAAATCCTCTTTATTTGTAAAGAGTGACATGACTGAGGATGTATCCTTACATAAAAACTTTACAGAAACATGGTCCTTCTCTGGTCTGTGAAATATTTTTGTCAGACTTATAAAGGACCTGCAAGTCTCTTAGAAAGGACTCAAACCAAAGTGAAGCGGCACCACGGCCTGACTCCAGTTCTGCTGAGTTCTGGTGTTCCTGCACATCCAGGTTTGCACTCGATGCACTTCTTGTGTTTGACCAGGAAGTGGTGCTTCAGTTCCTGCATGGAGTTCTGAGTTTCTGTCTCCGTCCTCATCAGGAGGACGCCTCACCGAAGATGTTGTTTCTTTACCAGCAGCTAATCGATGGGTTCATGTTCGTCTGTTTTTATACATCTGGAAGCAAAAAGACTACAAATCAAACAGAAAAGCTCAGCAACACACCATGCGTATGACTCTCAGCTACTACCACACCACGCTTCAGCTTGAGTTAGAGTCATTTGTGTTTAGTAAGCTCAGTTGGTTGTGGTGGGTATCTTGAATAGGACTGACTCCAAAAGTTTCAGATAGATAGATAGATGGTTACATGGATGGATGGATGGATGAATGGATGGATGAATGGATGGATGGATGAATATTTTGTTGCCCCCATGGAAAATTTGTCTTGGACATCATGCTAAACAAATCTTCTTACACAGCTAAATACATTACAACAATAAAAGTCATATGAACACCACAATAAAATGAAAAACACATACTGCTCAATAAAAACACATATAACACATTCCACACATTCCAGTAAGTACCGGTAAATGAAACAACAGACCAGAGCATCAGAAGCATGACTAAAGAGTAGACTGTATGCCTACTTTATTTAACGATCTGACTGATGTAGTCAGCTGTAGTCAAACATACAATGATTACTTTCTGCCAGCTTTATTTAATAATTTACTCCATAACTTATTCCAATAAATGACAATTAAAACTAAGATATTAATAGAGTTTAAACAAATGATGAGAAGAGCTGATCTGAAAGGTATGACTTAATTAGTTTTTTACTTCACATATTACTGATAAATCATGATTGACCCAAATGTTTAACTAAATAGTTTCACATTAATCAGAAACATTTTGTATAAAAGTTCAGAGCAATTATATTAAAGAAAAAAATCCATCCATCCATCCATCCATCCATCCATCCATCCATCCATCCATCCATCCATCCATCCATCCATCCA
>JAVCKU010000117.1:8963937-8974653 GCA_032273985.1 Hypsolebias coamazonicus | reverse complement strand
CACACACACACACACACACACACACACACACACACACACACACACACACACACACACACATACACACACACACACAGGCACGCGAATGGAACATGCATTTATAAGCTCCATCCTGTCAGTCATGCATGAGCAGAAATCCACTGATGAAATCATCTGATTGTTTTCAAGAGTCAAACTGATCGAGTTTTTAATTTATTCTGAACCTTTAATTTGTCTCCAATCAAAGAACTGAGTTTTAAAATTTCATTCATTCATTCATTCGTTCGTTCGTTCGTTCGTTCCCACCCAGGCAGAAGCAGAGACACCCACTTGCACTCGCGGTCCTCCAGGTCAAAATGTGGGTTGAAGTTGATGAGGATCCGCTGGTGCGCCCCCGGAGCAGAGATCACCCAGGAGCACCTCTGCGAGGGGGGGTACGACACGGGGTACCCGGGGGATGTGAGGTAGCTGGCCGCGGAGATCCAGATGCTTCCTCCACATTTATCTGCAGGAGGAGGCGCAAAACACAACTGATCAGGAGGAATAAATTCATCTGGCGCAAGACACGTTTATTAAAAACGTGTCAGTGATAAAAACATTTATAATAAAACATGATAAAACATTTACAATAAAACATGTCAGTGATAAAAATATTTATAATAAAACATGATAAAACATTTATAATAAAACATGTCAGTGATAAAAACATTTATATTAAAACATGATAAAACATTGATAATAAAACATGTCAGTGATAAAAACATTTATAATAAAACATGTCAATGATTAAAATATTTATAATAAAACATGATAAAACATTTATAATAAAACATGTCAGTGATAAAAACATTTATAATAAAACATGATAAAACATTGATAATAAAACATGTCAGTGATAAAAACATTTATAATAAAACATGTCAGTGATAAAAACATTTATAATAAAACATGATAAAACATTTATAATAAAACATGTCAGTGATAAAAACATTTATAACAAAACATTATTAAAACATTTATAATAAAACATGTCAGTAATAAAAACATTTATAATAAAACATGTCAGTGATAAAAACATATAATAAAACATGTCAGTGATTAAAACATTTATAATAAAGCATGATAAAACATTTATAAAACATGTCAGTGATTAAAAACATTTATAATAAAACATGATAAAACATTTATAATAAAACATGTCAGTAATAAAAACATTTATAATAAAACATGTAAGTGATAAAAACATTTATAATAAAACATAAAAAAACATTTATAATAAAACATGTCAGTAATAATTACATTTACATATAATAAACATGTCAGTAATAATAACATTTATAATAAAACATGATTAAAACATTTATAATAAAACATGTCCGTGATAAAAACATTTATAATAAAACATGATAAAACATTTATAATAAAACATGTCAGTGATAAAAACATTTATAATAAAACACGATTAAAACATTTATAATAATACAGGTCAGTGATAAAAACACATATTATAAAATCTTTGGTTCTTTTCTTCAGGCTTTGGTAACAACTGCTGAGGACACGCAGCGGCTGTTGTTTTCACTTGCTGCGATTTTTACACTTTATTTGGAGCAAACATTTCACAAGTTCATTGTAAAAAGCCAGCCCAAACAAATAAAAACAAAAGGAATGCAATCAAAAGAAAAAATAAAATTTATGAATAAAACATTTTAATTCCATAACTGAAGTTTAGAATAATAAAAACGAAGAGAACACCATACATTTCCTCTCAGAATAAAAATGAAGCGCATATTTTATGAAAAGTCTCAAAGAAAAGGAGATTGTTGTAAAACTTTCATCTGAAAACGCGTTTTCAACAAAATGTATTTAAAATAGTAAAAGCTTTAATAGTTAAGCTTCAAAAATATATTGGGTTTTGTTATTTACAAAATGTGCACCTTAAAATTAATGTGGTCGAACTAAAACAGCCCAAGCTTCTTCTATGAACTTTATTCATTAAAAAACTTTAAACTTTCTATTAAAACAAAGTTAAAGTTTCACACAAGCAGTCTCATTCCTGAAACTGCTTCAACATTAAAATGGAAACATGTATGAACTTATAAAGTAAAAGAAAGAATAAAAACAAGAGGCAGGAGCGTTTTGAGACGTTTTCAGATAAATGCGGGGTTTGTTCAGAGATCAGAGGCTAATCTGCAACATCATTGTGGGATTAGTGGTTTGTTGGCTGAGCAAATAAAAGCTTTGCTTTATGGACACATCACGTGCCACACTTACCGTTTTTGAAAGCCTCGAGCACCTGGAGGAATCCCATGAAGAGAACAAACACTAATCCACAATGCATCTTCTGCGTCCACGAAAAGAAAAAGGAGGAAGCAACAAAACAAACGAGTTCCAAAGAAACCCCCCCCCCCGCGGGGGGTGTCAGATAACTTGATTAGGTTTACTGCCCTCATGGAAGATGCATTCCAAGACCAAAGATGATGTGAGTCATATAGGAGCAGTCCTGCTCGGAGGAGTAAACCAGGCTCAGATTGGACTCATGGGATCAACCAGAGCTGATCATAGCACAGAGAATAAAAAGAAGAAAAGACATTTTATTATGCAACCTCATTTAGTCTTGTTCTGGTTGAAGACTGGCGCCACCGTGTGACAAAAATATTTTTTACCTTCTTTATCTCTTCTCTTCATTTATCATGGTTTGGGGCTAAATGGGCTCCAGTAGCTCTGAGATATGAGAGGACAACTGTCTGCGCACGTTTGGCAAAAACGACAATCGTCATTTAAGGTTAATATTTGTGAGTGAAAAGTAATCAACAAATATCTTACCTGTTGTAGATGGCTCTTTGAGTTTATAGAAAGAGCTTAGTTCTGACTGGACTGACGAGCTCATGGCTTGTCAGAGCAGGACTGAGTGATTTGCTGCTGATGTCAAACCTTTACTTGACATGTTATTTTATCGAACACTGTTTATTGACTTACACAAATTTCTATTCAATTCAGTTTATTTATGTAGCACCAAGTCACCACAGAAGTAATCTCAGGGCGCTGGACAGAAACATTCATATAAATAAAAAGTCATTTAGTAAGGTTATCTATCTAAGTAAGCCAGCAGATTGCGTTGAGTCTTCATTTCATCGCAATTTCCCATCCTGAGCAAGAATAAAGGAGACAGTGGAAAGGAAAAACTCCCAGAAACCTCCATCAGAACCAGGCTCAGGACAAACGGCCACCTGTTTCGACCAGCTGGGTTAGAGAGGACGGGAAGGAGGAACGGACACAGAATGGCAAGTCCAGAATGGAGGAGAGCAGGCTTTGTTCAACAGCAGCAGCAGTTAGCTGTGGCCACCTGTGGCAGCCTGGACCACTTTGAGCAGGAAGATCCAAACATTTCTGTCACAATGTTGGTTTAATGCCAAACTGAAGACAATGTGAAGGTTTAGAAAACGATATTTGCATGAAAGGTATCACACTTTAGTCCTCACTTGAGAGCAGCTGCCATCCAGTTTGGTCTTGTGCTGCTATTAACTCAGCAGTCCTGTCAAAATAAAAGCTCCAAACTGAGGTTGTTCAGAGCTAGCTGCAACAAGTAAGACAACAACAGATTCTCACTTTAAAAGACGTGAAGCATTCCTTTAATGAGGCTGAGGTGTCTGACCCCCCCCACAGATCTTTCAGATACAGTTGTCCTCATGATGTTTACAGAACGTCCACAAAGTTTCCTTTTCTTCCTGCAGCTCGATCTGACTACAGCAAGCCATGTCGACATGAAAAGAGCCCGTCCAAATCCAACGAGGTGATCAGTCCAGACGTCCTGAAAATGCGCGCGGCCCTCTTCTGCATCTTCACCTACCTGGATACTAAAACTCTGCTGCGAGCCGCCGAAGTGTGCCGCAACTGGAGGTTTGTGGCCCGTCACCCAGCCGTGTGGACCAGAGTGCTGCTAGAAAACACTCGCATTTCTTCCAAGGTGCAACTCCTGCGAACCGTGTGTGTTTCCGGGCTGAGAGCACTTATACCTGCCATATTTTCTAACCTGTTTATTGTCCGTGTTTATTCTTCTCAGTTCCTGAGCACGTTGTCTCAGTGGTGCACTCAGACACACTCACTCATCCTGCAGAACCTCAAACCAAGACAGCGCGGCAAGAAGGAAACCAAGGAGGACTACCTTAAAAGCACACGGTGAGACACCTGCAGAGCTCTGAGGGATTTATTTCCTTGACTTGAATAACCTCTGTGTTTCACAAATGGTTGAAGCAAAATTCGTACCAGATGATTCTCAGACACCGACTGATGAGAGGAGGCCAGGATGAAGAATCAAGGAGATGAAAGCTGACGTTTTGATGCTGTCTGGGTGTCCTCCATCTGTGAAACACCAGCTTTCATTTGGAAAAAAAAAAAAAAAACAATAAACAGGCAGCGGCTTGATGAGAGTGGAAAAAGAAGTTATTAATGTGAAGGACATGTTTCATGTCAGAAGTTGATCTTAAATCACGCAGCCTCTGAATAGCCTGGTGCTTCACAGAAACGTTGCAGCAGAACTCAGAGGAACATTTGAATACAGCATGTGCTGGGTCTGGTGCAGATGCTGTTGGAGCTGAAGGGGAATAAAAAGCAAATAAATCACTGTTTACTGTGTTTGACATGTGTGTGCCAGTGGCTGCCTGGAGGAAGGCTTGGAGGCATTGTTGAAGGCCACAGGAAGCAGCCTGCTGATCCTGAAGGTTTCCCACTGTCCAAACCTGCTGACCGATCGCTCCCTGTGGCTGGCCAGCTGCTACTGCCGGGCCCTCCAGGCCGTAACCTACAGGTACACCACCACACCCCACCCTCCTGTACCCCTAACCGCCCTGACAAATGAAATAAAGGGTGAACATTTGATTTGTTCCAGGAGCGCTACAGATCCGGTTGGCCAGGAGGTGATCTGGGCCCTCGGGGCAGGGTGTAGAGACATCATTTCTCTGCAGGTGGCTCCACTACATCCATGGTAATTTTATATGAAACCATAAAAACCAAATCAGTCATGACTTGTCACCATCGGGTCAGTATTCTGCAGGTCCAGTTTTTCAGGCCTACACAGTTCTGACTTGTCCAGCTGTCATACCTGGATGTTCGCTTTAGGTGCTTCAGACTGTGTGGAATGAAGGGAGGGGATAAGTCTGGAGGCAAGGCAATAACGTGATAGTTAACATATTTAGATGTGGGGTTCTATGGAAAGATTACGAACAAACAATATCTTCTTACCTGTTGCAGGCAGTTCTCTGGACAACAACAGTTTAATATGAAGTTTTATTCTGAGTAAATTGACGAGTTAATTGCTATTTCAGGTAGAACAAGTTCAATACAGAGCTTCACCATCCTAAAGCAATATGAGCCTGAAAAATATCATAGTGGTTTATGTTGAATAAATAAATATCCTTTCATCATCTACTTACTCAAATAAGCCACTTTGATGACGCGAGAATTTTTTTTAATAACCAGTCTTTTACTTGCAAGGGTAGACAGTCACGAGGAAGCTTTCACCTATGTAAATATTACAAGCTTAGAGCCTCATCAGTGAGAGTCTGCACCGGACAGTGAGGCAGGTAGTGTTTTATTAAACACACCTATCGGACAGAGGTGAGGTCAACACGACCTCGGCTTTCCAGCTTACAGACTCAGAGGAGGCCTTGGAGTTATCAGATGCTCCTTCGTGCACCTGCAGGAGGAAAAACGACTCTAACTCACACACATTAATTTAACATTGGTTAGTTACACACATCCATAAACCTTTACCAAAATTCCCTTGACAGTTCATGTAAATGCTGCTTCATTACTTGTGCACTGCTGTCAGTGATGTATTACGCTGTTATTCCAGAGGAAATGTATCCCTGCACAAAGTGCTTCTGGCTACACAGCAACACAGATGCTGCTTAAATAACCAAAGAAATAAATGGTTCAGTTGAGGTAGGACTCAAAGATTCAGACTGACACCAGGACCGGATCTGTTGAAACTGAATGTAAACTTTAACCGAAGGCTGGTGTTGCAGCAAAACATAAGCTAACATAAAGAAGTTGAGGAGCACGGAGGAGAAACAGAATGTGCCTAATAACAAAACGACTGTGACTGAAGACTAGTCGGGACAGAGAATAACAGACAGGAGTGGATGAGGTAAGTGGTGACAGGTGAGACCAATGAAAACAGGCAACAGGTGTAAGTGGGAGGGGCCGAGGAGCAGAAAACATTGAAAAGTGTTGATGTTAAATGAAACACTTGGGAACATCTGAACCCAACACAAGAAATAAACTTAAAAAACAACACTGATCTGACAAAAACTGAAGTTGATGTAAAGGGTTTTAAACTTCTCATGAAATGCCCAAAAGTTGAGATTGAATTGCATTAAAATGGCAGAAATTCACTTTAGTCCTGACCGAGCTGGACCAACTGTTAGCTCAGATTTATCTACAACAATTAAAATATTGATTATTTGTAACCTTTTCACTGACGCCCACATCAGAAGCTCTGAAGTGTTGCTTTAATGAGCCGCCGTGTAGCTGGGTATTTGTTTGCTTCAGCCAACAGCCGGCCCGCTTCAGTAACCGCTGCCTGCAGACGATTGGAAGGTGCTGGCCTCACCTCCGAGCTCTGGGTGTGGGGGGCGCTGGATGTGGCATTCAGGGCCTGGCCTCTCTGGGTAAATGCTCAACACACAACACAAATATCACTTATTTTTTTAATAATTATTTAGAATTTTCTTTATCTAAATAAATGTTATGTTGTTTGTTTGTCATATGCAGGTTAACACAAGGTCAACAGTGAAATGAAATGTTCAGGAGGAGAAAAAACGATTTGACTCGCTAAAAACAAAGAACAAACTAACAAGAAATACTAAAGCATGCAATAAGGGTACAAAATAAAGTACCAAAAAAGTGCAAAGGAAATATAATATTTACAAGGTCCAAAGAAAAATAGTAAACAACAACATGGTAGAATATAACAGTGCAAGTAGGATGAATTTGTATGAATAAGTGTTTCAAGGTAGTAATATAAGCTTAAATTCACATGATAGATATTGCACATAACTAACATACACTAGTACACAGGTTGTGTACCAGGTTGTTGCACAGATAGTGTGTAACATTGAGATGAATTATGATGGTAAGGTAGTGACTACTCCTTCTGGCCTATTGACCTCGACTCACAGATTGCCCTTAGGATTTGTCTCTGGATCTCTGACTCCCTGTGCCTGATTCCAACCTCGACTCGCTAATCACAGCTCTCCCCTGCAGCTGCTCATCATCTACTGATGGTGACGTCATCTCGCCCAGCTCCTTCAGGTGGCCCCCACCTCACCTGCTTGAGAAGGTTAGTGGCTGGTTTTCTGTTCACCATCTCGCTCACAGAAATACTTACCGTAGTCCACTAACTTTCACATATCTGCAGATTGGCCCCAGCACTGGATCCTGACCCTCACCAGCAGTTGCATTGTAATATACTTTTTAACCATTCTTGTTGTCCGGTTGTTTGAACAAACCCAAAAACCCAAACCTTGTCATGTCAGGTTGCAACTTCTAAGATGGCAGCATAAGTTTTTGCTTCCATATGTAATTCAGACTGTGTTGTCGCTGACTAGTCCAGCACATGTATCTATATTGCAGTACTTCAAACTATGAATACAAGCAAATAGATTTTTTTAGCAACATGCACAGCCTGCTATAGAGAGAAGTAGTTTTGGCATCCTTGCTTTACAATCAATACGAGGACCTTTAGCTCTGGGCTAAATAGAATTAAGAATTGCTTTTGTATGATGACTGTATTGACTAGCACTCAGCAGCGCATTTCAAGCTGTGGCTAGTTAACTTCCTTCTGTGGAGGTGTTCAGAGAGTCAGTCTGTGCAGGTTTGATGGTCCCATTGATTCTCTGTAGAGTGGTGCTGCTGCTTCTGCAGCTACCCTCCACCTCCTACTGTATATGAGAGCAGTGGAAAATGACTTATGACTAACTTATTTCTTGGAAGTTTAGCTTTTCTTCCATTTGGAAGTGAAGAAATTTTGGCAAAAGCTTCACAAGAAAGACCACAGTGAAAACCAAAACCATGGAGCCATTTTTTTCTTCTCTACTGGCATGTGATTATATCAAGAGGTCCTGAGGCAGCATGGATGGCATTTCAAATGTCACAGGTCAGTGAGGGTTACTGTTGCAAATTTATAAATATCACTTAAAACACAGATAAAAGTCAGAAGAAAATGATAAGGCGCATATTAGTGGAATGATGCTTATTGGATCTATATACAGTATATATAACTGATAAAGTTTTGGAATAAACCCAGTTCAAAATGGCCACCGCAGCGAAGAGAAAACATTGAACATGAAACTGTAACTCAGTCAGTTTTACAGATATTGAGCTAAAATGTGGTGTGGTAGTTAAGAGTCATTCACAACACAACAAATAATTGGAAACTTTAATCAAACAGTTTTAACTCTTTCCTTTCTCAGCACAAGATAATGTTAGTTTACAACTCAAAAATGTAAATGTAGAGGGTGATTTGTATTCCCTCAAGAAATATTAGAACTTTAATTACTTTAAAAACAAGCAAGTCTTCCATATTCAAAGCAAATCTTGGCAAAAGGTAAAATGAATAATATGCATTATGTATTTTAAGACAAAGTGGATTCCTTTCTGTTCCTTTTTGCATTTTACCTCTATGAGTCAAAGTATTTTTCCTTGCTCATTATATGAGATGTTGAGGTGTTTTGATGTTTGGAAAGGAAAATGTTTTGAGATTAAATATTCATTTTTGGGTTGGCTAAATTATTTATGTGTCCACTGTCATGTTGAAATGTGCTGCCCGGATGAGAGATGTTTCAGGCATACGTTTTTGCCATTGGCACAGAATACATTATGCCCTTATTACACTCATGTGCAATCTTATGGAAATATTAAAGGAAGAGGCGGCATACCTCAGTGGACACACTGAATAAGCATGAGAATATCCCATTCCTGACTCATAAAGAGAAGGTTGGCAAGTGCGTTGTTAGACGTGAACTCATTGTTTCTGTCAATACTTCTGTGTGGAATGTGACTGAATTCACAGTTTTATAGTTAAAATCAAAGTCCTAGTATTCTGTAAAGACATTGTCTGTAACCTTTCTTACCAGAGTTTTAAACTACAATCCTTTTATTATGAAAAGGGATAGTTAGTGTCAGTTTGATCTTATGAATGCAATCTTATACAATATTTCAAGATCTTGATAACTCCCATTACCACACCAAGTTTTAACTCCATATCTGTAAAACTGACAGAATTGTGGAAATTTTGATCTTTTATCTGGCTGTGGTAGCACATGTGAATTGTTTTTTGTCTGGTAAATTATGAGAAAATTTACTTGTAGAGATTACTTTTTTCATTATTGACAAAGTTTTAAATTGTATCTCAAGATATCAGTCGTCACAAATTCTGCGTAGTGACCAAAATAATGAGGTTGCAGATACAGGCAGTTGAAATGAGTTTCGTCTGCAGGGTAGCTGGACTCTCCCTTAGAAACAGGGTGAGAAGTTAAGTTATCCGGGAGAAACTCAGAGTTGAACTGCTACCCCTCCACATCGAGAGGAGCCAGTTGAGATGGTTTGGGCGCCTGGTAAGGCTGCCCACTGGGCACCTCCCTAGGGAGGTGATATGGGCATGTCCGACTGGGAGGAGACCCTGGGGAAGACCCAGGTCACGCTGGAGAGTCTATGTCTCTCAGCTGGCCTGGGAACACCTTGGAGTCCTCCCAGAAGAGCTGGAACAGGTGGCTGTGGAAAGACATGTCTGGGCCTCCCTGCTCAAGCTGCTACCCCCATGACCTGACTTTGGGAAAAGCAGAAGATATGGATGGATGGATGGATGGATGGATGGATGGATGGATGGATGGATATCAATTGATCAGTTTGTGGTCAATTTGAATTGGATTACAAGACAGTGGCACTGACCACCAAGCTAGAACATTTGCATTTTACTGTGCTAAAACTGGCAGACTTCTTCTTTTGGCTGTTCCCTTCTTCAGGGGTCAAGCAAACCAACTCACACGAAGACTTGGCAATGGTTTTTATGTCGGATACCCTTTCTGACATAACCACAAACCACTAAGCTACCATATCTCTCTGTGTGGGGTAGGAAACTGCCATTTAGGACACCCAGGGGGGGAAGATAGTGGGGGTTGAGGGCCTTGCTCAAGGGCCCAGTGTGGGACAAATAAGGATGGAGGCAGATCCAATAATTCTCAGTCGAGTCATCTGGACAATTTCTTTTTTATAGAAATGTTTCACCCTCCATCCGGAGGGCATCATCAGTCAGAGGAGTTCCAGCAAACTGTTTCCCCACTAAGCAGTAAACACCTTAATTGGACCAACCAGTTTGCTGGAGCCAAGATGGTTTCTGGGGGCCGTCCCGACCCTCGTCGTCTCCTCCCCGGCAGGCAGCCACAGCCAAAGTGGTTCAAGGCAAGAAAGTTCATGCTCAATAATCCAAGTACCAAATCCAATGATGAAACTAATATTCTACAGTCAAATGTCTGAAATGATCTCTGTTATTATTTATGATCTGTAGAATGAGACCACAGTTCAATTTGTTCAGAATGTCACTTTATTTTCTAAGAGCTTTATTAAAAGTGTCCAGCATTAAAGTGACTGCTGTCTCTGTCACACTTTAACTTCTTAATCATCTGATAAAACTTTAAACTAATTGATTATTGATCATGAAACATTTATTTGTGAATAGAA
>JAVCKU010000117.1:8943926-8957611 GCA_032273985.1 Hypsolebias coamazonicus | reverse complement strand
ATTTCATTGATTTATCAAATCACTTGTAAAAAAGAAAATGGTTGAATGAGACAACATATATATTTTGTGCCACTTTATGCATAGTTTCAACATCATGTCACACACACTTTAATTATATTCTGTTCTTCTATGTTAATTTAGATTGTATTCTGTTTTTATTATGTTAATTTAGATTATAGTCTGTTCTTCTATTGTATTATGTTTTTATTATCAACCTAGATTATACTGTTTATATTGTTATAACTTAGATTATATTCTGTTTTGATTATGTTAACTAAGATTATATTCTGTTTTGATTATGTTAACTAAGATTATATTCTGTTTTTATTATGTTTGATTATACTGTATTCAGTTCTCATTATAACTTAGATTATATTCTGTTTTTATTATGTAAACTTAGATTATATTCTGTTTTTATTATGTTAACTTAGATTATATTGTTTTTATTATGTTAACTAAGATTATATTCTGTTTTTATTATGTTTGATTTTATTCAGTTCTTATTATAACTTAGATTATATTCTGTTTTTATTACGTAAACTTAGATTATATTCTGTTTTTATTGTGTTAACGTAGATTATATTCTGTTTTTATTATGTTAACTTAGATTATATTCTGTTTTTTTTATGTTAACTTAGATTATATTCTGTTTTTTATTATGTTAACTTAGATTATATTTTGCTTTTATTATGTTCACTTAGATTATGTTCTGTTTTATTATGTTAACTTAGATTATAATCTGTTTTTTATTATGTTAACTTAGATTATATTTTGTTTTTATTATGTTAACTTAGATTATGTTCTGTTTTATTATGTTAACTTAGATTATATTCTGTTTTTATTATGTTAACTTAGATTATATTAAGTTTTTATTATGTTAACTTAGATTATATTCTGTTTTTATTATGTTAACTTAGATTATATTCTGTTTTATTATGTTAACTTAGATTACATTCTGTTTTTATCATGTTAATTTAGATTTAGAAAGGATTTTAATGTATTTTGAATATGTTCTTTTAGTTTGTAATAACAGGATCAGGTTCTTTGAAGTATACGTTTACCACGAGTGGAATTACCCAGAATTTAAACATTATCTAAAGATGAATAAATTTTGTTGCTTTTTTCATTGAACATTGCAGGAAGTTAATGTCCAACAAGCGTTGACAGAAGAGTTTTAACGCTCTGCTCTTTAAATGCACTTGTTAGTAAAAGGGAAATTACATGTGAATATTTCGTCACGTTCCCTTGAAGCTGCTAAAAACAGATAAAAGCAGAAGCAAATGTTCAAAAAGAAAAAAAAAACAAGATTTTCTTCAGGAGTTTGTTCAAAACAGAAGGAAGACACATGAGAGATGCTCTGAAAATGACTCAACTACTACCACATCACATCTGAGCTGCTAAATGAACTTAGTTCAAGATATATTTGTGTGTTGGCCAACGTGAAGTAACTGTGGTGGTCATCTTGATTTGGACTGACTCAGTTAATCAGTTGTGGATGTAACTTTGCAAAGTTTTCATTAAATTCCCTTCAGTGGCTCGAGATATTTTACTAAAAGACAAAGTTCACTCCAAAGAATTGACAGTAAATTACAAAGATCCATTTGTGTTGGAGATCAGTCTCAGCTACTACCACACCAAAATTTACTCAGTACCACACAAACTGGCAGCCATCTTGATTCAGGCTCACTTCACAGGTTAATCAGCTGTTCCTATTGTTTTTTTGGTTTCTGTTCACTGAGGAAGGTGTAAAATGTCCTGTTTCACCAGAAAAAAATTCAACCATCCACATGAACCCGGCGGTTCATTGAGCTGAAGGAAGCTGCCGTGGCGTGTCGATGAGTTTTTTTGTGATCTGTTTGAAAGCCATGTTCAGGAAGTCGAGTGGGCGTTAAACAGGAAGTAACAAAGAAGAAACTTTGTTGTCAGCTGACCTGGCAAACCTTGGTTAATCTACAGTCAGTGATGAAAGTAAGACAAACAGCTGCTGCACATCTGGTTCATCAATCAACACTTTTCACGTTGCTCTTATTTTACTCAAAAGAAATATTATGTAAATATTCAGTGAAAATGAAAACAATCTTTCAGACATTCTTTGTCCACATCTCATTCTCAAAACAAACCTTTTTTGTTTCCTGACAAGAATGACTGTTAAAGTCTTTAAATGTCCAACAAAGTTAAGGCAAGTCCTCTGGACGGTTTATTTTTAGTTGAAACATTTCGTCTTTTATCCAAAGGACTTCGTCAGTCTGAGGAGCCACAAACAAGCTCAGTCTTGTAAACAGCACGTCATATTGTGGGTCAACCAGTTTGATGGTGCTAAGATGGTTTCTGTAGTCTGCCCTCTCCACTGCCGACTCGTCTGAGGCAGCCATGGTCTGGAACTAAGTCGGAACTGGTACTGACTTTGTTGCGGCTCGGAGTCTTATGAATGAAAGGCAAAACGTTTCAACACAAAGAAACCATCCAGAGGACCTGACTTGACTTTCTTGGATTTTTACCTGGATTATTGAGCAGGAAGTTTTAAGTCTTTGAATATATTAAAGAAGAATATGGTCATGGTGACAGTTTTAAATGTTGCAGCTCAATGGTTAAAGTCCTCTGCAGGAGCAGGAGGCCTCAATTCAATTCACACACACAGACCCACACACCGGTACTGTACTATACGTTCTCTACGTTCTCCTTCAAACGGCTGTGTTGGTTCAGAGTTGTGTAGTCATCAGTATTTTCTTGTTTACACTTTGTTCTGCACATTGTTGTGTAGTCTAACCACTGCCACACTATGTTATTTTGACCATCTTCATCTCAAAATGTTTGGTTCAATCAGACATGGTGTGCTATGACTTAGTATTTTAAACTTTTGAAACTTTTATACTTAATTCAATCATTTCAGTTTATTTCTATAGCTCCAAGTCACAACAGAAGTTGTCTCAGGGCACTGAACAGAAACATTCACATCAATCCATCCATTATCTTTTACCCACTTCTTCCATTTTGGGTCACAGGGGTCGCCGGTCCCCATGTCCAGCTTTCACAGTGCGAGAGGCGGGGCACACCCTAGACAAGTCGCAAGTCCATCACAGGGACACATTGACAAACAACCATTCACTCTCTCACTCAAACCTAGGTACAATTCAGAGTTACCAATCAGCCTAACATGAATGTTTTTGGTCTGGGAGAGGAAACCGGAGTACCTGGAGGAAACCCACGCATGCATGGAGAGAACATGCAAACTCCACCCAGAAAGGTACCTGGACCGGGATTTGAACTGGGGACCTGCTCGCTGAGAGGCAGCAGCTCTACCAGTTGCGCCACCGTGCTGCCATTCACATACATACAAAAGTCAATTAGTAAAAGTTATTTATCTAAGGAAGGACACCAGTAGATTACACTGAATCTTCACTTCATTGCAGTTTCCCATCCTGAGCAAGCACAAAGGAGACAGTGGAAAGGAAAAACTCCTGCTTGACAAGAATAAACCTCCAGCAGAACCAGTCTCAGGACAAGCGGCCATCTGCTTTGACTGGCTGGGTTTGAGAAGACAGGAAGGACAAACAAACACAGAATGGCAAATGTCCAGGTGTACTTTCTATAGGAGGAAAGACAAAAAACACTTTAAGATAGAAATAATTACAATACAGTACAAATACAAACAGGTAGAGCAAGGAAAGACAGTAGCAGAGTGAAGAAATGTGGTCAGTTTGTCCTTCAGTAGTCTAAGCTTATAGCAGCATAACTAAAGCATAGCTCAGGAAACCCAAGCTGACCCTAATTCTAGGATTTATCAAAAAGGAAGGACTTAAGCCCAATCTTTAAAGTAGAAAATGTGTCAGCCTCACAGACAAAAACTTGAAGTTGGTTCCACAAGAGAGGAATCTGATAACTGAAAGCTCTGCCTCCCATTCTACTTTTGGAAACTCTATAGGAACCACAAGTAAACCTGCAATCTGGGAGCAAGTGCTCTGTTAGGAAAGTAAGGAACAATAAGATATATAAGATGGAGCTAGGTTGTTGAGAGCTTTGTATGTTAGAAGAAAGATTTTAAACGCTATTCTGAATTTGAACCATGCTTGTAATCTAAGTAACTGATTAGATTAATCAGATTTCATGGACAAATATATCATCAGCACAACAATGAAAATGTGTCCCATGCTGTTTAATAACTTTACTTAATGGAAGCATATATACAGTAAAACGTTTTGGTCCGAGCACTGAACCCTGAGGAACTCTAACTTTAGTGTATGAAAAAAAAAAAAATCATTATTTATATGTAAAAACTGGAGTCTATCAAATAATATTATTTAAACCAATTTAGAACCATTCCTGTAATCCCAATGTCATTTTCAAACCTATGTAGCAGAATGTTGTGATCAACTGTATCAAATGCAGCACTAAGGTCTAACTGGGCCAGTATAGACACTTGTCCATTATCAGAGGCCATGAGAATATCATTAGTAACTTTCACCAGTACCGTACTGTGCTATGGTGAGCGCTAAACCCTGACTGAAACTCCTCAAACATACAAAGTATTATTTCTGGTCAGATGTTCACATAATTGATTTGCAACTATTTTCTCAATATTTTTTTAGCTCAATTAGATTAGATATAGGTCTATAATTGACCAGAATTCCTGAATCAAGATCAGGTTTCTTAAGTAAAGGTTTACAGTAATTACAGCAACCGTAAAGTACTATGGTACTTAACCATTCACAAAATGTTATTTGTAAATTAGGGGAAATGCCTCTTTAAACAATCTGGTTGGGATGGGATCTAGCAGACGTGGATGGTTTGGATGAAGATATTTTTGACAATTCAGAGCACTCAACAGGGCAAAAACAGTTCAAACATAAATCGGGTTCTAGAGACATTTTTAAAGTTGTCTCATCTGACATGGAATCAGCTGCAATAGTAGGAAAGATGGTGTGAATTTTTAAAACACACCGAGTTCTGTCAAAACCTTGATTCTCAAACTTCAGCATGCTGCCTGTTTTCTTTCACTCCTTTTATCTTTCACATAAGGCTCTCCTTTTTTTCCTTACAGTTTTAATATTGTTTGCTTTTCGCAAGTTTCTTTATTTTAGCAACAATTCGACTTAGTTTTTCAGCAATTTTTTTCATTCAACCTTTTTACAGCTAGCCTCATTGAGCCACTAGGACTCATTTACAAGAGGGACCTCTATTTAGCTGCTCTGCAAAAATTCTATAAATTCAGCTGTTTTAGCTTCTCTTCTTGTTTTGACTTCGGCTCATTTCAGCAGACATTCAGCTCGCTGCATTTTTTCAGTGCAGATAAAGTTTTTTGTTTTTGTTGTTGCTATTTTCCCCTCTGTATAAATAAAGTTATCTTATACGTTGGATCAATCCCCAGGCCAGACTTTGAGCTCGAGCAGATCTTGGTTTAAACCTGCAGGACAGCGGGTGATAGGCATTCCTTTCCACTTTCAGACTTTATAACTAAGCTCAGGAAAGAATTGAAAAACAGTTTTCACATTAACTACCAAGTTCACTCAAATGACCTTAAAGGGTTTTTGTTTTTCCACAAGTATTTTCTCTGAAGTATAAAACTCTCCATCCTTCATGAACAAATGTGTTTTTTTTTGTTTTTTTTTATTCGTACCAGATCAGTGAACTGTGTCAGACACAAATAAACCTTTGGTAAGGATTTTAGATCACTTTGTTTTTGTCCTCTGCACATCATCACTGCTCAGATTAGTCCTTTTATTGTTGTTGTAAAACAAGAAATGTCAAAAATATATAGTTTATCTTGTTTCTGGTATTGTTGCATCTTTTGTCTTCTCTTATGCACATTTAGTCAGTTCTAATTTTCTGATGTGTTGAATGTAAAAGCACGACTTTACACGTCAGGAGGTAAAATGCTACCAACACGATGAACGGTAAATTGGCTGAAGTGTTCAGAGTATTTCCAGAGGTTAATTCATGTCGTCGGGCTCGTGTTGCATTCACAATAACTCAGAAATCTCCACAGATTGTCCACCATCAGCAGTTGTAGTCATAAATGAGGAGATTCAATCCTCTGTCCTTCAACAGGTAACCATTAAAATCTTTTCACTTCACTGTTTTCAAAAATGTCAACATCTGCTTTAGGATCATAAACCTTTTATTTGTTAAAATCTTCACAATTTGAGTTTAGACTCTCCAATATCTTGAAGTAACATGATGTTACGTACAGAAGGCACTTACAAAAACAAGTAAATGTTATAAATTTATAAACGTACTGATTTAAAAGACAAAACATGATGACAGAATGACAAAGACAGGAACTAACAGCACCAACGTTGGCAACGTTTCAACATCTCAGTTAAAACTTAACATGACTCAGAGCTACAGTACAATAAAAATAATTTTCATTAGTTGTCAGAGTGAAAATGCCCAAGCTATGCTTTTAAAGTAAACTCTAATGAGAAAGACAGAAGTTTTTAACTCAACGTTTGAACTCTTTTTGTCTCTAGTCGGAGGCTGGACGGGGTTAGACTGTTGGCTTCATGGTCTGCGCTCCGTGTACGTCCTGGTACAGCTCCGTGAGGCGAGTGGCCTCCCTCTGCCCTGACAGCAGGGCACCATGTGTGGTGGAGTAGTACTTTCTGTGGGTGGACTCTCCAGCAAACAGAACCTGCAGGGGCTGAGGCACAGCAAGGTGGGGGGGCAAGAGAAGAGATGTGAGATGAGACCAGAAAAACACGCCATCCAGTGTCTCCTGCAGCATTGTTCCATGTTCCTCATGGAGAAAACATCCTGAGGGCTTGTTTTATTTCTGAAGGACTCCCAGCAGCGAGATCAGACTGTTCCTTCAGCAGTCAAGTATGTACAAAGTACACACACACACACACACCCCCCCCATACACACACACACCAAACACACACACACCAAACACACCTCCAGCTCCTGTTGCCCTTCACCCACAGTCCTCAGGTTTCATGTTTAGCCTTCGGGCTTGTAATCAGTTTCTATTTGCCTCCCGACACCAGCTGAGTGCTCTGACTGTCCTGCAGTGGTGATAAAACTGCAGCGTTTAAACGCACCATGTTTGTTAGAGGGATGCATATCGCCCGCTGCCTTTTGGACCAGAGCGTGAAACTAAGATTACCTTGAAGTGATGGAGTCGTTCTGGTTGAACCCTGTAAATGACGTTATGTGTGATCTGTTAGCGCTCAGAGTATGAGCTGTGAACGGCCCTCAGCTACTACCACACCAAATTTTAGCTCCATGGCTGTCAAACTCACTGAGTTGTAGTCCTTTATGTGTCGGATGAAGTGGATTCGCTGCGGCGGCCATCTTTGCCAGGTCTTCATTGTAAATAAGGGCCGTGTAAATTGTGGTTTTAGAGGAAGCAGATCTGGTGTGAGGTTGTTCTTACTGGAGCCTTGGTGCTGTTGGCGTACGGCAGCGGCATGGCCAGCCTTTCACAGTCGGCACCACTGGACCCGACTCTGGTGAAGGAGTAGGAGCCTCGGATGTATGGGTTGCTGCCCCAGGACGAGCGCAGGATCCGTCTGGGCTTTGGAATGTCAGGGTTCCCTGGAGACAGACGACAGGAGGGACAAGAGTTACAGATACTGAAGGGCAAAAGAAAAAGTTCTGACATGTTGACATAGGGTTCTGAGGAGTTCTGAGGAGTCAGGATCTTATCTCCAGAGCATCATCAATGTGAGAGAAAATGTAAAAACTTTGACCAGATATTACGCTAAATAAAGAGCATTTCTGCCATCTCAAAACAACTACAAATAAAATAAACAAACAGAGCCGACTCTTTAACTGCAAATTGTTTTATATAAACATAAACATTTGTTTTATTTATGTAACTTCAGAAACTTTGGCCTTTGTTTCGTAAGAAAATCTGACCTATCAGCGTTTTTGTTGTTTGTTTGTTTGTTTTTTACCAAAGGAAAATATCCTGCTTTTCTATTTGTCTAAAGGTTCTTTGAACAAGCCGTGCAGAAATCTATCAGCACCGTCGCCTCGCAGCAAGAAGGTTGCATGTTTGATTCCTGGTCGGGGCCTTCCTGTGTTCTACCATGTTCCCTCAAGGTGCTTCCTCCCATAATCCTAACGTGCACGTTAGGCTGACTTAACTGTCCCCAGATGTGCGTGAGAGCACCGATGTCCTGTTTGTCCCTATGTGACTCTGTGATGGACAGGTGTCCGGTTGTGCACCGGCTCCTGACTAAAGATGGACACTGATGTCCAGTTATAAAAGACAAAGTCTAACAATTAACAACCATCTCGACTGTTTGTTTTGTTGTTTAACATTGGCACATGTTGTTTGTCCTGTCAGGTGCATTATTTGACAGAACACCTATGGCCCAGAAAATAAATGAAACAATATGGAGGCCCCACCACCACCACCCATTCAGCATCTTTCTGCCACTGTGTATTATTTTGGAAGGACAATAAAATGGAAACTAGGGTCACAGACGAGCTCTGCTTTACTAACAGAATGTGTTCATCCGTCTCTCTGCTGATCCATCAGATTGGCTGGCAGGATTAGCAGCAACACACCTCTGTTTTTCCAGACTGGGGGCGTGTGGGGGGTTACAGCTGCAGGACTTGGTGAGTAAAAACTTTTTTTTTTTTTTTTTATGTGAAATAGATAAAATAATTAGCAGACAAGTTTCGGGGAGTGGTGGTGCAGAGGCTAGAGAAGGTGGGCCTGTGATTGGAAGATTGCCAGTTCAACTCACAGTACCGACATCATCAAAAATGTGGGTGGAATAGGTGAAGCACCCACACCTGTCTCCACCCTCATTTGCCCCAATCTGGGCCCTTGAGCAAGGCCCTTAACCCCCACCATCTGATCCTCCAGGTGCCCTGGATAGCAGCTCTCTGCTCCACACAGAGGCTGTGGTAGCTTGATGGTCTGTGTTTGTGCCAGGAAGGGCAGCCGGCGTAAAAACAATTGCCAATTCTTTGTGAGACTTAGTTTGCTTTAGCAACCCCTGATGCAGGGAGCAGCCGAAAGAAGAAGAATTAGCTGACAAAATATCCTGATGCATGTTCAATAATCCAGGTAGAAAACTCTACAAAAGTTAAGTCAGGTCCTCTGGACATTCAAAAAAAACAAAACAAAAAAATGTAGAAACATTTCGTCTTTCATCCGAAAGACTTCTTCAGTATTCAGACTTGAGACTTCAAATTAGCAGACAAGTTTCTGATGAGCATGCACAGGAACAAGCAGGTAAAGACTGTGTAGACAGACGACAACAGAACCGTGGCCCGCCTGGCAGGTACTCATCTTTTGTATTCCCACTGCAGATCTTTATTATCCACATGACTCACAGAGATGAGATTCTTTCTAAAAGACGAGTCTGAACAGAGTATTCACAGACACCTTAAAAGATAAAGAAAGTAAATATGTGAGAAAACGTCATGTCTAACAGTTTGCTGGATGATTTACTGTGTGCTCTTGGGTCTGTCTAAATACCGAAGGCTCTCTTGAACATTCAGGATAACTCGTGTGTCTGCAACAATCCACAAAGACACATGTTGTGCAGAAGAATGTCCCCTATAATCAGCTGCAAAGAGTAGCCCAAAGCAGAGCTTTGATACAGGAATGTTGTTGTACTTTCACATCTTAATGCCACAAATATTCAACTAAGGAGGAATCATCTCAACTCCCTGCTTAACCAGTGGGGAATTTAAGACAACCCAGTGATAGCTTTAAATATTTGAATCTGGACTGAGGACTCAATGATTTGCCCTGAGCTGCAGCTAAAAGATGGAGGAGATTAGACTGCTCCAAACTAAAGGAGGAATGTGAGCATCTTCCTCAGAGTCGTTCACATTCAGGATACACAGGAAGGTCAATGACCACGTCATGAAGTGACAGTCACTGTGCTCACGATGTGACCTGCTTCTGAAGCGCACTTCCTTCCTGATCTGCAGCTGAATGGTGAATGAGTCACCCCAAAGAAAACATGTCGGGTTAAACTCTTTAATGCAAATTATATATTTTTAGGAATAACTTGTGGCAGGCCTATGAAACTAAGGTCTCATTCCTCCTGTGACTGACAGAAGGAAACAGACGTCAGTAAAAGGGTCTTATGTATTGCCCAATTGGGGGAGTGGTGGCGCAGTGGTTAGAGACGGTGGGCCTGTGATCGGAAGATCACCGGTTCAAGCCCCGGTACAGACAACATCAAAAATGTGGGTGGAAAATGTGAAACACCCACACCTGCCCCCTCATTCGCCCCACTCTGGGCCCCTGAGCAAGGCCCTTAACCCCCACCATCTGCTCCCTAACAGGTCTCTCTTGTAAATGAGCTCTCGTGGCTCAATGAGACTGCCTGGATAAATAAAGGGTAAATGAAAAAAAAAGTCTAAAAGAGCATCAGGACTTCTCCTTGATGCGGTTTCTGTGGTGACACCAGAACAACAAGCTGCTGCTCAGTGAGCACAAAAACACACCCGAGTCATTCAGCCGTTGGACCTTTATTACCTTATCTTTTGAGCAGCTGATGAGGCGTCGCTGCTTTCTGTGACAACAAGGACTTGTTTTGTATGAGTCACGGAGCAGCAGGGCTCCCTCACCCATCCACGGTCATTTCGTCAGTCTTAGATCCCTCAAGGATGAACTAGTTTTCTGTCACAGAGCGTAGAAAAGTGAGAGGTTGCATTAGTTTCTGTGAGCCTGTGTGTGCTCGCTCTGACCTGTGAAGCGCCTGAGCAGCTCCGTGCAGGTTTCAGCCACCGTTTCGTCATCGCAGCGCTCCATGTAGAGCGCTTCCTGGCCACAGATCCAGCCGCTCAGCATGTGGCCGTAGCGCTCGGGCGGGTAGAGGACATCGAAGCTGCAGATCTTCTTGTACCACAGCTCTTCGGGGTAGGCCAGCTGCTCCAGTTGGGCCTCGTCCTCCCACACAAACTGGATGCTGTTGCACTCTGGGCTCCAGAAGGGCTCCTCGAACTCCAGGAATATCTTGTCAGTGGTGCTGATGCCCAGCTTCTCAATGGCGAGCACCTTGTCTTCGGGAAGTGGTGGGGAGAACATGGCTGCGTGGTTCTGCTTCAGGACCCCCAGTGAAGCCGTCAAAATCACATGGTCAGCCGTGATCCACTCCTCGTCTTCGCATTCCACGCAGATGGGGCAACCCAGAAGCAGAAGGTCCTGACCGCCATGGTTGTTGTTATGGTTTCTGAGTTGCTTGGTGTGGTTGCTCTTAGCGATGAGCTCCCGATGATGGGCTGAGTAGTTCCAGTGGATGCTGCGGACTGGTTTGCAAAGGCTGATGGTGTGGGACGGGATGTCCTGGGCCAGGAGGTTGACAATCTTCATAAAACCTTCAGGAATGACGTAGTGAGCTCCAGGAATCTCGGTCCACTCTCCAAACTCGCTCAGAGACACCTCATCCATGCTGGCAGAGCTGCTTTCACAACTCTCCACCTTTAACACAAACCACAACAGCACATGTCACTTCCAGCTGATGTCAACAAGAAACACCACAACTAACAGGCATTGAAACATCAAAGTTCATGCTCCATAATCCAGGTTAAAAAAATCCAACAAAGTTAAGTCAGGTCCTCTTATGGTTTCTTATTTTGATGAGACATTTTGCCCTTCATCCAAAGGACTTCATCAGTCTGAGGAGCTACCAACAAACTCAGTCCCACAAGAAGCACACTCCCATAGTGGACCAATCAGTTTGATGTGAAGATGGTTTCTGTGGCCCACTCTGTCCCCTCTCCCCCGTCGACTCCTCTGAGGCAGCCGTGGACAAAGTGGTTCAAAACACAAAGTTCATGCTCAATAATGCAGCAACAACAATTCAAAATCTGAACTTCATTGAATTTTCTACCTGGATTATTAAGCGTGTTTCATAGCATGCTGTTTTCTGAAGGTCCCTGCGTGACTAAGGAGGGGGATTGCAAAGACCTTGAGTTCTTTCCAAGTCTACTCAGATAAAAATCTAGTTAGAAAGTTTCAGCTGAGGCCACCCAGACGGCAGGATTTACATGTTTCATGTGTATCCTTGTCCCTCCCTCAGATGAATGTGAAGGGCACACCGACCTTGAGGTACTGCTGAAGCATCGACAGTTTGAGCTTCTTGATGCTTTCAGAATCGTCGGGGTCCAACATGATCCTCTTGCGCACCAAGTCCCGAGTAAAAACGCCAACGCTGTTCTGGCTCTCGGCACAAACAGGCTTCCCGCTCTGGAAAAACTCCTGAGTCAGCTCGTAGACCTGAAGGAGGGCAAAACGCAAGAGAAGAAGAAGGAAGATGTAAAGAAGGAGGACTATGAAAGTGGGAACAAAGAGAAACCAGTTTGATTCAGTTTAGACCAGACCTCTCTAAAGCTCATCTGGACAAAAGTCCAACAGCCTAAAGTCCAACGCCTGATTCAGGGTACATAAGAAAACAAAGTGCCATCCCCGACAGGATCAGACACGGACTGGGTGGTGATCCAAAGCCACTGACACACTTTTCCAGAAAAAAGTATTGAGACAACATTAATTATGCAGTTACATTTCAGGACAGCACAGCTCACAGCGACGCCACACTACTTCAGCTTCTAGTAAACGAAGGTGGTTCTGTTTAGAGAATTACCCAAATCCCTGGTTCACAGCTGGTAGCAGGATGAAGCTCAGTCAGTTTAGGCCGACAAAACATTCAGTAGTCAACAGGTTGACTTATTTTATCACAAAAAGCTATGAATCCAACTGTAGTCATAAACACAGTTGCCTCTGGGAAGACACATGAAACATCTGACACAGATGTTCATACTGAACTTCCCTCCTGACACAACCTGGGCTCAAACCTGCAGCCTCACTAATACAAGACAACAACTCTAACCACTGAGCTACTGTGGCCCCTGTGATCAGCTGATGATGGAGAACTAAACAGTCAGGACAATAATGGTACAAATGACAATATGGTTTATTAAGAACTCAATAAAAATGCTTTTGACATAAAAAATCTGTTCTGTGATGACAGTGCAAAAGGTGCTTATGGTTGTGAGTTATTTCCAACCTTTGACTGTCTTCAGTTTTCTGACATTTTATACATAATGCTGCTGTGATTGTAAAAATAAACTAGTTAAGGTCAAGGTTTTTTACTGTCATTCGCATCACATGTGGTATGAGGTGGAACAAAATTGTGTACACAGGGTCCCAGTTACATCCAACAATAGCAAAAGTATAAATTGTAAAAGAAACAGTACAAAGTACTAAGGATTTAAGATATATGTAAGAAATACACTAAACTAACCAACTAATTAACCTGATGACTTGGAGAAAACAGAAACACTTCCAGGTCAAAGATTTAATGAAATCGTTTCACCCTGATGGTATGTGTGACCTTGGCTCTCTGAACAATGAGGCACTTCACCCACCTTCACTCTCCCAGTGGTGTCCCCCTCGCCCGCTCCACAATGAGCCAGCTTTCATAAATATGTCATAATAAAAGCTTTGTCAGCAAATGAAGACATTCTGTTAACAGACAACAAATGGGCTTTTAATTTGGAACTAATTCAAGCAACAAAGTTCATGCTAAATCATCCAGGTACCAACTCCAATAATGCTCAGTCAGGTCATCCGGACAGTTTCTTTTTTATCGAAATGTTTCACCCTCTATCTGGAGGGCTTCATCAGTAAGAGGAGTTCCAGTAAACTGTTTCCCCACCGAGCAGTAAACTCCTTAACTGGATGGTCCACTTAAAGAGTTTACTGCTCAGT
>JAVCKU010000117.1:8474415-8485550 GCA_032273985.1 Hypsolebias coamazonicus | reverse complement strand
TGTTTCATGTTGCTGCTGATCTGTTTCATGTTGCTGCTGATCTGTTTCATGTTGCTGCTGATCTGTTTCATGTTGCTACTGATCTGTTTCATGTTGCTGTGTTCATTCGTGCTCATCTGCTCACACAGACTCATGTTCGCGCTGCTGTTCGGCATAATGTTTTTATGCCATTAGTGCTTAGTGTTTTTTTATTTAAAAGTTTTTCTTCATTCATATCTTAGATCTTATTACTGTTACTTTTGTATTTTAATGCTTGTGTTGGATGTAACTGGGACCCTGTGTACACAATGTTATTCCACCTCATGTATCACATGTGGTGTGAATGACAAGTAAAGAATCTCTGACTCTACTAACAGTGTTTTCATAACACTATTTTTATTGTAACTGCTTTTTATGTTGTCTGTCTAAAACAGATCTCTTGAAAATGAGTCCTCGTGACTCAATGAGACTAACCTGGATTAAAACTGAAACTGTCAGGACGACATGATTTTACCTTTTTTGTGAATAACCTAAGAGGTGTTTCAGTCCAAGCAGGATGTTTAATTTCACAGTGATTTTCCAGGTTTGGTGCAGCCACACTTTAAACCCAGTTACTCTGATGTCTTGTATGAATATCCAGCTTTCTAACACTGAAAGCAGTACAGTTAACTAAACCTTCTGGGCTTATTAAATGGTCCCATCCATGTGAGTGTATTCATATTCCAACCAAACCTCCGTCTCCCTGATCCTGATTTGACACGAGCCAAGTACTCCCACCTGACATCTGCTCCCCATCATAAATGTGTTTGAGGTGCGCTGAAAGTTAATTGACGAGCCAATAATTGTCCCAAACCAGCCGGCTGTGAGTGTGTGTGCAGGAGGATATAAATACACGGTCAGCAGAGCTTCACTAAGTCCTGGAAATGGCTGTTCAATGAACCAACAGAGCTCGCCATTTTCACAGGCGCACTATAAATCAGACTAGCGCGGTCAGAACGCGGAAACATCGGCATAAATCGCTTCTTACCGGTGAGCTGGACCTGAGCCACGTAGTTCCCGCTGATCACCGAGTCGGTGCTCGGGGTTCGGCAAAAGTAGAAGCCGGCGTCCTGCGGCTTCAACTCCGCGATCTTCAGATCTGCCTCGTTGTCCTGGAGCCGCACCACCGAGATGTCGCCGGATGCCACGCGCTTGCTGAGCGAAGGGTCTGAGAAGCTGCTGTCAAATGTGGAGATTATTTTGATCTTGGGCCCGGTGGCGTCCCTGGACATCTCCCAGTCAAAGTCCTGCAGAACAGAGAGAAGTCTTGGTGACAGAACAGAGAGAAGTCTCGGTGACAGAACAGAGAGATGTCTCGGTGACAGAACAGAGAGACGTCTCTGTGACCGAAAAGAGAGAAGTCTCTGTGACAGAACAGAGAGAAATCTCGGTGACCGAACAGAGAGACGTCTCGGTGACCGAACAGAGAGAAATCTCGGTGACCGAAAAGAGAGAAGTCTCTGTGACAGAACAGAGAGAAGTCTTGGTGACCGAACAGAGAGAAGTCTAGGTGACCGAACAGAGAGAAGTCTAAGTGACAGAACAGAGAAAAGTCTCAGTGACAGAACAGAGAGAAGTCTCAGTGACAGAACAGAGAGAAGTCTCAGTGATCGAACAGAGAGAAGTCTCGGTGACCGAACAGAGAGAAGTCTCGGTGACCAAACAGAGAGAAGTCTAAGTGACAGAACAGAGCAGAGAGAAGTCTCGATGACCAAACAGAGAGAAGTCTCGGTGACCAAACAGAGAGAAGTCTAAGTGACAGAACAGAGAGAAGTCTCAGTGACAGAACAGAGAGAATTCTCGGTGACCGAACAGAGAGAAGTCTCGATGACCGAACAGAGAGAAATCTCGGTGATCGAACAGAGAGAAGTCTTGGTGACAGAACAGAGAGAAGTCTCGGTGACAGAGAGAAGTCTTGGTGACAGAACAGAGAGAATTCTTGGTGACTTGTAAGAACCTGGGAAAACAAATTGGCCGACACTTCTGTTTCTTTGTCGTCTTTAAGGCTCACACAGTTCACAACAATACACACAAACATCGTCTTTACAAGCAAGCGGTATGCCATGTCCCCTGTCCCCGAAGGATCCGAACAGTGAATGTTGGTAGCGTTGGAGACAAGTGTTTTTCTGGACTGGAACTGAACAGAGAATGAAAGTTAACCTGAATGTTTTTGGTGCAAGTGGTTGGGAGTTATCCAATAATTCTCAGTCGGGTCATCTGGACAGCCCTCCCGATAGAGGGCAAAATGTTTCTATTAAAAAGAAACTGTCCAGATGACCCGACTGAGAATTTTTGGATTTGGTACCTGGATGATTGAGCATGAACTTTGTTGGTTGGGATTTACTTGATTTTTGTTTTTCTTGTCAGAGGTGGTACCAGGACGAATCCTAGCGAGTGGCGGGAGCCATTTTATCCGGTGGCCTTGACCACCCTAGATTAATTTTTGGCCATCCCAACCATTTGAGGAAACTATTCTTTTAAGCAAAATAGAAACTAGAAACCAGTTTCCTCAAATGATCAGAGTGGCCGGTTTACGTATATACATATATGGCGGTGGCCATCTTGGATTTTATCGTGGTAACTCAGTTTTCGAGAATGACCTTTCTTACACCTAGATGCAGCCATACACCAAAATGGAAGTCAATATCTGTTCTATCAAGTCATCCAGGTCCCAAGACGTATTTCCAACTCCCCTCTTCGCATCGTGACAGTGGCCAACAAGCTAGTTTCTGTAGACCTCGACTAACCACGATAATCATGATGCTCCACTTTGACACTTTCACAACACATTTCTGCAAGATGGCCACAGAGACCAGTCCGTCGTTACGCTGCCTGTGGTCATTCTTAAATCACCAATGGAGCCGCCACGTCCCACTCAAACGCAAGCTTTCAGCTTTCCTATTCGTGGAACTAAGATTCTGTGGTGGAGCAGAACTCTCAGTTCCTCTTTGTGGTTAACTAATTTTTTAACTAAATACAAAGTTGCTGTGCGTCATCATGGAACTTCCCTGGGTAACAAACCTGTTTGTTGTTTAATCCCATGACCAGGTGGACATGGGATTAACCTTTAACAGATTACCGAGCTGCAGCACCAGTTTACCTCCTCACGTTGACTGTTTTGCCTCTTTTACTACCTCGCTTTATGGCACAAAGGGGCACCAGGGTTAGGTTGGCTTTGACCCCTCTTCCTGCCACAGGACTTTGAAGCATATTCAAGCTTGAAGGGTCAAGTTTTAGATGTGCTCAAAGTTTACGGACAGTTGAAAGCAGCAGTAGAAGCATTTGTGAATCGCACAGAGGCCAGAAGGCATCTCAGTTCTGACTGAAGTGTTTGACGAAAAAGCTCTAAGTTACATTTTGGATAAAGGTTACAAACACACAGTCGACATTTACCTGCTCACGTGGTCCTCCATACTCTGTGACGTTACATCTTATCGAGACCGGCTGCCCCTCCACTCTTATCAACGGGCCGGGGGCTACCATCACCACCCGGGCCCAAGCCCCGCCTTAAAGGACACAGAAAACACAACGTTTAGTCTTCAACAAGTACCTGGAACTCCATGTTATAAATGTAGCACGAGTCCCGCTAATAAAAAATATTCTTCAGCCGAACAAACGCAGTGACCAACGAGCTGTAGCGTCACACCACACGCCTCGCCTTCTAAAGCCGAGGTCGGTCTTCTGACTGAACTCACTTATGGCCACGTCTCGACATGCGCAACAAGAACCAGCGCACACCAGAGAGCTCGTTGGAACTTCAGGGATAAACATTTCATGAATAGATGATGATAAAGAAGTTATGAAAACCTGAAACTCAATTCTTAAGTTGAGTTGCTAACTCAAATTCAAATTCAAAAAGGGAAATTAAATGTTGTTGTAACTCATCATCCTGGTTTCATTACAGAGTTCTTCTAGATGCTGACGGCTGTGGGCAGGAAGGATTTCTTGTAGCGGTCTGCCTTAGAGCGAAGCTGGAGAAAATGGTTGCAGATGCTGATCTGTCTACTTGGGACTTGGTGGGTTTCTTGGTCTTCTTGGGCAATGGGACCACCTGAATCTTGGGCAGAACTCCTCCCTGAGCGGTGGTCTCTCCTCCCAGCAGCTTGTTGAGCTTTTCATCATTGTGGACAGCCATTTGCAGGTGCCAGGGGATGATCCTGGTCTTCTTGTAGTCACGAGCCGCATTTCCCGCGGTCTCAGTGGTCAGGTACTCAAGCACCTCTGCCAAGTAGACGGGGATGTGTCCATGGCACCTCCTTTTTAACTCATTTGTGATTTGGGGCTGTAGCTGAGGCATAATTTGAGTTTTTGAGATGTTAATCAGCTGCTCCTAATTGTAAAAACCATCTTGTTGTCATGGTTACGCACCATAAAAAATGTTCAAAAGCAAAAAGGTTTCAGTAAAAATCCTTCAAGCTGCACAGCATCTAATACCAGAGGGAATAATCGTCCCAAAGAAGTGAATTACATCCAGAAAAAGAGGAATTCATGTTTTCAAAAGCAACATCCCAGAATGAAAGTAACAGAGAGGCTCCAACATGCAGCTATCTTGAGCGGTGCAATTCTTGAACTGAATTCTAGAATGAACATGCCACAGGGAAGCTAACCCCATTAGCATCAAGTTTATCGCTGGAAACGTGTTCGCAAATCAAACATTTCAGAGTCCTTATTAAAAACAGTTATATTATAACTTTTACTGTTATTTATTTACATATATTCAGTATTTGGAGAAGATGAAAAATATGTAAAATAAAATAAAATAAAAAATACGGCACCACAACCATTATGCTAGCTCTCTTAAAGTGGCGGCATCATTTAAGGATTTTAATCAATTTCTGATATTTGATAATTATGATTTCTCGATGCCTCCAATGCAGTGCATCTTTTAAAAAAAATCATAATTTCTGCACTCACTCTCGTGAAAGGCGGACACATTTTCTCTGCCTCTCCTGTTCTCCTCCTACTTTTTTTTGCTCTCTGTGTATCGGAGCTCCTATTTTACACATCTTCCGAAACAAAAAAAAACTATTGTCATGGATCTGGTCAGCTGGACTTTCAATGCAATCGACAAAACCTTTTCAACAAAGCGACAGGGTCCTGGAGAACCCTCATGCCCCGCTGAGACGCACACGGCAGGATATGTCATGGATCCGTGGGGTAGTGTGGGAGCTGATGTGTCTTTCAGTTTTGTCTCAGGAGGACGCCAAAGACGTTTATAACTGGATTCATGATAGCAGGATTTCTGCTTTCTGGCATCGGCGGATACCTACAGTATGTTATCTGCTATTAAGGAAGACAGCGGCAGCAGTTTTGGCCATGGGGAAAAAACTGCAGAGTCTATGTGAAGGTTTGGTTCGTGCTATGAGTACTCAAAATCAGCTGATTTACGAGCTAAACCACAAGATGGAAGTGATCTGCGAGACTCGCAGGCCACCTGAGGCTTCTGTGACGCGCCAGCATGTCAGGGACGACCTTGGAGGAGGATCATAAGCACGGACCAGTGGAATGCCCACTAATCTGTCCATTTTGGATCTTGAAAGTTCCAGCAGGACTCAAGGCTGACGAGAAAAAAAACGTCTGCCTGAAAAAAAATCAGTTGTGGCTTATCTGAATCAGACTCCCCCGTTTGACCTCAAAGCAGGTCGACTTATCAAATTTCTCCTGGGATATGTGTAAACTTAGGAAAAGCTTCGTCTATTGCAAACCAACCCCCACCCAAGAACTTCTGTGAAGGCTTATCAGAGCTGTACCGACTGACACCAACATCTTATCAGGACTATGGACTATCTGAAAGTGCTTCATGGACAAATCTCACCGTCTTGACATCAAATACATGTAATGTGTCTTTAAATGTGCTGCTAGCATAGTTTTTAATGTCTTAAATCGTGTCCTGATAGGACAAGATGTGAAGAGATATTTTTCGTAATGCCACTGTTCATCCTCATGGGTTTTTCCATTTTCTATCCAAAAGTATTCTGATAAAGAATAAGGGGCCGCGCTCTTGTAGCAGCAGCAACGTGCACTCCACCATCTTTCAAACAACTGTACAAACATAACCTCACTGTATCTTAGTACAATGACAATAAATCTGATTCTGATTCTTAAATAGATTCCACCTCCCGCCCTCATACATAACTAGTCAGATGCTGATGTTGCAAACGTTACAAAGTTGGTGTTTGCGTAATGCGCAATAAAACAAACGTGAGATTGGAGTTGTTTTAAGACGGCAGCCGTCCACTTTGGTCAATCAGCTGTTAGCTCGTCAATCTGGTCAAATTAAACTCCATTAATCCAAACTGAGCTGTTCAAAATGCCATCTACAACAGGTAAGATGTTACGTGTTTACAACCTCTCCACACAACCCCACTTCACAACAATAAATTAAAAACGGAGCCATTTGTGAGAACAAATGTTGCATTAAATGTCTGGAAATCTTTGAGGAAGCAGCTTTTATTCTTCATGTCTGCTCCTCTTTGGAGCGTTCACCAAACTTTAGCTGATTTTGAGTGACAGCTGATGGATCTGAGGCTGAAAGAGTCACGATGTTTAAACGTGAACATGGCGGACATCCAGTTTGAACCTAGAAGCATTCAATCTGTCTGCAGTAAGATACAGGACGCTGAGCTGAACCCTAAAACCAAATCCAACCAGTCTGAAACCCGCCGGGGGTCGGTTATTAACAACCACTAACATTTAGTTGGTTTATGGTTTTAAATGAACCGAATGCTTCTTCTGACCTTAAATCTACCCTGATGTTCAGGACCAGCAGCTCCTCCTCAGTGGACGTCACCGTGAACGTGTCGGCCTCAAATGAGGCTTCATTTTTTTATATTTAAACTTTATTTATACAGGAAGTCTCACTGAATCATGAGGGCTCATTTTCAAGAGAGACCTGTTTTAGACAGACAAAATATAAAATACAGACAATAAAAATAAACAGTGTTATGAACACTGTTACTATTAGCAGCATGGTCCTGTTAGCACTGTGGACCTGTTAGCAGCATAGTCCAGTTAGCAGCATAGTCCTGTTAGCAGCATGGTCCTGTTAGCAGTATGGTCCTGTTAGCAGTGTGGTTTAGCAGTGTGGTCCTGCTAGCAGCGTGGTCCTGTTAGCAGCGTGGTCCTGTTAGCACTGTAGACCTGTTAGCAGCATAGTCCTGATAGCAGCATAGTCCTGTTAGCAGTATGGTCCTGTTAGCAGTATGGTTTAGCAGTGTGGTCCTGTTGGCAGTGTGGTCCTGTTAGCAGTGTGGTTTAGCAGTGTGGTCCTGTTAGCAGCATAGTCCTGTTAGCAGCATAGTCCTGTTAGCAGTGTAGACCTGTTAGCAGCATAGTCCTGTTAGCAGCTTGGTCCTGTTAGCAGCTTGGTCCTGTTAGCAGTGAGGTCCTGTTAGCAGCATGGT
Source organism: Hypsolebias coamazonicus (assembly GCA_032273985.1). Classification (NCBI taxonomy): domain Eukaryota; kingdom Metazoa; phylum Chordata; class Actinopteri; order Cyprinodontiformes; family Rivulidae; genus Hypsolebias; species Hypsolebias coamazonicus. The sequence continues at coordinate 8,478,129 of JAVCKU010000117.1, read as the reverse complement.
CCTGTTAGCAGCGTGGTCCTATTAGAAGTGAGGCTCTAATAGCAGTGTGGACCTGTTAGCAGCATGGTCCTTTAAGCAGTGTGGTCCTGTAAGCAGTGAGGTCCTGTTAGCAGTGAAATCCTGTTAGCAGTGAGGTCCTGTTAGCAGCATGGTCCTGTTAGCAGTGTGGTCCTGTTAGCAATGAGGTTCTAGTAGCAGTGTGGACCTGTTAGCAGCATGGTCCTGTTAGCAGTGTGGAACTGTTAGCAGCATGGTCCTGTTAATAGTGTGGTCTAGTTAGCAGTGTGGACCTGTTAGCGGCATGGTCCTGTTAGCAGTGTGGTCCTGTAAGCAGTGAAGTTCTAATAGTAGTGGACCTGTTAGTGAGGTTCTAATAGCAGTGTAGACCTGTTAGCAGTGTGGTCCTGTTAGCAATGTGGACCTGTTAGCAGTGTGGTCCTATTAGCAGTGAGGTTCTAATAGCAGTGTGGACCTGTTAGCAGCATGGTCTTGTTAGCAGCATGGTCCTGTTAGCAGTGTGGAACTTTTAGCAGTGTGGTCCTGTTAGCAACGTGCCCCTGTTAGTAGCATGGTCTTGTTAGCAGCATGGTCCTGTTAGCAGCATGGTCTTGTTAGCAGCATGGTCCTGTTATTAGTGTGGACCTGTTAGCAGCGTGGTCCTGTTAGCAGTATGGTCCTGTTAGCAGTGTGGTCTTGTTATAATTTTGGACTTGTTAGCAGCATGGTCCTGTTAGCAGTGAGGTCCTGTTAGCAGCACGGTCCAGTGAGCAGTGTGGTCCTGTTAGCAGTGAGGTTCTAATAGCAGTGTGGACCTGTTAGTGAGGTTCTAATAGCAGTGTAGACCTGTTAGCAGCATGATCCTGTTAGCAGTGTGGTCCTGTTAGCAGTGTCACCTAAATGTTGCACACAACGTTTTTGCAAGTGCAACCATACATTTTGCTGCAGGATAAAAATCACTTCTCCTAGTGGACCGTAGACTGAGGAAGTCCTCTGGATGTGGTACAAAACACTTCTCTCTTAACGAAACTGGTCCAGACGACCTGATTTAACCTTTGCTGTCGTTGTCTTCCTGGATGATCGAGCCTACAAACTTCCACTTCTCATATTTTCAACCTGCACACAGACTGAACCTAAAGCACTTTGTTGGGAACAGGGACACTTGATGTTCTGGGAACAACCGACGTGTTGTCAGACTGAGGGACAGGAGAAGGTTCTGGATCTGCTCCAGGGACCAGGCAGGGCGAGACCTGACCCATCAGGTTTGATCTGCAAACGTTTGAAAAACTTCCTCTTCGCTGCTTTAACTTCGAGGAGTCTCCACGGCTCTGGACAAACCACTTCCTCTACAAACATGAAAGAACTTCCCTCACACTTGTTCCTGTGTCTGAGATCATTTCCACGTGAAACCAACAAATCTCAAGTCTTGTGTTTGAGTTCCTCGTCAAAGACGACCTTAAAGAAACTTCACGTGTTGCTTTCAGGATTTAACGCTCCTGTAGGAAACTCCTGGGGGGCTTCAATTACAAACAGACGTTTGCTCCGTGAGGATCTCTGGTTCTGCTCGATGGGTCCAAGTCTACGACTTCATGAATCCGATGAGGCGTTCGGATGCTTCGTGACAAAATCTGAAACAGACAGACCTCTTCCTCCTGCGATGCGTTTAATGTTTGCACACACAGTTGGAGAGAAACGTGCACTGCATGCGAGGAGGCGACACTTGATCATCGTCCACCGAACTAATTTAAGCTACACACACACACACGTGCACGTGCTCACACACATATGGCAGCTCCAGCGCTCAGGTAGGCCAGGGAACAAGTCCATGTTTGTCCCTGTGAGCGAGGCGGGCCTCAAACCAGTCTGACAGTTACCTGAAACTGGTCCTGGTCCTGATAAGAACCAGACCAGCTGGACCAGTGCTCAGCTACTGGTGCACGCTGCAGAAGAGGCAGAACCAGCAGCTGTCTGACAATAAATGATGAACATAAAACTTGACAAAAAGGAAAGTAGTGTCACATGTTAAGACATGTTATACTGAGTCCAGTCAGGCTGAGCTCATACAGCTGACATCTCCATGACCGAGGAGTTTATCACTAAATAAAGCTTAATTAAAGCTTAGATGTTATTTTAAGTAGTAGATTAAAGTGAACGTGGGATGTTTTTCCACTTGACAGTTTTTGCATGTTTAGACAACTTAAAGTGGAACTGGGTAAAATTTACAGTCACTTTTTTTTTTAATTGCACCGAATTCTATTTAGGAATTTGGCATTTTTATATAATATTTCCATCCTAAGGAGTATATCTTACTATAATACAATCACTGCAAAGTTTTATTGCGTAGGATGTGCTCTTTTATTCGGCTTCAATAAATTGGCCTACAATTCACTAAAATGGCAGCTTTTTGAACCCATATCGGTTGCAGTCGTTCATTTCTTCCATAGATATCGACCGCAGTTAGCAGTACGAACCAGCAGGAAAAGTTGAAATATGTTAAAAACAGCTAAGCATTTAAGCATTACGTTCACGCCGAATGGACAGGTGATGTTTATGGATGCTAAATATATTTTAAATCCTCTTGTTTACAGCACTTAAATGCGAAGGCTAACAATAAATCTTAAATTCGCACTTTTCCGAACGCGGTTTCGCATGGAATCCTCAGCCCAGCCTGCCATTGGAATTAACGATCCAGCACAGAGACGGGTCTTACCGACTAATAGAAGCCCACAGAGGAGCGTCGGGAGGCGGGTAAACATGTCTCCGCTGGTGCCTTTTAAAAATAATCCCCCACGTCCTGAGTCCCGCGTCGGGACGAGACGAAGACCGGAAGTCTCCCGCCGCCGGGGCCAGTCCGGTAAAACTCGGGGAGTCCGAACCGAGCCCAAAGAAACGGAGTCCGTTCACACGGCTCCCGCTCTCACATGTCGGATCCGGTTTAACGAGTGAGCAGAGAGTTAGACAGGCGGGAGGAGAGAGACAGACAGGATGACTGAGGAGGAGGAGGAGGAGGAGGAAGAGCCGGAAGTTAGGTGAGGAAGCAGGGAGGTCCCAGGTGGAGAAAACACGGATTAAAACCTCATTATTCTCGGACAAACTCACGGATTTCTCCCAGATTATCAGTCCTGAGCCAATCCGACGAAACAAGAGGAAAAAAAAAATAGTTAATTTCCTTTTTTACGTTGTTAAAACGTAATTATTTTAACTATTGGGCCCCGCCCACTATACTTTAAAATTACCGCTTCGTGAACGCTAATGCGCATGCGTCGACTCTGTGTCGCTATTTTCTATCATCTCTTCTTCTGTGGCGGCTAAAACTAAAACAAGGCGACCAAATTAAAAATACGACATTTTGAAGAAGTTCTCCCATATTGTTTGGACCTGGAAGGATTCTGTCATCACATTTAACACAATTCACACAACAATAATATTTTGTCAGAAGAGTCAGTGACAGTAACGGAAACGCACAAATGACAAATAAAAACCAATTAAATGACAAAGTACCAGTAAGAGTGTATACAGGTGGTCCTCAGTTTACGTTCGAGTTCCGTTACAACGACCCGGTCGTATACCGATTTGAACTTAAACCGAAACTGAAAGCACATGGCAAGCGTAAGTCCAGATTTTGAACGTAAACCGAAATTGAAAGCACATGGCGGCCGTAACGTCTTTTTAAACATGTTTTTTTCAATGTAAAACAACAACAGCGTACTTAGAACG
>JAVCKU010000117.1:8345552-8356246 GCA_032273985.1 Hypsolebias coamazonicus | reverse complement strand
TAAAAACAAGTGCCAAGTCTTCGTGCGACTAGTTCGCTGTGGTGACCCCTAACGCAGGAAGAAGCCGAAAGAAAAAAAAAAAAAAAGATCACTTCAAAGGAACCTTGACGCATGTGACCAACCATTTTTGTTGATTATGTTTTGTAGAAGAAATAAACCTAAGGAGTCTTTTTTTATTATTATTATTTTTTGATAATAATAATAATAAAAAGTAACTCATCATTGGCAGTGGTCATTTCAGATACGGTGCACTATGGTTTGTGTGTAAACTAACTCTTCACAGAAGTTTTTCTATTTGCTGAAGTGAGATTAACACGGCTTCTGTTTAGCCTTTTTAATTTGACCCAGAGCTCAGGGTCAGTGGGCAGCACAGGAGGTGAAACTTTAAATGTACTCCAAAAATCAAAAGGTCAAAGATGTGAAGGTGAGGGCAGAGCTGAGGGTGTTCAAGTGGCAGCTGAGAATTTCACCTTCTGACACCGTGTGATCATCATCTGTTCAGCACATTGTAGAGACGCTGTTCACTTTAACTGAAGACCGCAAAGGCTTCCCTGCAGCTGATCTGCTCTTGCTGCAAAAAAAGACCACAACAAAATTAACTAAAATGTTTTAAAAACCTGGCACAAGCTCACATTAATTTGAACTTAATGCAGTGATCTTAGCCACTTCAGATTACAAATTTGGTTACTAGTTAAATTGGTTCATGAGTTTTTTTCTGGATGCAGTTTCATGTACAGAAAACATCAGCCATATTTGTTTACATTTTATTCTAATGTTTATGCATCTATCCCATGGAGAAAAGAGGGGAATCGGAAATACCTTCTGTCCATCCATGCTGAGAGCATGATAACATAAAAATAAAGAGATATATTGCTTCTAGGCGCATGACAGGCTACTATCGAAAATTGGTTTGCCACGTCAAAATTCAAGATGGCCTACATATATATATACACAATATGTGTGAGTGTGAGTAAACCTACTGTCATGAGGAAAAAAAGATTTCCAAACCATCGGGTGTAGACTTCCCCAGATTTATTACAAAGCTTTGGAGAACAGTCAACAACTCACAGAAGATCAATGCATTTACAAGTACACACTTATCAATGCCTTCACCTGTCTGAAGTTCTGACCCATTCTGACTTCCCGAACTGAAAATATTAGTTTTGTAGAGAACTCATCCTCTTCACCTTGTCCTGGTGGTTTCAGAACTGAACCCAGCAGCTGCACACAGGGAGCCGCTGGAGGAAAACATTTCTCAAGGATTCTTATGGGGAATATTCACTGCGTCTGCCATAACAGTCAAAAGTCTCCAACATCATACTGTACAAGATGACCTCTCCACTAGAGCTGTCATTTCTAACCCAGAGCCCAGCCACGCCCGACCTGGATTTGGACCAGGCCGGTCCATAATAATGTGCTTAATTTTTGGATCAGTGTCAGGTTTTTGATTGTGTCAGCGGATGCTTGCGGCTGACGATCCAATGATATGGCAACATGGCTTGCCATATAATCACTTGCCACACGCAGCCATTTCACCACGAGCTGACCTGAAAGAGGTAAAAAGTTCAGTTAAGCTTCAGATAGACTACTGCCAGGGATCCATCAACCCAAATGGACATTCATTCAACCTCTGCACTCAGCGGACGCGCGCGGCAGACGACCCAAACAGGTAAGATCCCAAAATATCCGACATGTCAGAACAGGGTCCAATGCAGGGGAAGCAGTTGATGTGCTTTGACTGCCATGAAATGACAAACACCCCATCAGCTCCGATCTTCTGCCCCCTTTATTCAGCCGTGCGCGTCTGCTGACCAGCAGTCAAAGCTTACCAGTAATTAAAAATTTGGGGGGGGGGGGGGGTGGGGGTGGGGTTGGTTCGGGTTCGGACAATTAATTACTGTTAATTCGGATCGGGTGGGGTTCTGAAATGATAGCTACGGGCTGGGGCTGGGTCGGGTCAAATTTTTTGGACCCGAATGCAACTCTACTCTCCACTATCTTCTTACCAATAGTCACATGAAGAATGATTATAAGTAGAGAAAGATCATGCCTCACATTTAATGTCATTCACAGTAAAAGAGCAGAAAAGCTTCTAAAGTCTATATTAATATAATATAAAAAGCATGTGCAAATGTGCATTCCGTCAACACTACCAACCCAGTCTTTTAACAAAACTATGTCTTCTAGTCTTTATATTTCTTAAACATACAATAATATAATAATATATATAGTTTCCTCAAATGATTGAGGTGGCCCTTGGGGTGGCCAAAGATTAATCTATGATGTTCATGACCACCATTGACCACCCCCTGGCTCCACCACTACTTCTGGTGGTGGATAAAATGACTCCCTCCTCTCTTCAGGGCTTGTCACTCTACTGTGCCCGGAACAAGCAAAACAACTACAACCAAAAAAAAAAAAATACTACCTCTCATCTCCACTATGTAACACCCCCAACCCCAACAGTTAGATTTTCTTACATTCTCCATTCAGTTCCAGTCCAGAACAACACTCATCTTGAAAACTACAAACATTCATTATTTAATTCCCTTAGCATCAGGGTACATCAGCGTACTGCTTGTAATGACAAAATTAATACAACTTTATTACTTAAAAATATAAAATACAAATTTAGAAAAATAATATGCCATTTTATTTGACACTGGAAAATCTTCATTAGAGAGCAGCTTGTACATATTAATTCAATGAATTATAGTATGACTTCATCATTATTTAACCATTTTAATTATAGAGTATCCTCCAGTCAGACTTTATAAAGCTGGTGCTGCAACTATATTAAATATTGTAAAGTTCATTAAGAGGCTTTATTGGTGGCTTTGCTCAAGATTTCACACCATCTTCAAATGTCCTCTGGGCTGCAAATTAGAGTCAGTGAAAAAGTTAATAACCCTCTCTTATGTGTTCCTGGTAATAAGAGTCTCCTTAATTATTATTTCGTAATTTATTTTCTTGGCATTGCCATGTATTTTCTTTTTTTAATATACACAGTATTTTGTTGGTGTTGTGTCCCTAACCTAGTCTTGTGTAAAATTTTGCCCTTGCCCTTCTAGATAATTATTTTTGAAAATCATCTCTGTGGTTTGGAAAGCTTTCAGGGTCGGGCTCCTTGAATGTGAACACCTTTAAAAAGCAGAGCTGAGATGAAAGTCAAAGGATAAAAATGGAAGTCGTGGACAGTGAAGCTTCAATATAGGCTAGCATTTTCAGTCATTTAGTCAAGCTGGACTAACTAAATGACTGAAAATGGTGCTGTGTGGGTTCACTGCTGCCTGCAGCTCATTGTTGCTCTCTTCTCAGAGGTCCAGACTGCAGACTCAAAACTGAGTGTTTGCTGGGAGCCAAAAAAGATGAAACGTTTTACTTTGGCTTTTAGGAAAAATGATCCTGATGTAATGCTTTTATTTTATGCAAACTATATAACACCTTTTTTATACAGTTCCATCATAGTTCTTGTTCTTCTTTGTCTTCTTCTTCCTCCTCTTCCTCCGTCTTTGTCGTCTTCTTCTGTTTTTATTAATGGAGTACATTACAGCAAAGCCACTAAGTTTAAATTCCAAACTTTAAACTTTTTAGTGGCCAAAGCAAAAATGTCTGTTTACTTGTCTCATAGGGACAGACTGCACGCTGGACCTCAACTTGATGCCGTGGCTCTGTGGAAGTGCAACGTCAAGGCCAGACTGGCGGAGTTTTGCTTCCACAGAGACACTGGACACTTGGAGAATTTTTGTGAAACAGTGGAGATTTAAGAAGGTTTTATGCACCATTTCTGATCAGGGAGAACTACAATACAACAAGCTCCTCACGTAAACATTTTATTTTAAGCTTGTTCTGATCACCTTTTTTAACACTATGTATTGTGTTAACTTACATGTACTGTGTAAATAAAGTTTTGTTAAAAAAAATCATCTTCTTCCTCCTCTTTCTCTTCCTCCATCTTTGTCATCATCATCTTCTTCTTATCATTATTATAATTATTGTTATTATCATAATCATCATTGTTATTATTATTATTATTATTAAACACCTGTCAAAAAGTGCACGTGTTATGTTACAGTCTCTATCCGTCCATAAACTTTCTCTTCTCCTGCCCATAACGTCTGATCCACTCGAGATAATTTAATGAAACTTCATACTCATATGCATCATCACTAGATGGAGTGTCCTTACTTTTCATCACCCCATCTCTAAAGGCAAGGTCACAAATCAAGGTCAAATGTTGTACAATGCCTTTGCTTGTCCTGACCATGGCTGTGCTGTATAAGTTTGTCGATATAATGGGCCATGTGTGGTGCTCTGGTTGAATGTCTCTGCACCGTTTGTTAAAGGCAACAAAATATTTACTGACAGGATGACCGATGATTCTCAGATATTACCATGAATTATCCTTTAAGAGTCCTGAGTACCAAGCAGTGTTTGTATTTTTTCTTCTGCAAGGCATCGGTGGTGATCCATTTAATGGGACAAACTTTATAGACTGCCTGGAGGTGTTCCTGAAGGACCCCAAGACAGAAGGCATCATCCTTATCGGAGAAATCGGAGGGAATGCTGAGGAGAATGCAGCTGAGTATCTGAAAGAACACAACTCTGTAAGCAAAAGACGTCCTGACAGCCTTTTTTCTCCTTTGTCCCCTGGGGATTATTTCCTGACTGCACACGTAATATTTTGCATGAAAACTGCAAGATTGTTGAATTAGCACATTAAAAGTTGATGTGTTTCATACCTGTCAGAACACCTTCACACGGTGAGAACATGGTGGAGCTGTGAGCATGTTGCGTTTCTTTGATCCCAGCCCCGGGCCTTCGCTTTCATTCATCTGTGAGATTGTGTGATCGAGGAAAAAGGGTGACAGATGGGATAAAGGTGCAACTCACAGGACACGGTGGATAAATCATCAGAACCTTTTCTGATGCCCCCGTGCAACAAAGAGTGGCACGGTGATGATTAGCTTCTGAGGCCAAATATCTGAACTTCTTCTTGACATATATAAGTTCACCAGGTCTGAGCTGGGTACACATTACTTTAACCATACTAATGCTTCTGCATGTGTGTGTTCATGGTGCTCCTGAGCTGAGAAATGGATTTGATCTGCCCTCGGCTGCTCTAATGCATGCAAATCTCCCTCTGGCGTCTCTCGATAATAACTTCTCACTCTGAACAAATAAAGGACAAACACCTCCCCTCCACTCACCCGAAGTGTTGACAGTGAGGGACAGTTCAAATGAAACACAAGCATGAAAAAAAAAAAACAGCAAATTGTGGGAGTAGGTTGCAGATTTCCCTTTGAAAGACCGCTGTGTAGAAAATTTCTGTATTGAACGTTTTTTTGATGTAGAAAATTGTTGGTAAAATGCTGCTCTCAGACCTGATCTTTATTACCAGTAGTCGAGAAGTGTCTGAAGATATCCAAACACATCGTTTGTGCTTTGAATCAAACCTGACGTTTCCACTGTTGGATACATTGGAATTCAAGTCACAGAAGCTCCTCGTCTCACATCTCCACATCTGTGTGTCAGCATTAGAGAATAATCTGGACGCCTATTAACATTTTAAAATAAACGAAGGGGAAAAAAATCCTATTGGTTCAGTGATTTTGAAACGGGCCTGATCTGATCCATTTTTAACTATTGAAGGAGCAACTGGAAAAAAGTAGTTGCAAGGAAAAAGCCACTGAGATGTTCTTGATTAAGATTATTGTGGCAGATTTGCATCAGCATATTTTTTGTTTACGATGGCAGCTTTGTTTATTTCATATCCTTTGCTGGAGATTTTCTGCACCCCATCAATAAGACGTATGTTCCAAACTGCTAAAGGTTTTGGTTGAAAATAAAACTAACTTCTCACCAAGAAATCACATTTGAATTTTATTTGTATTGCTAGTGGCACGGTGGATCAGTTTGTAGAGCTGTTGCCTCTCAGCAAGAAAGTCGCCGGTTCAAATCCTGGGCCGGGGGTCTTTCTGGGTGGAGTTCGCATGTTCTCTCTGTGCATGTGTGGGGTTTGTCTGGGTATTCTTGATTTCCTCCCACAGACCAAAAACATGCATGTTAGGCTGATTGGTAACTCTAAATTGTCTCTAGGTGAGAGAGTGAATGGTTGTTTGCCTCGTTTGTCTCTATGTGTCCCTGTGGTGGACTGGAGACTTGTCCAGGATATCCCCCACCTCCCACTGTGACTGCTGGACATGGACACCAGTGACCCCCGTACCCCAAAAAGGAAGAAGTGGGTAAAGATAATGGATGGATGGATGATGGATTGATGGATGGATTGATTGATTGATTGATTGATGGATACATTGATGGATGGATTGATTGATTGATTGGTTGGTTGCTTGATTAGGTACCCATTACTATAACCAACAACTCTTAGTACTGGGTTCAGACCTCCTTTTCCTTCAGAGCTTGCATAGGTTCAACATGATGTTGGAAACGTTCCTCAGAGTTTTAGCTCCATTTTGACATGAAAGCCTCTCTTAGTTTTTGTGGATCTGTCAGTTCATGGTTTAAATCTGCTGGTCCACTACTTCCCAAAGATGATAGATATAATAAGCTGGTGGCTGTGGAGACCATTCTTGTGAGTCAGTGTGAATCGTAGCTTCAGTTTCCTGTTAGCTGACACTGTCAGCCTGACAGGAGCAGCAGCTGGTGTGGTCCTCTGCAGCACACCACTCTGTACAAACAAGGTTCTGCAGAACCGTGTTCGTAATGAGTGGTTCATTTAAACCATTATTGCTTAAAGCAGTCTCCCATTCTCCTCTGACCTCGGACTTTAACATTTTGTTCACACAGATGCTTCCCTGGATATTTTCCTTCTTTTGGTCTGTTTGGGCTTTAAGCTTTGAAGACGGTTGTGTTAAAGCAGTTTCTGAAACACTCAGACCTGCTGGGCTGGCACCAGTCACTTCATTTCTTTTTTTTTTTCCTCTTTCTGTCGCCCTGTTTGAACTTCAGCACCTCGTCTGCATGCCTGAAGGCATCGAGTTACTGGCCTTCAATCAGCTGATTAGCTATTTGTTTTAACGAGCAATTGAACAGGTGTACCTAATAACGTAGACGGTGAGCATATGAGTTGGAGAATGAGATGCAAACTGGTCTTAATATTTTTTTAACCTAGCTCTTATCTACTTTTCAGCAAGGAGAGAGAAAAAAGTGACCTTGTAAACTAAATGATACTTTTGCTGCATTTACCATTAAATTAGAAATTCTTAGATGCTTACCCGTCTTAAAGTTGGGCCTTCTGCTTGGTACGTAATGTCACAGTTTGACAGGTGTTTTCAATCTCTTGTTTAAAATATTTGTTTCTCTTATAGGTTATGTTTCTAACCTTTTGCTCACCGTGTATTTATTGACTTTAATCAAACTGATTGTAATTCTGTGAAGGGAAAAAAAATAGGTAAAACTGATGTGAAGTTACAGTCTGGAGAAATATATTTGCTGTCCTGTTTATAGGACAGCAAATATATTTCTTTTAACTATGTGAATATGATTCCTGACTTTGAAATGGGCGCACTCCTGTCACGTAAGCACTCTGACACAGTGAAAGTCTCCTCTCAGTCCCATAATTAGAGTAATAAATCGGTACTGCTAACAGTGAAAGACAAAAAAAAAAAAAAAACAGGTCGTGTGCATAGCTGAATCCCTCCCTGCATGCATTGTTATTTTGTGCCAAGAGAAGCAGGAATTAATAGAGGAATTAAACCTGTTTTGCTCAAGGTAGATTTAAGGCTTGATTCACACGAGAGCAGTTTGTGTATTCAGAACGTGCTCTGATTTCTGATTAGCCTCTTCTAATTTGTTTTGTGCTCACAGTTTTTCCAAAAGATGAACCAGATGTTTTGGAGCACTTTAAACTCATTCTGTGGCTCGCTCCTTTCTTTTTCTTGTCTGACTCCAAGTCTAATGTTATCATTAGTAGGGCGTTTTGATCCTCAACGTCTTCCCGGCTGATATTCTTCCTGCTGGTTTCAGTTATCAAAAAAGTCATCTCCAGTTTATATTAGGGGCTGTCATCTTGTTCCTGCCAGTGTCATCTTTGAACCTGGTGCTGAAACGGCAGCAGAAGTGCGGATGTCTTTGAAGGACCTCACTGTGTCGCCTTGGCTGTTAAACACGCCACATTTGCTCTCTGAAGGCTGTCTGCCAGATGATCTGCAACCTACACACACACACACACACACACACACACACACACACACAGCCGCCTTCTGCAATTTCGTTGTTATTCTTTAATATGAAATATTAGCCACCGTGCATGTGCACACGCATTGCCTTTGTCCTCCTTGCTGGTTCTGATGTTATTGCTGAAGATGAAATATTAGCTCACTTCACCTTGGAGATGATCTCAACTGCTGAATGTAACATCCATCATGGAGCAGGCAGCATAGACAAGCACTGAGCTAATCACTGGCTGTGTGACTAATTACCATTTCAGAAATGAGATGATATGAAATGGCAGGAGCCCGAGCCCCCTATCTGGTCACACACCCGCCCATGCAATTAAATGGCTTGATTGACCCTTTGTTTTAATAATGCAGCCTTATTCAGAGATGGCTACTTAGACTCGCCTGTTATCGTTGAATTCTCTAATGGGAGGGCACAAGGTGCTTTTTGTTAATGAATGAACAAGATACAGGTGCAGAATACTCTTTTTTCATGTTTGTATAACTCCCCCACCTCCTCTTTCCTTCTTACTCTTGTTTTGCTGAACAGACTCAGATCACACCGTCCCTTTTACATTTTCTGCCCATTTTCACTCAGACGTATTCCCTTATTATTTGTCGTTCAGGGTGCTAACGCTAAGCCTGTGGTGTCCTTCATCGCGGGGCTAACGGCTCCCCCTGGTCGCAGGATGGGTCATGCCGGGGCCATTATAGCTGGAGGAAAAGGTGGAGCCAAAGAGAAGATTGCAGCCCTGCAGTCAGCTGGAGTCGTAGTCAGCATGTCCCCGGCACAGCTAGGGAGCACCATGTTCAAGGTGAGCCTAAACAGAAACAGCTGGAAATACTTGATTTGTCCAACAACTGGAACAAGCTCTTACTTTGCAGTTAATTTTTGACATTAACATGCTGTTAGCATGTCAAATTCATTAAAAGGTTGCAGGTCATGCAAATAATGTATTTCATACTGTATGATATATTTGTTGTTAAAACAGGTTCTGCTTTCATCACATGTAGTTTGAACATTTTACATGTTATTGTAATGAGTTATAAAGTAATTTAAACTAGCGAAGCTGTCATTATTTCTTACCATCACAGATTATTTTAGGCTTTATTCCTGTACATTTACAGTTTATTTAAAGGGATATTTTATATATTTTAAAGTGATGGTCTGTGAAGATGTTATATCAGCCAGATGTTTTCTCAGGTGAGTATTCTATAGTGTTTCATGCTAAATCTATTTTATAAACCTTTATATTGTTGTCACCTTTATTTACAAAGTTTATAGTTATTTATCCTGAAGTCCAAATCAGTGTATGGTCCTTCTCTAGTAATCTACATTTGTGTTAAAAAATAGAAAATTTTAAATGCAACAAGACAGACAATGGAATACAACGGAAAATAAATGTGTAAAACTAGGAAAAGCATGTGCTTGAATCAATTTAGGTATTTATTTGTTCTGTAACCTGAGTCGTACATGGACCATCACTGCTCAGGGACCTCTGTGATAAGTTAACAACTTGACTGCTATATAAAAACTGGTCTAATAAAGTTTGATAAAATAGCTTTTGCTTGAGTTGTCATTAAATAGCTGAGATTAGTTTAGGGCTGCTTGATTATTTAAAACAACCCCCAAAAAGTCCTGGTTCCAGTTATTGTGGTCAGTAATGTAATTCTGTTTATTGCAAACAATTATGGATTCAGGTTTGGAACTGTTGCATTTTGTGTACTTAAAAAAACAGCAAATAGCTTTGAACTTGAAATTCTCCTCAATACTTTCCTGTTGAACTTTCTTTAAAAATGACTGACAAAGTACCCCCCCCCCCCTTAAATGTAGGCTACTGGATAAAATTTAGTTAAAGATAGACAACAACAACATAAACCTCTCCCTGTAAGAAATTTTTTCAAAATCTGATTACGGTACTGTGCTTTATTTATACTCACTGATGATGATGATGAAGACCAGAGCCCGACCGATATGGAAATTTTGGTTATCGTCGATACTGAGGTGGCTAATGCTCATAACCGATATATTGTCTGGAAAGTTTTGTGCTTTGTCCACCCCCAAGAATCTAAGTAAACAGCTACTGTACTTTAAACCTGTTTTAACACTTGAAGTCTTGAAACAGTCTTCTTAATGTGCATTCACATTTTCTATCCTCCACTATTCACCATAAAGTTTTCAAGTGTGTTACGAAAATATAAATTAAACAAAGAAACACCTTTTTCTGTTCATTGTTTGAACAGTCACGTATGGTGAAGGCCTAATTAGTATTGACCGCAGCAACTTTATTATTATTATTATTTTTTTTAATAAAAAAAAAAGATTTCAGACAAACGATGCATTTCATTGAGGACAACAAAGATAGCATTTTAAAAAAGCAAAGTCTGGTCCTCTGGACATTCAAAAAACAAAACAAAGCAAAAAAAATTTTTGTAGAAACGTCTTTCGTCCGAAAGACTTCCTCAGTCTGAGCTGCTGTATTCAGCTCAGTCTTATAAATAGCACCCTCTCACAGT
>JAVCKU010000117.1:7773944-7785132 GCA_032273985.1 Hypsolebias coamazonicus | reverse complement strand
CCTGTATAAATAAAGGTTGAATGAATGAATGAATGAATGAATGAATGAATGAATGAATGAATGAATGAATGAATGAATGAATAAGGATGGACGGGTGGACAGCCAATATTTCTAATTCCCTCACTTTGCTCCGCGACCAGGGGCAAAACATCAGGGTGCACGGTCAGACATCAGCTCTTTCTTGTCAAGTTTTACTCTGAGTGTAACAAGTTTTACTCTTCATGTAACATCAGCACCATGTTCATTTGTGTGAGTATTACACAACATATTACATATAATCAAACTGCTGCTCCTTGATTAAAAGCACATTATAACTTGCAGTAACCACGGCGGGTCCAACCAGCTCTAAAAACAATCAGAGCAAACTTTAAATTAAAGAGAAAATCACAGCACTGCATCCTGGTGATTCACTTTGATTCATAAAATCCAGACAAAACTGACAGTTTTAATAAGAAGCTCTCTGATAAACATTGGATGACTGCACAGAAAAACCAAAACTATCTCAGGATATTCCCAAGGATGTTTGTTTAGTTATCCTAAATCAATCAGTCAAATCATTTTCAATGCCCACTGAAGTCATTCACACCTGAATTCAACATTGTCCAAAAGCAAATTAATGGTTAAATATAGATTTACAATCCAGGTCTGAACGGGCTCTCACTAGTTAATAAAGCTAAGTTGAATCAAGCTGTTTTTATCAAACAGTATTCACTTCCTGGGATTACAACTGCACAAAAAACATTATTTTTGATTACTTTTAACTTCTAAAATTTAAGTAAAACCAAGCAGAACGGCTATGAATGAAGTGGTGAATGAATGAATGAAGCAGAGGTGCTTTATTGCTTCTGTGTCAGTTAGATTTGTGTCTGATGGTCTAAACGTTTCTGCCTGAATCACAAAAGGTTTTGATTTTTTTTTTCCTTCCTTTTAGTCTCATGTTTGGAGAGCTATCAGTCAGCTCTACCAGCATGAGAAGAATCATCAGTGACATGACTGTATGTTGATGGTCCAGATGGCGTAAGTGTACATTGATGTCTAACACAAGAATGGATCGCCAGCAAGTGCTGTTTCTGAAAACCTGTTCATACATTGGGCCAAATGTTGGATTTGGTTTAAAAATAAAACCAGGTCTTGGTGTTACAGGGAAATGGACACACAGACGTCTTGGATGTAAGGAACTTCTCAAGATGCACTAAAATATAGGAAAACACCTTTAAACAACAGCTTCAGTTTCAGGGAGATTCCCAGGCTTCTCTTAGGCTCCTCAGACCTGACACTGACTTTGCATTCTGGTTGATTCGGTCACAAGCAGACAGCTTGTAGGAGTGCTAACACTTGGCAGCAAAATCTGCCTTGAGTGATCAGATCTCAGTTAGCCACAAATAAACATGTATCCACATCCCACAGTCAGCTGTCAGCTGAGCAGCAAACAGGACAACAGCAGGTCTGCTGATGTTTCTGTATAGGAACCACAAGCAGCCACCTGAGCTGTTCGATTTTACCGACATTAGCACGGCTCACAAGTCACTTCTCTGGAGTTATTTACTCAACTCCTAATGAGCTTAATTATGTAACCTAACAGACGTGATATGAGAGAACTAAAGAGGTATAAATGATTTGCCTTCACAGAGCTCAGTGTCAGAGCAGAGACACAGGATTTTAACCCAATCAACTCCACTGTGAGCAGAACAATGTTGCTGGAAATCTCTGTCACTCCAAAACCAAAGAGAGGAGCTCCAAAATCATTTAGGAGAAGCTTTCTCTACAGAGAAAAGTCGCACCTGCTGGTAACCCACTGATCAACATTCATTCAACCTTTATTTATACAGGTTAGTCCCACTGATCCTTTGGGACTCATTTACAAGAGATACCTGCTTTTAGCAAAGAGTGATGACAACAGTGGATAACAAAGACAACAATATACAATCATAAAGGATGCATACAAATTGGGAATAACAAGAGTAAATAAAATGGTATTTAAAAAACAGCTAGGTTGTAAACTGATGTAGAAAACTTAAACCAGGAACATGTCTGCATTACTTATTACTGTTTTTCTTTACAATTTATACATTTGTGGGATGTAACTGGGACCCTGTGTACACAAGTTTGTTCTAGCACATGTACCACATGTGGTGCAAATGACAAATAAAGAAACTTTGACATTGACTTGATTTTGGCATTGTTTTTTGCCAGGAACGTAACAGATGTTTGTTAGTAGATGTTTGAAGCCACTTAGAGAGGTCAAGGTTCAAAGCGTCAGATTTTTTTGCAAGATATTCCAGGAAACAGGAGTGGAGTAGGATAAGCCCCTTATGCCAAGTTCAGTCCTCACTGAGGGAGCACTGCATGTAATAATGTCCCAAGAGTGTGCGCTGTAGCTGCACTCACGCAGTAACATGTAGGAGGAGATGAATGAAGGCAACAGATTAAGAAGTGATTTAAAGATGAAAATGTACCAGTGAGAGAGTCTACGTGAAGTTAATGATGATCAGTTAACCAGTGAATACAGGGTGTAATGATGGGTACGACAGTTACAGCCAGTTCTGAATATTAGCACACCATGATAGACAGTGTCCAACATCTGGAGGGTGCTTGTAGGAGCGTTCATGTAAATAATGTCACCGTAGTCAATGATCAACAATATGATCAACATGATCCTAACAAATGGTCTCTAAGTAATGTGTGAACAAGTGTAATGATTCACGTTCAGGTCAAGTCATGCTGTGATTTTTTTGGTTGTCCTGCCTCCTCTCTTCATCAGCTTCACTCAGCGCCCCTGTTCACTGCTCTTTTTAAGAGCGCCCCAGACTCTGCCTCCCTGCCAGATTGTCTGATCCATCTATCATCTTCCGCTTATTCCGAAGTCAGGTCGTGGGGGCAGCAGCTTGAGCAGGGAGGCTCAGACATCCCTTTCCACAGCCACCTCTGCCAGCTCTTCTGGGAGGATTCCAAGGTGTTCCCAGGCCAACTGAGAGACACAGTCTCGCCAGCGTGTCCTGGGTCTTCCCCAGGGTCTCCTCCCAGTCAGACATGCCTGAAGCACCTCCCTAGGGAGGTGCTAATTTGCATAATATTTTTAATATAGCATAATAAAATTTGCATTTTTAACATGTCGCAAAAAATCAACTTGCTGAAATGAACAGTTGTTGAGATATTTGTGTGAGAATTAACAGGAAGTGATGCCAGCAACAGGAAGTAATGTCAAAGATGAACACCTGCATGTAAACAGAGCATTGCTACAATATGGCTAACAACAGACAGTAGAGAAGAATCAGACATTTATTTAGATTATTTTGAGTCTCTCAGAGAGAGATGAAGATGAGTAGGAGTTCAAATAATGTATTTTCAATAAACATCAAAAAGGAGCTTAAAAAGCTCCTTTTTGATGTCACTTCCTGTTTCACTTTGGCTGCACAAGCTCAAAGTAAAACATGCCACTCATGTGACAAAATGGGTAAAATCAAGTGTATCATGCTGAATATCTTAAATATTAAAATCCTGTCTTCCACTTTTCATATTTGTAGGATTTGCATGTGACAGGCAGTGTAAAGTCAGCAGAATGGTTGGATGTGAACATGCCCTCCAGAGTTTGCCTCAACTGTTTGGTTGATTATAGCAGCCATGCTCAGGGACTTTCGCACTCTTGCATGTCCTCTCGGCTCTTGTCTGAAGCCCTCACTCACTGTTCATTTCAGCAGCAGAAGCCTGTTCCCCATTACAGACCACTTAGTTCCGCATACATTTCTCCTTGATTGAATTGTTATTGCTGCTGAAAAGACTATCAGTACCCTCCCCAACCCACTTTGTGTGCTTTTCTCTCATTGCTCTAACGTCTTTTTTCTTATCACTGCAGTGTCTTTTTGTTTGCTCCTCAGAGTTAACCTCCACTGAGTTCATCAGTGGTATTTAAAAGCTAGGTGTAAGTACAGTAAAATATTTGAATTAAATCTATTCTGGTTTTTGCTGTCAGCATCTGCCGGTCCTCTCCAGTCTGACACCTTTCACTGCTTTACCTCCATTTTGTAATATCTACCCAGGTTTAGTTGCAATTTATTGTGTGTCTGTGTGTGTTTGAGAGAACGTGTATGTGTTGATGAGCTGCCAAAGGCTTCGGTTGCAATCAGCAGGACTCCAGAGATTGAGAGAGAAGGAGTGGAAATGAGACAAAAAGAGGTGTGGAAAGATTCACATGTGTGAACAAAGTCAACATACAGAGGCTGAGAACTGCTCCAAAGACAAGGGAAGGAGAGAAATGGCTGGTAAGGCAAAGAGAGAGATGGGAGAACGTATGAGGCATGCTGAGGGTAAGAAGTGGCTAAATCAGATAGTAGATGAGGAGATCGAGCTGATATTTGGTCTTCGGCTAATAAGTTTAGTGGTAGAGCTAAGCGCTAAATGTCAGGCCTGACATCTGTCTCAAGCTCTGCTCATGACAGCAGGACACAGACATTTATTCAAAACATACACTCACAAAAATATTTGGATGCTTCGGGCACACAGGGGTGGTTGGAGGGGTGGGGTGTTCTATATGTGCATCATTTCCTCTCTGTATGTGTTTGGATTCTCAAGTGACACAAGATGCCGTGACCTGAAAATTAAATCTCAATCTGTCTGCCACCTTCTCACCCCACTCTCCCCCCATCTCCTCATCTCCTCCCATTCTCCTCTTCATTCTCACCATCTCTCTGGACATTTATCGGGGAATGACTTATGCCCTGTTGGCTGTTTGCAGAGTCTAATCAATTGCCGAGTGTCCTGTGTGCTGTGTGTAGGAGTTGAACTCAGTGATTATGACGCTAAAAAAAAAAAAAACTACGTGAGCACATGCGCTCACACATGCATACCCATCCATTTTGTTGGCTGTTGTCTGTGGCAAACTGCCACAAAATGCCAAATGTGATTTAGAGTCATTCAACAGGAAGAGGCAATGTTACCGATGTGCACCTCATCAAACAAAAGGAAAGCCCCCGGGGAGTTAAGCAGCGAGCTGCACAGCACTTTGTTAGGTACAAAGTGCACACACTAATTAAGCTTTTGTGTCTGCAAATTGAAACATAGCAGGGAGACACTAACATGAATCATCAGCATGCTTGCATGTGCCCATTGTGTGTCTGCATCTCCATAAATCAAAACGGACAGTTCTCGTTTAGAGTACAAATTACTGTTGTGTTTATTAGGTCTTTTTTATTAATGACACAAGAGGAGACTTTTATTTCTGATGACACTAATGGAGGAGGACAATAGATAAGAGGTGTGAAAGAAACTAACAGTCTGAGACAGATGCAGGACAAACATGTGGTGCAGATACTTCCCCCAAGGTTTTTCAGCTGAGATGAAATCAGTGGTGAAATAAACTTTGATTGGTCCTTTGTCTATAAAGCAGCAATAAACAGATGTAAGAGATTCACAAAAAAGTGTTAAATTAACCATTTACCTATCTTATCCTACCCGGTCTTATCCTACCTTTCATTACCTGGACGTCTATACCTTATCTTATCCTGTATTCATGAAACGTACCCAAATGTACCTTAGTAATGTGTTAGTCTCTGAAGTGGTACCCTGAGGCATTGGGTATTTATTGGAACTCTGGAACTTTGTATGATATGATTTAGCGTGTTTTAACTCTGGTGGCAGCCCTGTATAGATTACCAGTACAGAAAGGTACTGTACTTGCCGCTGTACACGTTGCACCGTCGTATAAGTTGTATCAGTCCAAAAATGTCGAACAATCCATCCATCCATCCATCCATCCATCCATCCATCCATCCAGCCATCCATCCATCTCCTTTTGCTTACTCGCAGTTCTATCTTGGAGGTTAAATAAGGGTAAATTTACACCTTTCACTTGTATATAAAAAAGAAAACTACAAAGTATCTCACTGGTATTAAAAACCTTCAGATTTGTCACCATTACAACAACTACCCTTTTACGGCCTTTTATTATTTTTAAAACATGCACATTCAAATTGTTTCCATTTGTTTCCTGTAAAAACAAACTGATTTTATTGTTTCCAGCGCCCATCATAGCTTGTTAGCAGACAGAGAACTACAACAATGGATCAATGTTGTGTCAAAGAGTTAATGCAACTTCCCATGAGATAATAAAAAATGACCACAAGAAAGGATTGTTTTAACAAAGCATCCTGCAGGTTTTGCTAAAGAATTATTCCTAATTCACTAAATGTAATAGTTCATTTGTTTTCTTTTAACTGGACTGCAAAGGTCAGCACACACACAAGAGAACTCAGAGCGAGCTAGCAGGTGTCTCTTTGTCTACAGGTCGTTGCTGTCCATTTCAGATACTTCATAGAAAAAAATGGTCATTGGTAACTCTAAGCTTCTAGCAAGAAAATTACAGCTGTATCCGAGTGTGGCACCTTCAGTGAGAATTTGTATGTGCCAGTGTTTTGATAGATGTTCACAGATTTTAGACAAGTCCATGTAGCGTGTGTTTTAGTAAAAACTTAATTTTTTTAACTTTTAGAAAAAAACAAAAACGTATGTGAAAACAAAACTTAATTTAAACTGTGGCTGAGTGGTTAGAGAAGTCGTCCTCCAATGCAAGAGTTGGGGGTTTGACTCCACCAGCAGTCACATGCCGAAGCATCTCAGGGCAAGACGCTGAACCCCTTGATGCCTCCAATGTGTATCCCATCGGTGTATGAATGTGATCTAAACCACTGATTATTCTCTTTAGAATGATTTATTAAATTAGCTTTGTAGCAGTCTAGTAGAGTGCTGTATGAATGGGTAAATGAGGCACAGATTGTAGTGTAAAGTGCTTTGAGTATCTCAGTAAGCTAGAAAGGCACTATATAAGTACAGTCCATTTACTTCTAGAATTGCCCCACTCAAGGTGGCTGCATGTTGGAGCAGCTCTGTTACATTCATTCTGGGATATTGCTTTTGAAAACTTCAATTCCTCATTTTCTGGATGTAAATTGCTTTTTTGGATGACAGTTTCCTCTGCTATTGGATGCTGTGCAGCTGGAAGGATTTTTACTGAAACGTTTTTACTTTTGGACATTTGTTATGATGCATAACCATGGCAACAATGTGTTTTTTACAATTGGGAGCAGCTGATTGACATCTCAAAGCTCAAATAATACCTCAGCTACAGCCCCAAATCCTAAATGAGTTGTAAAGGAGGTGCCGTGGATGCATCTCCGTCTAACTGGCGGCTGTGTTCGAGTACTTGACTGCCGAAATCCTGGAGCTTGTGGGAAACACGGCTCATGACAAGAAGACCAGGATCATCCCCTGACACCTGCAGCTAGCTGTTTGCCATGATGAAGAGCTCAACAAGCTGCTGTGAGGAGTGGCCATTGTTCTGGGAGGAGATCTGACCAACATTCAGGTGGTCGTTCTGCCCAGGAGGACTGAGAGGCCCATCAAGTCCAAGTAAATGGATCAACATTTGTGGCCAGTTTCTTCAGATCCGCTATAAGACGGACCACCACAAGAGATCCTTCCTGCCCACAGCCATCAGCATCTAGAACAACTCTTTAATGAAACCAGGAGAATGAGCTACAACAGCATTTAATTTCCCTCTGGGATTAATAAAGTATTTTTGAATTTAATTTAATTTATTCTAACAGTTTTGTTCCCTCTCAAACCAGCTGGGTATTTATCTACCTTGGCACTATTGTTCCTGAAGTACATTCCTTTTGTGTTATTTATGTTTTAAATTATCAAAAGCTGTACATAAACTCAGTTATCATTGTAAGAGATTATTGAAGAAAATCCTACTTTTTCAAATTATCCAATAATAGAAATAATAATAAACAAAGATAAACATAAAAAAGATTATAACAAAAATATAAAAAGGGATTGCAGTGTAACCCAAAAACATAAAGAAGGGCATACAGAGACAAGGTGTGTGTGAGGCAGACTGGGGCATTGTAAAAAGCTGTTCTTGACTCTGTGATGTTTTCTGAGTTCTGACAGCTCCTCTGGTTCAGCACTCCCTCACCTGACACTTCAATAAGGCTTATAGCTGCCCTATGAGATGGCTGCGTGCGCTTGTGCATGTGCAATGTTGGAGGCAGAAAGAAAAGAGGAAACAGGGAGACACAACATTTGGGGACAATTCATTTGAATATCTTCACCTGTTCTGAACTGTGTGAACGTGAGTCTGAGCACTTTAACTCCCACCCTGAACCTAATTCTGTTCCTTAAATCAAAGGAGAGTCAAATTGAGCTGACACGCACAGCAGGAGTAAGTGAGAGGTGGAAAATGTGTGTGTGTGTGTGTGTGTGTGTGTGTGTGTGTGACAGCAACCCCCCTGTGGCGAGACCTAATTTAAAGTGGAGAGACAAATACAGCTCCAGAGCGAGAAGCTGCTCCTGACAAGAAAAGAGAAAGGACAGACAAAAACTGTGAAAACAGAGAAAAAATAAACAATTAAAACTAAAGGGTGATGTCTTTAACATGAGAG
Organism: Hypsolebias coamazonicus; assembly: GCA_032273985.1. Lineage (NCBI taxonomy): Eukaryota > Metazoa > Chordata > Actinopteri > Cyprinodontiformes > Rivulidae > Hypsolebias > Hypsolebias coamazonicus. The sequence continues at coordinate 7,776,694 of JAVCKU010000117.1, read as the reverse complement.
CAACAAACCGTCATAATTCATCTTCAAGAGCGAAAATCACAAGAACTCAAAGCCTAAGTTTGTTCATGGTGTTTGAGTGCGGACTGTGTGTGTGTCCTTCCTCTGACTCACTGGGTTGAGCAGAACTGTGAGAAACAGCTCTCCCCCACGGATGCTTTTGTCCAGTTCTTTAGGTCCTCCAGGGTACTCCTTGTAGTAGATGGTGTGAGTAAACAAGCCACATGTCTGACGAGGCAGCACCTGAAAAAAACACATGCAGACATGCATTAAAAAGAAGAGCTGCTAGTCTATTTTATTTCTTCAAATTAAACTTTTAGTAAACAAAAACCCAGCCAAGCAAAGCACTGGAAACAGATAAAAAAAATGAAGTGCCAGACTATATAAATGTAATTAAAGTTAACTAACTTTTCATTTTTAAGCTTGATACTTTGGCTGATTGTCAAAACCAGTAATCTAAATAACTCAAAATGTGGAAAAATCTGTTAGGTCCTCTTTACACTGAATATGCTAGATCACTAGTCCCCAATCATGGTCCTCGAGGGCCACTATCCTGCATGTTTTCGATGTTTTTCTGCTTCAACATACTTCATGATGTGTGAATAACAGGCTTCTGCAGAATTTGAAGATCTGCTGAAGAGCAAGGAAACAACTAAAACATGCAGGATAGTGGTCCTCCAGGACCAGGATTTGGGACCACTACTCTCCATGGTCTTTGTGACCTGCTAGAATTGGGCTGGATCTCCACAAATTTAGAAAATCTCCTGCTTCAGTAAGATGGCAACCATGATGCCTGCAGCACTTTCAGTCAACTTAAAGGTTTTTTCATGATATTTTTCACATCTCTGAGGCTACAGGTATTTTCCTGCACACTCATCATGCTTTGTACATCAGCAGCACAGCAATAATAACATATACTCCCATTATTGCACCACACCCAGATGCCAACCCTGGCAGGACTCAGACTACTGGTACATCAGGATGCAGCTAGAGTCTATAGAAGATCACATCGTGGTAGCAGAACACCACCCCCATGGGTGTCATATCTGAGTTGTTCCCATAACATGGTTACAATGTAGGCATAACATCAGTCCTGCTTCAAATTATTCATGGATAGCCATACCAGTGCATGTAGGTCCCATACTGCCACAACAATCTTCCCACTCTTCACTCACGACCTTTCTACATGGCCACCACATTAATAAACCACCACAATCTTGCTTCTGTGTCCTGAAACCATTGCAAACCCATCACCTTCTTTCATGCTTAGCATTGAACCAATTGCTTTCTTAATACAAAGTGAAGGCCTTACCAAGGTCTAGCAAAGTTCATCCATGGTATGACAAATTTTTCCCATTGTAGCTAGATTGTCGTCCTCTGTAAAGAAGGTTTGTCAGGATCTGAGCTGCTTTTAGTTTTTGTTAGTTCCCCCCCCCCCTTTTGATTTGTCAGTTTTGCCTGTATTTTGTGATTCTTGTGTTAGTTCAGCTACTTGTTTTCAGTTTCTGTTTTCCTCTGTGTCTGTTCCTGCCCTGCCCACTTTCACCTGCCCCCAAGGTGTCATTATGCCAGGTGTTTACACCATTATCATTTCATATTTTTTGGAGTTCTTTGTGATGGTCTGCATTCCAACCTCCACAAACGAGACACTTTGTATTTTGCTGGTTATTTCAGTGTTTCTTAAATCAGTTTTTAGCCAAGTTGCAAAGGTCACATTTGTTTATTGACATACTGCCACATTTTCATTTTCCAGCTCTGAGTTTTCAAGCAACATCAAGCACTTGATAAAAATCTGGCGAATTCCCTTGTGCAACAATGAAGGTTTTATTCATATACTGTACTGGTTTTCACATTTGCAGACTTTCATGTGTAGAGCTTCCCCCCTTAAGTGTCACAAGAAAATTAAAATGATGCAATACTGAGAGATAAAAAGGGAAACTGAAAGAGTTGGTTTTGTGATCATTTGAAAGGGATGATCAAACCAAGTATAAATAATTAAACAGGCCTGAAGTTACAAGCAAAGCAACAACAATGACTGTTCCATTTACATGTTCCAGTTTCAGGATCTTGGGATTAAACACGCAAACAGAAGAAGCCATTGCAAAAAATTATTAATCCTACCTGTGTTTTTTCCTCTAATGCCCTTTCATCATGTCTGAAGTGAAAAAAGTTTCATAAAACTCTTTTCACTTTTGGACAAACCCTTAAACCCCACTAACATCTGGCTTTTGACTTATAAGAAATTATACATTATGTATTTAGTGCTTAGAAGATGATACATAAAAGACACGTCTGCCTGCAGCGACACACTAATTGTTGCATCTTTTGCAGTTCAACACTATAATTAACAATATCTATCACTGAATCGATGAAGGCTAGTTGGTTACATGCCTCTAGTCTGGTACCCTTTGACATCTCAGTCACAAACTCTCCCTGCCTCCAAAAACAGGACCGTAAGAATAATAATAATAAAAAAAAAAAATTCTTATTCTAGTGCATTTTGACCTGTTTTATTGACTTGTTAGACATTTAAAGTGTTGAAACATCTCAGGTGGTATGACACTCAGGTTAACACTTGTTTCACCCTCAGCAGAAACCACATTAATGAGAGTTAGCGCAGTGAGAATCAGAGAATAAAAAACTTTCTATAATCACTTCCACAGCAGGCATCCCGGCAACCTGGTTAACATCGACATGTTAGGCTAACACATTTAGGAGGAGTTGATGGGGGGGGGGGGGGGGGGTGGCCCCGG